>JAODXP020000004.1:4474918-4537418 GCA_027497455.2 Sardinella longiceps | reverse complement strand
AGCCAGACATGGGACAGCAGGGCTAGTCTGGCTCATAATCTCCACTGAATCACATTAGAGAACCCGGCTCCATCTACACCCCCTCATCACACCAGCGCTCTGCTCCGCTCTCCTCCCGGTCCCCTTGGATCTGATAAGGCACTCTCTCTCCCTGGTGCCCTGGTGTGATGCAGCCCAGGCCCGCCTGCCTGGAGTCTGGCTCCGGACCAGCCAAACTATGCTTCTTCTCTGCCTCATGTCTGTGTGTGTGTGGACACACTGGCTCTGGCTCTCTCGCTGCACTGGGCCGCGCTCATGCTAAGCTGTCCAACACTCCTGCCGCTCATATGCAGGCTCGCTCGCATTTGTTTACATGTTCTTCCTCCGACTTGGGCGATTTATCTCCTCTGCTTGCTCAGACATTTGTGGTGGCCAGTAATTAAAATATTGAATGGAGAGGCTCCATGCCCTCGAATACACTCTCTCTCTCTCTCTCTCTCTCTCTCTCTCTCACACACACACACACACACACACAGCACAGGTATAAGCACATCTTAATAGAGGTCACACACTAACAGTTTGTGTCTTCAAGGCCTTTCTATAGCAGTGCTTATTGAGTTAGGGGAGCATGCGAACAGAGTGTGTCTCTCTCTCGCCCCGTGGGTACCTTGATGTCCCAGTATAAATAGCAAACCCCTGACAACCACACAGGCAGGAGAGGAGAGGAGAGGAGAGAAGATGTTATTTACAGCTGCTGGGAACACTGCTGACACATTGACAGATGGCTTGATGAGCGTAACCAATGGGATTACACAGAAGAGAGTGCACAACTCCGTGCCACCACTAACTTATGTCCTCACACACCCCCGACGACAATGACACACCCTAATGTGATTGTGACCAGTGTGTGTGGTCTCACCGTGTTGCAGAGACTGAGTAAGGCGGTGTGTGTGCAGCAGGGCCATGTCTTACCTGCTTGTTCATGAATATGTAGATGACGGGGTTGATGACGGTGCTGGTCTTGGCCAGGATGGACGGGATGATGCTGGCCTCGGGCGTTATCAGGCCCGGCGGACCGAAGGTGGCTACCAGGGCCATGATGCCGTAGGGCAGCCAGCAGAACAGGTAGCAGACCACCATGATAATGACCATCACCAGCACACGCTGCTCACGCTTGCGACCCAGGGCTCGGTTCACGCCACTCACCTGCATGTGCATACAGACCGATAGACATAGAGAGAGAGAGAGAGAGAGAGAGAGAGAGAGAGGAGAGAGAGAGAGAGAGAGAGAGAGAGAGGATAGAAAGCATAGTATATGAGAAAGGTGTGAAATATGTCATATCAAGTCAGAGTGAGACAGACTGACACCAAAACAGGCCAGTGGGAAAGCAAAGCCACAAATGGGAGCAGACAGGGGCGGAGAGAGAGAGAGAGAAAGACTGGAGAGAAATAGTGACAGTCAGCAAAGGGAAAAGAGCGATGAAAACGTCTGAAAGTATATACACACACACACACACAGTCAAAAGTCAACAATGCTTCACAGTGGATGCAGCTGAATATTTCCACCTGCCCCAATTTCCTACCCGTCACTCCATCATTAGAGCCACTTTTTTATTTTTTTTTATTTTTTTTACCACTTCCCTGAGTATTCAGGGCGAAGGCAACTGTTTCCTCTGCATATTTTTCCAGCACAGCGCAGAGGAGGAGAGAAAGAGAGAGAGTGAGATAGAGAGAGAGAGAGAGATACAGATACAGAGAAGACATAAGGACAGAATGGCAGCTGGTTCCTGCAGTGGGACTCTTAGCGTCTCCTCTCCCATCTCTGTTTCCAGCTGACGATCTTCACGCTCAGCTCAGTGCTCTCTGGTGACCCACGTCACTCAAAACACCATGGAAACAGACACTTTGTCAGCCAGTGTGATTTCAAAGGGTAACAGAGTTGACGTGATTTGTGAGATAGATGTCTAATTTGTGCACACACACACACACACACACACACACACAGATATGAGATATGAGAGAATTGGAGACACTCCAGACAGATATGCACACAGACACAAACTTGCACACCACAACACAACCCCATCCCCCCACATACACCAGTCGAATGAGAATGAAATCTCATTGATTCCATGGCTGAATGTTTGCTTCTTGTCTGCTAATGATTTGAGGTAGACGTGGCCATCTTCTAGTGACAGCTCTTTTAATAAGCATGGCCCCTGAAACATCCCTCTTCTCTTTCCCATTGGCAGAATAAAGAACACTTCTCCAGCATTGAGTCACATTCTCTCTCGCGTTTGTTCCTCCTGTTCATTTTCTTTGTGGGCAGTATCGACACCAACAACCAAGTAACCTTGGATTGCTGTTATTAAGTGCTTTTCACCCAAGTCTTTCACAGCAGCTTAGCAAACACTAACATAATGGAAATCATTTCAGAAAAATGATGTCCACCCCAGGGTTGTATTATATTATATATATTAGATAGAGGAGAGTTTAGTCGAATGCATTTGAAACCATCTGCATGCAGCAGGCTTGGGTCAAAGAAAGGAAATCGTCCAGGTTATAAATGCTGAAAAAAAAACTGAGAAAGTTACTTCCCAGCATCAAGGCCAGTATTACTCATACATTACTACCTACTTACCTACCTACCATACTGCATTGCCAGGTCAGCATACAGTAGCCTACACAGTCACACAAATGCTTTAGAACTGTTTGGTTCACTGAATATTAATACAAAGTAAAAAGGGAGGTGGGATTGACCTCGGTTACAGTGGTGCAATGACCTGGACGGGAGTGATGTTTAATGGACACCAAATAGCCTAGCTATGTACTTGGAACTTTAGTAAGAAAGGACGCTTATAGACTACAGCTGCATTGTCTCCACAGATTGGACACCAGTGTGCCTTTAGCCTTTTGTCTGCTGTGCTGAGGTGAAAATGCAAGGCAGTGCAAAAGTAACTAATACTTACAACAGCAACTACAGTTATACAAATTATAATAATCATTATAATAATAATAATAATAATAATACACTATACAGAAAGAAAATGTTACACTGACCATAATAGCATAATGCAATCATCTTGTTGCAGTTATCTTTCCTAGCCCTGCAATGGGCAGCATTAGAGCAGAGTTATTGATGGCTTCAGGGGTCTGGCTTTGTTCTGAATGAATTCAGTGCACAACAACAACCCTGTGAAAGCAAATTGTTTGCTGAGCCAAGGCAAACACAGCCTCTCCACCATTTGGGAATGCTCAAATCAAACTTCTGCTCTCAAGACATCAGACATGTACACAAGCCAAATCAATGGAGGTGACCATCTGCCAAACAAATACAGTGACATGACTGTGTTTCTGAGCAGATTGAGCCAAACACTTTTACCTGCCCTAAAAGCCCTGGCTTTCAGATTCTTGCCAGGCGCCATAAAATAAGAGCTTGGACAGCAAAAAAAAAGTTCAAACTTTAAAAGAAGAAATTGTTTTGTCAATAGCTTTGTTTTAAAAGAGAGAAAGGCAGACAGACAGAAAGGAAGAGAGAGAGAGAGAGAGAGAGAGAGAGAGAGAGAGAGAGAGAAAACAGACTCCTGTTTCATTTGAGCGCACTGAAGGCATTACGAAGCATTTTTGAATGTCACCATATAGACGGTTTCATTGACAAGTGGCATTGGCAGTTTAGTGTGCAGGGTTGTTTTGAAAACAATTGAATAGCCAAGGCTTTTGGAAGCGTAGAGCTCCACTGCATTGTGTGGAGTGAGTGGAGACCCTAACAAGAGTGTTAGATAAATGTTCTGAAAGTCTACTGGAGGTTGAAAATGATTTGGTGTTGAAGTGTTATAGTATGCACAGATTGTTTGTGAATTACGCTAACTGCATATACTGTACAGTAACAGTGTCATAGAAGTTATAAATGCTTTTAACTCAGTGGTTTCTCAAGGCCTATGGAAAAACACTGTCATTTTTTGAAAAGGTTAAAGTTCACATCCAGCAGTAGCAGCAGACTCACATCCATTCGACCCTCCCTGACTCTTCCCCACACCACCACTCTTACTGTACCTCCCACACACACACACACACACACACACACACACACACACACACACACACACACACACACACAGAGAGAATCACTCGCTCACATACACATTCATCTTTTTCCATCTCAGCTTTGCAAGCCCATGAGGAGCTGCTGCCAGTCCTGGTGTTGTGGGTAAACGTGATTGATCGTATTCTCTGAGCCGACTCCATTAGCCGACAAGAAGCACAGTGCCCTGCCATGGCATGCCTGTCACCGGCAAAGCGCCGCCGCCTTGGCGGGAGAATGTCAGCGTTCCGTTGGGGCCATCACAAAAATACTTCCAATCCTGTAAAACATTCTTTTTTACAATCACTCAGTGACTTGGGTCTCCGCTCACAGATTGAATAGAGAGAGAGAGAGAGAGCAATCTGTGGAAAGATCTAGAAAGAGAATTTGAAATTCAGCAGCTTCTCTAATGCCTCCTGTCCCTTTCAAGCTTCCCAGGCTTAAGAGAGTCTAGAGTAGAGAAGGAACAAACGGGCCCAGCAAGCCTGCCTGCCCCCCGTGGCACAGAACCTTTCAAAGGCCACTTAGGAGGGAAAGCAGACAACACATAGAGAGCCTAAGGGGAACTTATCACTCTTTGTTGCAATTTCAAGTCTCCTTTATCAACACTAAAGTGAGCCCAAATTGCCATGTTATACTGAATCTTTCAACACTTTGGAGAATGGAGGAAGTGCAGGATGATTTTTTTTTCACGTTTTATAGAAACATGCTGTACTTTATTTGATGGAGAAGTCATATAACCTAAAAGTACACAGAATGCTTACGAATGGAATGGGCAAGTTCTATAGAAGAAAAAATAAATATTACAACTAAACTAAAATGAAACTTTGGATTTTTGATTTGTTAAAAAAGTGGATAACAAGTAAGTTCTACCAGGAGGAGTTTTTTTCCTGCCAGAGAGGCACATTGTCTAAATGAGACATAAACTCAGGTATGTTAGCTAAAAGAAGAGATATGGGTATGGATGAAGGAATCGATGTCACCAATGACTGGGACAACCCGATTGGAAGTCAGTTGTGCATTAAGGTAAAGCTAATATGAGTTGGCCTATACTGTAGCATGCCGGGGGACACAAAATCTACACACTTGGCTTTTGTAAGAGCAAATGAGAAAGTTCCAGAGGCCCTGCTCAGATCATTCATTTGGAAGCTTCCAGTAAACCCCTCCCCAGATCATTCATTTTGAGGCATCCAGAGAAGCAAGTTGAGTTGAAAGATTGGTGGCGCAGCTTTATGGAATTCTCACTGGTGTATTTTTGTCCACTGCTCCCCTACCGTGCTTTGCACCTGATGATGAATGTTCACTTCTCATTTGGCCATTAAAATCAAGCAACTCTTGTTGCTGCATGTATTATTTAATGTCTACAAGCACTCGCTTTCTGACAAACTTCCACAAATTATTTTCTTCTCCACCTGGGTTTTTGTACACATTATTATTGATAGTCTAGCAGAATTGCAAATCACTTTTACTCAGCCATGACAACAGCACATTTCTCATGTGCATAAATATTCTATATGATGAGTCCCACACAGAGAAATGTATATGGAGTTTGTTGAAAGTAATGGATGGAATACAGTAGGTAAAGATAACACAGGCTTGTTTGCTTACTGCATATTGCATGTGATTACATAGAATGTTGTGGTTCAAATCCATTTTAATTAAGCCACAACGGTATGACTGGGGGTACCAGAACTCTGTCATCATATACTGAGGACCAGGCCAATTGCTCATATTTACTTCTTCCTGTAAGAACACACATTTATGCTTGACGTCTGATTTATTCATGGGTCACGGGATACTTGAAGATGATATGAGTATCGTACATGCAGCATAGCTTGTGATTAATTCATCTCTTGCATGGCTGTCCAAGAACTAACATTACATGGGTATTGGAGTGTGTATGGTGTGTGTTTTCTGTCCGTGTAACTGCTCTGTGTGTATTTGCACCCCCTTACATTCTAACAGAAACAACAAATTATGATTACATCAAAACTAATAATGATATCTCTACATAATTTTTACATTTTTGTTCTTTAGCAATCTACTGGTGTTCTACTGGTGTGTTTTTGCATGCAACAAGTATTTTGTGGGTCAAAAAATAGCCAAACAAATAAAGGTTTTACAATAAATTGCAGTGAAGAAAAACACAGTAACGTAAATGCACTGGCTGGTTTGACAGGACAGAGCAGCTCTGAAAATGAATGTGTGTCTATTTATATTAGCGCTCTTAGTGGATGCAAAGTGTGAAAGTGGGCCAGTGCGAATAATCTGTCCACGTGAAGCACTGCTCCAGATCGCCCAAACATCTCTGTTGGCCTAAGATTTGTTCTCCCAGAGAGAGGGGGTCTGGGGTGTGGGCGCAGGGGGGAGACAGGCCAAGATTCATGCTGCAGCCACACCAAAGGCACCTAAATCTCCCATATATATTTACCAACGCAGACAGTATTTATGGGGGCAACAATCCATTGCCCTCAACACCCGCCCACACGCACACACACACACACACACACACACACACACACACACACACGCACACACACACACACACATGCACCACACCCACAGAAACACACCCTACTGTGTGATCTATGTGTCCGCAAGGAACAAAATGTTCAGGATATTATCTGCTCCATGTTATCAGAGAGGATGCCAGGAGAATCACAGGTTCACAATCTTCCCCACTGTTGCTCTCTTGTGATCCTCTGGCTTGTGGTGCTGGAGCTGGAGGCAGCGGGCTAAATGAATTAGGCACAAGTCAGTCACTAATTACTCAAATTGTGGGGATTGAGGCCCACATGATGATCAGATGCAAATTGAGTCTAAAAGCAGCTCCTTAAACAAGTGCATTAGTCATTAGATACATTCTACTAAATCCATTTCTGCTTAAGCCAATTCAAATGTCACACCAAATTCAGTCAGTACCCACCCTTTGCGGCATATTTTGCTATGGCTACCAGCCGCACCCTAGGGCAATAGGAGACATGAAAAAACCCAAATTAAATCTAAAGTTATCATGAGTAGCTGTTCTCTATCAAAATTATTCACAATTACAGTAAAACATGAATTTTACTGGATTGAACTGATCCATGTTGTTACAGTCCTTGCATCATGCACAGATCTGGTAGTGAAATACTTGGGCTGCTCTCTGCTACTATCAATGCTGTTTGGAACTTTGGGAGGAACAAGTCTGAGATGAATTATGGTCTGTCTGTGTGTGTGTGTGTGTGTGTGTGTGTGTGTGTGTGTGTGTGTGTGTGTGTGTGTGTGTGTGTGTGTGTGTGTGTGTGTTTGTGTGTGTGTAAGCGAGTGTATGCACCCGATTCACTCGCTGTCAGGGAATTTACCATCCAGCGGCGTAGCTTTGCCTCAGTGACAGTTGCCCCATATCCAAGCAGCTCCCCAACTTCATCTGCTGCCGTATACTATCAGCAGGGCTGTCTGGCTCAGGTCTAGTTGGGAAAGTAAGGGCCTTAGTAAAGCTGCCTCACCATGCTGCACACGCTCACCCAGACCCAATCATGGAGGAAGTGCTACTCGTGAGCAGTGTTATGATTTTCTCACAGGGAAGAAACTCTGTTTTGACCACCCTCCTATTACACACTCTATCTGTCTCTGTATGTCTGTGTGAGTGTGTGTGTGTGTGTGTGTGTGTGTGTGTGTGTGTGTGTGTGTGTGTGTGTGTTTTGTGTGTACGTATATGCAAGTGTACTTACATAAGTGTGTGTGTGTGTGTGTGTGTGTGTGTGTGTGTGTGTGTGTGTGTGTGTGTGTGTGTGTGTGTGTGTGTCTGGCTCTCTGGCAAACCTGGACAGTGACCTGTGTGCTGTGAATAATAATGTTTGTGGCTCTCAGCCAGACTCTCTGGAGTAATTCAGCTCCTCTGCTTGTCTGGTGGGGGTGGGGGTGGGGGGGCACCTGCCGAGCTCTGGCCTGCCTGGAGGGTGTGTGTGTGTGTGTGTGTGTGTGGGTGTGTGGTTGGGTGTTACCTGATGAGCTCTGGCCTGCCTGAAGGGAAGGGGGGTGCACCTGCCAAGCTGTGGCCTGCCTGCCTGCTGTGATGTCAGCCAAGCCAAAGGAGACACATGGCCACAGCGTTCCCCAGAGGGCAAACAATTAACTCAACTTTGATTCTTTTGGACAGGAGAGGTAATTGGGCAAGATTAGACAGGGCAAGGGGGAGCGGCCGGCCGGGCATCTCACCCTTTTCCAGAGCCCACCTCCCATCTGCAAGTGGACTGGAGCAGATGGCACAAATGTGGTGTTTCGCCATCTTCATAACGCAAATGCCGTATTGCATGGATTCTACTAAGCGCTTACTTCATTAAGGAAGCAGAATTCATCAGCTCCCTTTCCAATCCTCCACAACATCATTTGTGACGCTCAAAGCTGAAGGCTAACACTTCACAGCTGCAGTGGGGGTCAGGCTGATGGCGATATTAAAATGAAAATATTTTTAGAATCAATAAGTAATATGTGATAATACAAACAGCAATTACATCATGAGGCGGCACTAGAGGATAATTAATTGCAGTAATCCTACTTAAAAACTGCCTCAAACTGTTTGTACAACAAGGCCATGACAGATTTAATAGTGTGGCAGGCAGGCAGGCAGGCAGGCAACGGGAAGTGAGGGGTGTGATAAGCAAAAGTAGCACATTAGAAAGGTAAACTAAAGTTGAAGTTGCTTTCTACAGTATGCAGTATGTTTGAGAGAAGCAAAGCTGCTGTTCTCAAGATTGATTCTGGCATCTTGTGCGACTGAAGCATTTAAACCCAATTTTGATTACACCCTTTTACAACGCAAAAAAAACAGACACACACCAACATATCCTCCATCCCACGTCCACCCCACCAAAGTGCAACCTGTTTGTATTGGCATACAGTACGTTGCAAGGCAATTCTAAAAGAATGATCCTGGCTGTACTTTGTGCAGATTGACATGTAGCGGTGGCAGTCAGAACCGCACTCAGATCTCGAACCCGCCACCCCGCCAGCTACAAAAAGCCCAGGCTTCTAACTCAGCAGTTAGAAACGCCCATTAAGGAATTGAGTTGTGAGGATTTGCACGTACTGACTGAGGCCAGCTAGCTGAGGCTAGTTGGCATCTGTTACAAACACACATTTATTGTGTGGGGAATGCACTTTGTTGGAACTTTAAACTTATTGGTTTTGGCTTCAGTTTCTGATTTCTGATCACTGATTGACTGATACAATTTCTCGCTGAGGAATCCAAAGCTTTGGGAGTAGCCAAATCCAATATTGAGTGGAAGAACTATGCCTGGCAGAGGGAATGATGCCTTCTATCAAGCCAGCCCAAATGTCTTTGCCCATCTGGCCTATTGTGCACATTGATACAAAACATGTAGTTCCAAGCAATACTGTTTCTCTTACACCAAATCAATCTTTCAATTCATCAGAGCAGACTCATTTGAAACAATGTTTGAGAGTGTTGTGATTCATTGGCAGATAAACCTATTTCTCCTGGTTCTTCTATTGCCTATTGTGGTTAAAGCAGGTTTTTGGCCATGGAGAATAATGCTAACAATGAATTCCTCTGAGCAGTTATGTGAGGGCTACTAGCATGGTGAACTGTGCAAAATTACCCAAACTCTTTACTAATTCAACACTTTTATCAAGCTGAATTATAATGAGGCAATCCTTTGTACCGTCACGGCAGCTAAATCCCTTCAGATGAAGGCCGCTCCCTGATCCTTGACTGGCAGATGCAAGTGTTTGTGAGCGGGATGAAGAGATTGAGCCACAGATGGCAGTCAGTACCTAATAAGAGCCCACTGCTTTAGCCTCATATGCAAACACTGCTCCTTTAGCCTAGCCCAGAGCCCAGTAGGCTAGCTCTTACCATGACATGGACAACTGCCTCAGAGACTAAGACCAGAAAAAGATTGAGAACAGCATACCATAATTTTAGTGTGCTGAATATTTTTTCACCAAGCTGAATTTTGAGTTTTAAGCCTCCAACTTAGCATAATAACATAAGCCTCCATAGGCAATGCATTACAGATGAGTACAGTATTAGCAAACTGAATAGAAGCAGTGGTAAGATTTGATTTTACTAGCCAGAGGAGTGTGTGTGGCTTTCTTTCGGACTGACATACAGTACATGTAGCCTATCAGTGTTACATTTAAAAGTATATTTACCCTCACAAAGCATTTTATAAGCACCTGCTGCTCAGTAAAGTTTATCAAATAAAGATATTTCCTTTGCGTAAATGTAGTTCGATTTTTGGAGCAGAATTTAAGACCCTTACTCCCAAGCATGTATGTTGCAGATGGCACCAATGGATGCACCCGCTGGTCTGGTTTAAATTGATATATCGGAGTATATTTACCAGATTAAGAAAGATTATTAAGAAGAATCGTGCCACCCGCTATTAATAATGTTAATTAATACACTATTTGCAGTACCTGGTCTGTGTGAGTGTGACGCTATATTATGTACATTTGAGTACATATCTACTGGTGGCCATACTCCACTCACTTAGCCAGGAAAGACTCAACAGAGAGTACTTTATGTGTTCTGTATGGACCACCATCATTTGTCCAAAGTGAGTCATGCTGATTTGTTTTCTGTTTGCTGATGACCTAACCTAGCAAGAGCTCTTTGGAGATAAAATGGTCCCTGGTGACATCCAGGCACAACAAGAGCCGCAGCCCAAGCTCATTAAGTGTAGTGGCCTGTCTGACTGACTGTCTGGCTCCAAGTATGGGTGCTCATCATCAGTGGGTCGTGCACTCTCAGGAAGCGCTGACCACAGCAACACATGACACTTGATGGCCCTCACACTCCGCTCAGGGACTTCTCATGGCTCATGGTGCGCTCGGAGGTTCAGTGAAAATCATTACTAATAATTCTCCTCGTGAAACTTTTTCTGTAACAATAACGTAGATAGATACTCTGCCCACAGAGATCTATATCAGCTGTGTCACTAGTTGACCTGTATGACTGCTTGATGTGATATAATGCACGCATGTTTGGCCTGGTAGCTGACCTTGGTCCAGACATGATTGAGGAGCAGACATCGTACAGACCGATGACCACTGGCACCCCCACAGCAGGGATGGACAAACTTTTCTGTTTGCGCGCCGCAAGGCTGCATACTAAAAAATCGAACCTGCCAAGGACTAAAGCGATAAGAACAGCACCATTAGTTTAAGCATTTTCAAGCAGCAACTGCATTTTAGATCAGAAAGCCTGCTGGCCATCTAAAGCTACACTATAGTTGATGATATTTTGACAAACATGTCAGTACTGAAACTATGATGTGCAATTGATATATATATCAGATTAAAGAAACAAAGGGCTGCATTGAATTTCT
Source organism: Sardinella longiceps (assembly GCA_027497455.2). Classification (NCBI taxonomy): domain Eukaryota; kingdom Metazoa; phylum Chordata; class Actinopteri; order Clupeiformes; family Clupeidae; genus Sardinella; species Sardinella longiceps. The sequence goes on along the minus strand of JAODXP020000004.1, from coordinate 4,526,022 downwards.
TTTTCTACCTCATGTCAGAAGTGGGGCCATGTTTGGCCACCTCTGCCTCATAGATCTAGCAGACTGTGAGGGTAGAGCCACTGGGGAAATGGAGGAGTGGAGGGAGGGAGGGAGGGAGGGTGGAGAAAGAGGAGTGATAATTCACAGCGCCAAGGGACATGATGGGAGGATGAGCAGACGAGTTTAAATCTCCTGAAGGCAGGAGACGGGTGAGTTGATGGCTGTCAATCATCCTATGGGCTTTTAAAGTTCAGTGTGTGATACTGACTTTGAACAATTGCTGAGCTTCACCTCAGACAATTGCAAAACCCCATCATTGAGCAGAATTTTCTGATAAATGTCTGTGGGTAGACTTTCCAGATAAAAAGTGATCACATTTTCAATTGAGCTTCACTCAATAACAAAGCTTTATCGCTTGCCAGTAACAAAAAGAGTCTGTCGTCTGATCAGGCGCGAATAAAACAGAACAAAAAGTTTTATGTTCTGTTCCTTGATGGAAACCACATATATAGCTTTCCTTTGTGCTTTGCGGTTCGTTCCAGTCATGTCTCTGTGTATTTGTGAAGGTGACTCCAGCCTTGAGTTGCTTTGGGCCATATATACCCCACTAAGAGGATTTGCTCTCAAACGCAGTGTTGTGCCATGATTTTTTCATTCTTACACTTTTAGAAATTTCAAGACAATATATGAGATGTCTAATGATCTATGGGCATTACGGATTAAAGGGCCAGTGGGGAGGTCTCTGAATCTCTCTCTCTCTCTCTCTCTCAAAAGAAAGAACTGCCAGAGGCTTGATGAAAATGTATCCACCAACCAAAGAGTGAGAAGACACAGAGTGCTAACTTAAATGAGCGACTTCTGTGTTTCCATGAAAATAATATCTGACATCCCCAAGTAGTCGACTGCATGGAGGCTAGGCCGGCATCCAAATGAGTTTCACAAGGTTTGGTATTAAAGCACGCACACCAGGGAAGACCCGTCATCCAACCCCCCCTCTTTCCCTATCTTCTCTTTTGCTCTGTTTATCGTTGATGAGAAATGTCGGTGGATGTCAGAATTTCAAGTTTATGTTTTGTCTTTGTGCTCCCTTGTCCCCCTGAGGTTAAGACAAAGGAAGAGAGCACTGCATTAAACCGGGGGATTTGATGCTGTCAGCTACCATCGTTTTTTAAGTCGTCACGCGGCTCCGTGGAGGCACAGCGTCATATTGGCCCTCAGATTATGAGGCAGAAACACCCAACAAGGCGTGTGCTCATTAAGTGACTGGAAACAGGGGCTATTATTTTCACTGTCTCAGCAGGCCGTTATTTGTGGCATCCCCTGTCTTGGAAGAAGAATGAGGGAACAGAGTGCATCAGGATGTGTGTGTGTGTGTGTGTGTGTGTGTGTGTGTGTGTGCGCGCGCGCGCACGATAGACTAGAAGCAGAGACAGCGATGCCATCAACGGGAATTCGTCTTAGATTAACTCTCTCTCCCCTGCCATTTCCCCGTTCCCTCTCCCTCCACACACACACACACACACACACACACACACACACACACACACACACACACACACACACACACACACACCACTGCTCAACAGTAGAACAGAACTCTATGACAGGGGCAATATATTCATCTCAGTTAAAGACTTTACGCACTAAACTTTGGAAGTTGTAGTTGTAGCAGATCACTATAGAGAAATATCCATACTGTACATCCATACTGCCAAGACAAGCACTAGTCCTGAGGGCTGAGCACTAGCACTAGGACTGGGACTGGCACTGGGGAGGCAGCCCTCTGGCTTCTGGTGCTGCTGCAAAGTTGCTTCCTGGATTCAGTTTCCAAGAGACGGGCAAACTAGGATGGACAGCACGGCTGAGTCCTGTCCGAGTCCGAGTCCTGACCCAATGTTTCTATGTGCTTTACGCTATCACAAAACAACAAGATCCAGTTCAGCAACAGTGGAACTTATCTCAGTTAATATACCTTTTCACTGTGAATGCGTCTTATATCCTCATCTCTAGAAAGTGTAGTGGACTAACTTCTAACTAATATGATTTGCAAGGATGTGGTGTTTGTCAGAAGGGTAGCTCCAGCAGTAAAGCAAGGTACAGTATATGGGTCAGGAGTTTGGTGAGTAGAGCAACAGCTCAGCAGTAGCTAGAAGAATCATTCATGAATATTTCCCACTGATATTTTTATCTGACCTACTGTGGCAGGGACGTCACTTGCTGTGAAAGTTTGGGGAGGAGGGGGCATCATCAGGCCACCATTCATCATTATTGTCTCTACCTCTGCCTCTCTATTCCTCTCTTCTCTTCTCTTCTCTTCTCTTCTCTTCTCTTCTCTCATCTGCAGGGGCCTTCTTTGCTCTCGCTTTCTAGTGTTCTTGATTCTTTAGGTAGGAGTGTCCATTAGTGCATGTAGGACAAACTAAATATGGCATAACATTTATAAAAACTTACTGTAACGGTTATTCCAGATTTCAATCTCTTTGGCTTAGGCTACTTGTATTGGAGGAGAATAGGCAGAATTTTGCTGTAATGTTTTTTTGGATTAGGCTACTTTATTGTGATTAAATTCCAGTAAAAGTAAAAGAGTAAAAGCTTTTTTCTCATTGGGTCCTATTTTCTTGAGAGTCTGAAGCTGAGGAAATAGCCTGCTTTGTCAGACTGATCACAAAATGGTGTGCAGCGACAGGAAGTATGTGCAAGCAAAGGCTACTTACGTAAATCCACATCAAGTCAGGACTTGTGGTACGCACAATTCACACACCATATACGTCAGAGAATTGGGTATTGATTATATTGATTATAATATTGATATTATTATTGATATTTCTTTATGCAAACAGGATTTCAGGACTGATAATAGGCACATAAATGATTTTGTGCATAACTCAAAAATAAATGACTCCAAGACTCCGAAGACAAATGTTAGGTGATGTGTTGTTGGTGAAATAATTTCGCACTGATATGTGTGTGTGAAATCAAGCCCCCACTTTCACCCCTTCCTTTTGATGCTGCCTGTCAAAATTAATTGGCTCAGCTCCACCTGCATGTCGCACAGGAGCTCCAGGTTAGAAAAAAATGCTGATTTTGGATGTATTAATTATGTCGCGAATCGTCATATTTGGGCGTGACATTTAAATTAAGCTGGTTTCTGCCAACACATTTACTAATACCTGTTCTTTCTTTACAGTGATATTTAAACAACATGAACGCTTAATAAATCTCACATGAACATTGTCGTATGATGACTGCGGCACTCAAATTGGTTTCCTTTCAAATCTGTATCAATATGCATTAATACAAACCTCAGTATCAATATGCATTAACACAAACCTCAAACTGGTTTCCATGCTCATTTGATAAACAAGGGCCACTACTTTTATGTTTCATCTAAACTGACATGCACAATTCTATCTAGTGGTAAACCACTGCAATTCAATTCAAGCAAAGCTCTATGAACAGGAGATGAGTTTAGTCTGACATAGCCTTTTATTATGTGGAAGCGCCTGTTACATGCTCATGGCCAGTGATGTAATCAGAACAAGAGCTGTCTGGGCCAACATGCAATTCACATCTACACATGGCACTTCATTGGGTGTGATTGCTTGGAAATGGATATACCACTTCACCTCACCAGCATACAATTTTAATATTAAAAAGGTTGTGGAGGATAATGCATTTTATTTTATTTCATTTTAATGAATGCTCCTCTCATTGTTATGTTCCTCACATAAACGTTTGTTTCAAGCAAACAAGGCTGTAGATCACTATTGTTATTGTTGTTGTGTTGGTGGTGGGGGTGGTGTTGATATTTGTGCATCTGTGTGTGTGTGTGTGTGTGTGTGTGTGTGTGTGTGTGTGTGTGTGTGTGTGTGTGTGCGTGCGTGTGTGTGATTTTGACATACTAAGATACAGGGTTTCTTAGAGATTAGGAGGAAAACTGTCAACAGTCTCTGTGACATAAAAGAGCTTAAAGCAGCAGAAGGCCCATCAAAGCGTGTGAACCCACAGGCCAGTGACAGTTCAATAAGTGACAAGTAGCTCAGTGAAGATGTCAGCCAACACATTCTGCAAACGACAGACTGAAAGCTGGGGTATTACACTAGAAAGCCCACAGGCATTTAGGAGCATTATGGGAGCACAAGTGAAGCTTGTGAAGACTGCTCTGAAAGCTACATGTAGCTCCCTGAGTAACATACAGAATATATCTAATAGCCTATGCCTTAATGGAGTACTAGCCAGCTGCTCCATACTGTAGCTCTGCACTAAGGATGGTGATAAACCTCCGTCCCAACACCTGAAGAGATGTGTGAATAGCTAGAGGAGATGTGTGAGTAACTAGCACCCTAGGGTTTTAGCTCACTCGCTAGCCTGTTTGTGTGTGTGTGTGTGTGTGTGTGTGTGTGTGTGTGTGTGTGTGTGTGTGTGTGTGTGTGTTTTTGTGTGTGTGTGTGTGTGTGTGTCTGTGTGTGTGTGTGTGATCTAGGCATGTGCAGGACAATGTACATTACACTAACATTGCAACAACTAGATACTAGAACTAGAAGATACATTTATCCACTGATACATATTGATAGTAGAAATGAGTGTGCTCTAACTGTAAACATTCATTCAACATTTGCACACTAAGTTTCAGATAAAGTGGCAGATTTTCACCACTAGTTTCAGTGAAGGAAAAAAACATCTTACAGTAATTATGTAATATGTTCAACCCACACCCTACAAAAATGATATTTTAAATGTCATGACAACCCTAGTAATCAGTCTGTGACATAATAATTGATCTGCTGTATTGTGCTATGTAGTCTGGTGTCCGCATGTTAGATATTAGGCACAGCTTACTACTAGGGGAAGCACTGTCCATACCGTAGCGTCTCACCTGTTTAATGGCATAGAGCAGTTTCCCGTAGCAGAAGACTATGATGATGAAGGGCACGAGGAGGCAGGAGATGAACAGGCAGATGATGTAGGACATGTTGTTGGCCGTCTTGGAGGTCCAGTTGACAGAGCAGGTGGTGCCGGGCCCCTCCGGTCCGTAACGGCTCCAGCCGAACAAAGGCGGGACGGTCCAGACGAGCGAGTAGACCCAGGACAGGGCCACGCCCAACGCCACCTTCCTGTAGTTGGAGGAGTCGGCCTCGGTGGGGCCCAACATGGTGCTGTAGCGCTCGTAGGACAGCACGGCCAGGGAGATCAGAGACACCACGCCTGCCAAACACACACAAAAGAGCGTTTGATGAGGGGATGACAGACCAAAGAAACCAAAGGCACACTGTGTCCACTATACACAAGCACTGCAACAATCATTCTCCCACTGTTGCATCAGTGGTGGAGGAAAAGACAGCCAGCGCTACTGCACAAGAAAGCGCACATAATTATTCACATGTGACAGACATGATAAATGAGTAAAGAGAGAAAAAAAAACATAAAACATCTTCAAAAAAACAACATAAATCATTTTTAAAGATGAAATACGGTGTGAATCAATCATAGCTCTTTTTGAGGTCACCGAGTACTGAATGGTGAACAAGGACAAGAAAATTTGATAGACCAAAAAGACCAAACAATTATATCAAAATGAACTGGTTAATTATTGGGTCTATATTGTATTATTTTGTTCTTTTTTCTACAGGAAAACAACATGGTGACGGATTGATTCACACTGGACTTCTCCTATAAGACTCTCTCTATCTCTTGCTTTATAAATATTCTTCTTTCCAACTGCGTGCATCATCCGTGTTGTAGTGGACTAGTAATAACACTGTGTTCTGATTTAACATTCTATTCATGCAGGCTACACTTAGTTCTGTTCCCTATTCAAATGCTCACGCATGAGTAGCTCCGCTCCATCACCTTTGGAGTCAGTTACTACTACTACGCCTGAGATTAGATAGCTCTTGTCTAGTCTACACACACACACACACACACACACACACACACACACACACACACACACACCACATGGGTATTATCTGATGATCTAGCCCAGTCGCTAGCAGCTTCATGCAAGCGTGCACACATTTTTCTGACACCACAATTAACCACAGCTCCCACCCGTAATTAAAAAATGAGAGCGACCTGCTTCTTTGAGGCGGGGGAAAGTGAGTGACCACATAAATAAAAAAATGAGGGCCGCAGCTCTAGTATTAATCTCTTCAGATAAGCCAACGGTTTTGTCACGAGGCGACAAAAAAAAACACGACTGCTCAAGCATGTCAGGCATCGACAATGCAAGTGCTGCTCTCCAGCTCTCGAGACAAACTTGTCGGTTTGATCTAGCAGGGCCTCGTCTCACTACTCATTTCCTTTCCGTCATGAACACTTGTCTGTTCCCCAAATAACTCCTCTACACTGGCAGAGCAGCGCGACAAGGCATCAGGCACAAGACTAGGGCTCTCTACATTCAGCTGGCATTTCTACATGCAGAAAGACCCAGACAAGGGACTAATGCTATGCTGGCTCTAAATGGAGCCCAAAAAAGGAGTGAGTCTATTAGGCTTAACTAAGGAGCTCCTGCTCTTCCTATTTCATGCTGATGAGGTGTCGGCCTCGAGCGAAAACTCAACCTGACCTGTCATTCACAAGACTGTGTCAACATGTCATAACATTTGGCAAGTATAACTTAATGATGATGTTAAGGACACAGAATATCCGTACACTGTAGCTAACGGCAGATCCTTGATACTCTACTGCATTATCTGTGAGTGAATGGCACAATTGGCCAGGAATGGTTTCAGGGAAACTATGGTGATTTTAAGCTCGATTCAACCCTCTCCAGGTTCAAGCTCTATTAAACATCTGTGGAATGACAGCCGAGTGGTCAAGAGTCTACCTGCCAATCGGGGACAAACTGTCACCATGAAAAACACACATGTGTGAAACATTTTCTTGACAGCTTTCAGCAGGCAGCGGCTGGATTGATGGATGGCGAGGGAGAGGATTGCATGTGTTAAGAGTCGAGCGCCACACGGAGCGAGCGACCGGACGAGTCGACCGTCCTCCACACTTTTACGGCTGTGGAGGCTGGGAGCTATCATCCTCGCGTACAGTATTCTCTGCAGCCAGCAGCCAGCAGCATCTCCATGCTATTCTATTCCGCCTGGAGGCACAGCGCTATTGCTCCAGCACTTCAGTCAATAGTTCCGGCCATAAACCCTAACTGCTGGGACTATAAACTCCACTGTACCAGTGCTTCTGCTGTGCACACCCGCATCCAATATATCTTTTCCCCCAAGTCGATGCACGCTCACTCACACACACACACACACACACACACACACACACACACACACACACACACACACACACACACACACACACACACACAGACACACACACACACACACACACACACACACACACACACACACACACACACACACACACCACCACAAATACACCCTGCTCCATTTTGATCTCAATCTTTTAATTCATCAGGTCGTAAATGAGTTTTATGACTTGACCAGTGCCTGCTTCTATGACTGGAGAACAGCCTGTAACATGCATATAAAATCTGTATGCCTAAAAAGGACATTAGAACAGACCCGGGGTAAGAGAATGTTCTAGCGTGTGAGTGGAGAGGGAGACGGACTGGAGCCACAGCCCAAGCGTATCTGATGTGATTTTGATAGAGATTCATTACTGTAGTAGACACACCTCAAATGCTACCCTGCTGGGCTGTAAATAATTACACATGAGAGAAAACCTTTAATGCATAAAGTAATACTGGCAACACCAGTACAAAAAAGCCAACTGTGCCCAGACCAGACACAACATGTAGCCTACTGTAGGCGGGAGGGTCAGTGTGAGGGAGCTCCCCTCCACAGTCTGACTGCTCATCTGTTTACGTTTGGAATATACTTTGAAGTGAACTTGATCCACGAGGCTGTCCTTCACTAAAATTGATTTCCAATAAACTCAACCAGTATAGCAATTTAAAGTGGTGCAAATCACACCCACACACTAACACCCAGCCACATCCACACACACACACACACACACACACACACACACACACACACACACACACAGACACACACTTACTTCTGAGATATGCAGCCACCCCTGAAGGTGCTGCTCGCTCCTCTACGTGTCTGTGCTGAGTAGTCTAATAAAAGATAAACCACTAAAAAGGAAAGTGCTCAGAAACAGGCAGGTAGTCTACATAGCTGCAGTGTCTAACATATTAGTTAGTGTATTAGTTTTGGACTGTGTTCCTTCAAAAAAAGGAGAGATTATATCTGGCGCCAATTAACGAGAAAAGAGCAACACAGACTATGCTGTTAGTCAAACAACTGATATGTCCTTGAGCAATAGTATATGAGTTGGGTAAATATTAGGTGAAGTGTGTTGTGTAGAGATAGGCCTGGACTTTCCACTTGAGCCTCACTGGCACAGAGCCAAAGGCTAAATTTGGCAAGTGATGTAAAGCTCAAAAGGAGGTGTACAGAGCACACACACACACACAAACACACACACAGAGAGAGAGAGAGAGAGAGAGAGAGAGAGAGAGAGAGAGAGAGAGAGAGATATCCAGGAGTTCTCCAGTGTCTTCACCAGCCATTCAAGCACAACATCGAAAAAACACAGGTGAGATTGAGAAATCAATACCGCCTGAAACGGATTTTCAGGATTTCTGGTATAAACACAATTTCTTCCCATACGTGCCCAACAGGACACATCTCTGCCTTCCCTGACTGTGGAAGTAACAGATCTCTCCATGCCCAGATCTATTGATTAGCCAGCGGATTCAGACATGTTTTTAAAAGAAAAGCTGAAAATATCCATTCTCATCATTTGAGGTTTGACAGCCACAAAGACCAGTTCAAATTCACAAGGCTTGTTAATGTAACATTCAAGTTTATTCTTTTTCAATGCTCAGTGACCATCACTTAAAACACCTACCCCTCAACTACAATCATACACTCTATTACGCACAAGCTAAAACTATTTGTTTAGAATCCAAACATCTGTTAGGCAGTCAGAAGGCAATTATCCAAATGAAGTGTGACTCTTAAAGACCATTATTAGGCATAATTCTGTGAACGTGGGCTACCTCATCCACCAGGAATGAGACCTAGTGCTCAACGGAGATGCAGAATCTGGTTACCCGATCATGTCCACTCTTAGAGCAGGAAATGCAAGTCTTGAGATCAACATGACATTCTAAAAGGTGTAAAACATGGGTTTAAGCTAAAAACGGTGTTAAGGTCAAGCTTAAGAATGGTCCACACAACTTGTATGACTTACTGAACGTGTCATAACACAAGGTAGAGGTTAAGATCTAAGCTCCAGAACTGCATAGTTTTAAGAAGGAGGCTTTTAGGTCATAAACCTTTATTAAATATGTTTAAATTTTATAGCAGTGACAGTCATGGTCATCCCCCACTAGTTGATATCAGCAAACTTAGAAAGCACATTAAAGACAAGAGTGAGAAATCTGTGTCCCTCATTGCCCTCTTACGCAACAATGGCTAAGGAGCTTGTTGTTTGCTTTTGGGTGACAAGTGACTAAAAGCCACTTGTCTCTCAAGGGCAGCACCCAAATATTGCTATGCAAAGATGGCAGGATGACAAACGAGCAAGAGCAGTGTTTGTTCCCGTCTGTTCCCATCTGAGCCACTGTTCATCACAAGGTTACACAGTGAGACACAACAGCCAGGAAGCCTCTCTGTGACAAGGAAGCTCATCTCTGAATGCCACAGGTGGAAATAAAGACGGAGCTGTCAGGGTCACCATAAGGGGAAAGGGTTTATAGTCCACGGCTTCTCAGCGGAGTCAGCACTACCACTATGAATAAATAATACTATTTCATTCATTTAACAATGTTTATCTTACATTTACGTAATTATTGGGCATTTTTTTCTGCACAATCCATACAATTCTAGACCTTATATCCTGAGATCCTCATTGCTTGCAGTGGTCATATTACAAGCTATCATCGCTTACTTGCAGTAACACACAACAACCAGGTCTTTGGCAATCAGTTCTGAGTTACATGGTAGCCAACCACACACTGATGAAAACTAGCCCTGATATTACTTTTGCACACACACACACACACACACACACACACACACACACACACACACACACACACACACACACACACACACACACACACACACACACACACACACACACACAAACTCTTGGAGCTCAAACTTCTGAGTTTTGGCTATAGGTGATTTGAGGACACAACAAGCCTTTCCAACTCTTCCTGATTCCACCTCTGACCTGCATCCTCTATGGCTATAATACAGGCTTCAGGCTGCAATGAATGCTAAGCAGAGAAAGAGAAACAGCTGAGAGATTGGGTCTGAGCAATTGTCTGTGATGCTGGTATAAAACACTATTTTTACACTTATATGGTTGGACCCTTGCGCTTTATTCATGCAATCCATCCACACTCTCAGACCAGCCAACGACAAAGCTGCTCTTGTTAGTGCATGTATTTCTCCACATGTACTTATCAGAATAATTTTACTATGAAGATACAGTAGATTTACTGCTAATTCACATCACACAGGCTACCCTGGTCATCCTGTCAAAAAGTAACAATGAAAGGCAAAGAGAAAGCAGATCCTTGCTTTGAGCAAGAGGTCCCGACACATTCATCAAATGAATGGCATGTATTATGTTGACACCATAACCATGATGTTTCATTGATGCCCTAATTACCGAAAGAAATCCAACTGATACAGTGACAATTAGTGCACTGATGAAAATCAAACATGATTTGAATCCCTTTGAATGTTTCTGTTTTTTTGGGGGAGGTTTTTTTTTTTTAAGCCAACTGACCCACTGACTTTTTCACGAGATTCAACCTCACTTTTACGCATCACAACACATCAGAATCAACAAAAATTAACATTTCACAACTTACCGAACAGGGTATTGGCGAAACCGTACCACACACACCCGCGTTCCCCGATAAGCCATCGTCCTTGTGTGCTAGCGGCGAAGCTGAAGGGAGTACCCAGCACGCACACCAGCAGATCGCTGAGGGATATATTAATCAGTAGCAGATTGATGGGGGAACGCAGCAGTTTGTAGCGGCAGAACAGCACAAGCACCAGCAGGTTGTTCAGGAATCCGAAACTTCCTATGAAGCCCAGACACACGGCGACAACCAAGTGTCCGGTCGGGCTGAGAGTGCGGTTTGAAGTAGCCTCTAGAAATCCTTCCCCGGCACTGGTGCACAACACGCTCTTAGATTGCGCGCAAGTGCTGAGGCTTAGGTTGGACACGATCATTGCAATCCAGTTTGGGCGCGCAAACGCGCAACACTCACTAATGTAACGTTATGGGTTTTTGAATGTTGTGAAAAGCCAACTAAGTAGTTTTAGATGTATAATTATCAAGATATCACAATCCATGAAGAATAGCCTAATGTCAGTGTTTTTGTTGTAGTTGCGTTAGCTTTCTCGGTCTATCTTCTTTTTTTTGTTGTTGTTTTTGTTTGGATACGTTAAAAGAGAATAGATGTGCTGCTATGACTGGCAAACAAAAATTAAGTTTTCTTGGTCATCTGCTAAACTCGTACTAAACTTTGGAGCGGCTTTGCTCCACCGTGTGGTGATTAAAAATCCCCACAACTGAACACACTACACCCTGTCTGTGTCTGTGTCTATGTGTTATCATTGCACCTCCTTCTCTGCTGACGTATAGAAAGGGGCAGACGGTACGTCCTCATTCAGAAATGTGCCCATGTAATAGAGCCTGATAGGAGTCGTGTGTGATCGCTAATCGCTTTCTCTCTACTAAATCGAACAGCCTTGTATGTGCCTCCATGTGAATACGACTTGTCGATCTCATAAAAAAAAAAAACAGTACAAGAACCATCCACACCGCTGCGCCTAATTAATTGGGCCTTTCTCAATGTTTCTCTTGTGAAGTTTTTACAGTATCGCGGTGCGCTATCCGTGGTGCTGAATAGACTAGACTACTTTCTGTTGCGTTTAGTATGTTACGAGAGTTTGTGGTTGTCTACAGACGGAATTGAGCGTGGAATTTTAATGAAACCACTTCAGTTTAAGGGTTTGAAGGAGCCAACTCTAAATTTGCAGTACAATATTAAGTCAAAATGATATTCCAAGTTCAATCCAAATTTACTTGAAGGCTGCATCAATGACAATTTCAATGCTATTGTTTTAATTTAGTATCAATTAATAATAATAACAAATTATTATTTACAAATTATTAATTCTTCATGTTGAGGAGCCCTCCTCCACACATCCTTCACATGAGGTTAATCATTACAGTATTATAATTATGCCTTAATCTGAGGTTAATAATTCTAATCTTCACACAGACTACAACAACTGTAAATGGTTAAACTAAATAGGCATTCCTTTTGTGTGCATGTATTTGCAGTTTTACAAAAAATACACACCCCAAATATCTTTTTTATCTTTTCTGCAGGAAAACGATGAATTGTCCACAAGTGAATAATTGAAATAAAAAATGATTTGACTACCGCTTGAGGATGTTGTCATAAGGGTGACGTGCACCTGTCATAAACATGACGTACCATGAGCATTAATGGCACTTTTGTAATGGTCATTACTGTAACATTAATGAAGTGTCATTACTGTATGTCAAGTCTGACCCTAATTAGTCTAGCCACTGTATGCAGTCTCCCCAAGCCAGGGCACCTCTGTTGTGAGACTGACTGAAGAGTGGAGAGGTCAGTCTGTATCTCTGCACCCAGAGGATATGATGACATTGTGTATGTATGAAGAGTGCTCAATTCTTCATCCTGCTTCATAATGCTTACAACTCAGGACTCCTGCACCTTCTGTTGATCATGCTCAGACATTGAAATCACTTGCATGATGTTACCGACCTTATATCCAACACTGCCATGATAGACACACTGAGCATGAAATATACAGCTCAGTATATCAGCATTGGCTTTGGAAATGAATAGCAAGCAGTCACGAGAAATATGCAAGTCATATATATGTATTGTTCAAGAACTGCATATGTATGATCATTTGTGACTCGGAGCAAGTCGCTGCTGTTTTTGAGTTGAACCCAAGTCTATGGGAGCCAAATGAGACTGAAGATGAGAAAGAGGCATAGCCTACCACACTCAGCCACCCAGAAGCCAGAGGCAGGAGCGCTGGTCTTCACAGCCCCTGAGTCTAATCACTACCACGCAATTTATTGAACTCTGCCGCTTAAATCAGTCCGAGAAGGATTGATCTAGAACTCTCTCTCTCTGTCATAGCCCAGTGGCCACTCAAATGATGTGTTGTCACACCTGACCTGGAGTGGCACCAAACTACACAAGGAGAGGCAGGTGGGCTGGGCTCTCGTCTGTGGCTTCCCTTCTGGCCCACACAACTGACGCTATAATCCATTTAAAGTTTAATTACGTGTAAAATTAGTGCCATGCATGCATGAGAAACAGCCTGAAGGTGGAGATACTCCCTGTGTGGATAATGACGTTGTGTGTCTGAGGGTGAGCCCTGGGTTACTAGGACTACTTGTTAAAAAAAAGCATTTGAGTGAGTTTCATTGCTATTTCTTTGCTCACTTAAAACATTCTATTAGATTTCTCCCAAAATATATAATACGGTCTCTCCCATCTTGGAAGATTCTCTGCGTGAGTTTATGCTCTCTCCTGGGTATTGTGCAAGTATACACCTTTGAAGTGAAAAAAAGGAAGAGTTCTTGGATAGGATTCAGAGGCCAGTCATTCAAAAAGCATGAGGCCCCCTATAAAAGTGGCATCTCCCACAGCCCCCTCTCCAGCTGGTCCTAGAGACAGCAGCACGTATCTCCTAGAGAGGAGAAACACACGCCATCTTCTCCCCCACCCTCACCCCCCAATCTGCTGTGTTTGGGCTTGAAAGGCTCCTGTCAACCTGAGACGGGTTTGAAGTGCTGAGCATCTCACACTGAGTCTCCTGGAGAGCGTTCTCAAACACAGGCTCCCTACTATTCAATAGTTCTCAGAGAAAAAAAGAAAAGAAAAAGAAAACTTAATTGGTGTGTGTGTGGGTTTTTTGGGGGGCCCAAATTGTGTGTGTGGGAGGCAGTGACTGGGGCAAAAACTGTCCCACCATGACAGCTCCGATGCCTGTGCTGTGTGGGATCTCAGGTGGAAAGGCTGAGACAGCTCATTTAGCCATGCAAACTGCTACTCTGGTCCCAAAGTCTGAAAACTTCCCAGAAATTTTTGTAACTTTTAAAACACAATTTAATATAATGAAATCCATTAACAATTGTCTGGGCTCAAAACACTTGGGCCAAAATTCTCCCAGATACTTCCAAGTCTAAAAAAGTCCAAAAAGTGATTATTTGTGCTTTCCAGCTAGCAGGCGCTTTGTCACTTATACGGTGTAAAGTGGCAGACTTCAGTCATTCGCAAAATGCGCCCAGGCTGAGCGCTGTTTTGGACTTAAGCACCTCGCCCTTAGTAAATAGATGAGAAAATGGTCCATGTCTGCCTCAGAAATACTCTATCATACACAGAGGTCTTTGAAATGGCAAGGCTTTCGCAGGATAAATCCAACATCAGACACTTATAAATCTGGAATGACTGATTCATTAGGTGAGCACGCCAGTGGTTCTTGGCTGAAACCCCAGGATAATGAGCCATGGGGAAATAGCCCTGTCAGCACTTATCTTATATACTTGTCTTCTATACTGACAGCCATTCAGAGTTATTTTGATCAACATGGCCATGCTATTGTGTAGAGCAGCTGGCAGCCTAAATGCATGGTAGTTTCTTCCTTCAAAATGTCATATCCCGCATTCAAAAGTAGCTGCAATTTGTGTTGCTTGCAACATTTCCGCACAAAGAATGCTGGTATTTTATCTTAGCAGGCTGTTGATCAAAAGGCTTCTAAAAGGCAGAGCAGCCTGTCTAAAGGTTCCTTGGAACAGACACCGTCACCAACTGCCACTCAAACTGATCACTATAAGGTCGTGATTTACAGTTGGACTGACCTACCACCCCTCACATAGTAAGCAGGCAGGTCATTATATCCCCCACAGAGACAAGAGAACCACACACACACATACACACACATACAACACATGCGCACACGCACACACACACACACACACACACACACACACACACACACACACACACACACATACAGACACACACACACACACACACACACACACACACACACACACACACACACACACACACACACAAACTCTTTCACACAAATGCAGGCTTATAGACAGGTACAGTATATGCATGTACAGTACACACACATTTGTGGAATTTAAACTTACAAATATTTTGTATGGATGATAGTAGAATTGTGGACCAAACAGATTCAAAGAAGAAAAGTATAAAAATGCACACACACACACACACACACACACACACACACACACACACACACACACACACACACACACTGCTGCCACCACCATCAGCACCCCCATACACATAAGCAGTGACAGGAGACAGCTCTTCCCATGGGGCCATAGGACAGATGCCATGAGTGGAGCATCTCCCGCCGTGTGTGTGTGAAGCCTCTCCGACCTCCATAACTCTCTCTCTCTCTCTCTCTCTCTCTCTCTCTCTCTCTCTCTCTCTCTCTCTCTCTCATTCACACTGACCTTGAGCTACCAGGGCCATGTTGAAATGTGCTACTGGGCCACATACTCACACACCACACAAACACACATTCATTCTCTCTCTCTCTCTCTCTCTCTCTCTCTCTCTCTCTCTCTCTCTCTCTCTCTCTCTCTCTCTCTCTATCTCACTCACTCACATACAGTACTATCACAGTGCACCCATGCACACACACACACACACACACACACACACACACACACACACACACACACACTCATGTCAGTATGACTTCCACGTCTTCCGTGGTTGAACACTAAGAAAATAATAGTGGCTGTACTTCTGTGTGTGTGGCCATATATTAGACTGGTTGCTTCATGGAATGCTTGATTTCTTCCGCGTTGTGGGATACAGAAATCTCTCCTACAGGAAGTTCACAGGATATTGATCCCAGCGCTGGCTTTGGAGCCCATCAGAGAGGGGTTGGCTGCTGCATTACTCTTCTACATACATACGGCAGTTGACACTTCAATCCTGACCGATTAAATCAAATATATATTGTTTGCAGTTGCTCCGGCCTGTTGATAATCCAGACATTACTGAGAGTTCACAAAATTCAGTGGCCATTCAGTGATTTCTTTTAAGAATTATATGACCCTCGGCTTGCCTTTTCAAGTGTGACATTGGAAAACTATTTAGGTTTGATCAATTGGCTTGTAGCTCGTACCAAACAAAGCTACAAGGCAAAATTATTTTTATATAACATAAATATTATTTTCAAGAAAGAGAATTAGTAGAGTCTTAAAATCTTAAAATCACCTGCCAAAGGCTGAATTTATGGCGCTGGTGTAACATTGTTCATTTAGCCTGGATGTAAATCTTTGCTATGGAGCGGAGCTGCGGTCATTACTCATTGTCAATGGCACTTGATGTGAATAGGGCTGAACAAGCAATCATTAAAGTCTCAATGGCCTCTACCATTACAAGTCAAACCTTGTCAAAAGTGACATGGCAGAACTGTAAAGGCTGTCAATACAGTGCTTTATTTCTTCTGAGCCCAGAGGACCTCTATTCAGTGTACTTGATCACAAATCACACACGTGTGTGTGTGTGTGTGTGTGTGTGTGTGTGTGTGTGTGTGTGTGTGTGTGTGTGTGCGTGTGTGTGTGTGTGTGTGTGTGTGTAAGGGGGGAGGCTAAAACAAATGGCTTTATGTAGTAATCACACACGACTACACACACATACACACACAGGTAGAATGAGAGAGGGATAGAGAGAGGTGGAGAGACTTAAATGCTCATGTTCATGTTCTATGCTGTAGTTATTTCAAATAAAGCATGTACAGAAAAAAACCTTGTTCTGTCAATGCTTTTGTTACCATTTGCTTTGCGCACACACATGCACGCGTGCACGCAAGCACGCACGCACGCACACACACACAATATTTATAGTATATAGATACTATCTTTATAACCTTTTCAAATTGGTTACATCTCCTGTCATGTCTAGTTGTTCATTATTCTGTTGGGTTGTCAGGCTGCAGGGTGACTCAAAACCTGTGTCCTAATTTCCAGGAAACTCTTGCCTACACTTTTACAGCTTTTATGAGATTGAGTGTCTAACTTCCACTGCCGTTGGAGGAAATAGAAATGGAATGTTTAGAAACCTCAGAATTCAGGTCATCATGCAGTGAATAGAACCCCCCTTTTAGAGAATATTTGCTTGTGTTACGGTTGAATGAGTCGCGAGTGTGTGAGTGTGTGTGTGTGTGTGTGTGTGTGTGTGTGTGGTTATATGGTATAGGGGTGCACTAACTACTGTGGAAATGTTCTATTGCTAGGAGGCCACAATGTGTTATTTAGACGTTTGGCTTTGGAATTAACTCTGCTCGATTGACTTCATGGCCCAGCATAGCCCACCACTGTTTTGTCTCCGCCGTTGATATTACGAGTGCCAGCGTTCATTACCAGCGTAACACATAAAGGTTTTTATAGATGAGCCCAGCGCAGTTGACCGTTGTCAGCTTCTCTCTCCACGTGAGTGACTGCGCCCGCCTGCCTGTCCGCCCGCTGCCTCTCCCACACCTGCAATCATGTCCTCGGGGGAGGGACAATGGAGACGGCCTTTAAACAAGCCATCAGAGAACAACAGACAACAGGGGAACATTCTGGAAAATGATCTTGATCCTCAACAAGGTGGGTGCAGTCGAGTGAGTGAATGAGTGAGTGAGTGAGGTGCAGTCTATGGTGTTGGATGACTCCTCTGCTGTGTATGCAATTCTTCTCCCACTGGTTGCATTCTTGGTTTTTGCATAGATCAGACAGAATGAAAACTGCTTTTGGGTACTTATGTGACTGAATAGGTTTTTGCAAACATTTGATCCCACTATTCAGCACAAACATTTGCAAACATAAGCAGAGGCTAAAGAAACAGGTACAAACACAATGAAATGACTAAGAGCTTGGGTGGTGTGGGAGAGCAAAATCAAATTCCTTGACATTTTTTTTTTGTGGGAAATGCATTTTTTTATTTGATCCTCCTCCCCCCTAGCTTGTGGGTTTGAGCTCAACAAACACTTTTCACCTGATTGCTCCTGCCCCACACTATGGCATACAGCACAGTTAGCTTGACTTATCCATCCGCTTTTACATCGTTTCACGTCATGCTTTAAAGGTACAATGTGTAACGTTTTTACTGTTCAATATCAAAATATGCTTTACCTGTTGACAAGCTTGTCCTTTCTCATAAATATTAACCACCACTATCAATTCCCTATGTCCGTATTGGCTTGAAATTTCGCATTTCCACGCACATTAACTTGGGTAGACTCTCCATGTATTGCCGCCATCTTGGAATACGGAAGCTGAAAGCGGTCATATCGTTCGCGTTTTTGCTATAGACTGACAATAGACCGACATCCGCATGCAGGCTTCCGTAGCTGTAAACGTAATTTGCGTTGCGTTACGTTTAATTTCTCTCGAAGGCTACACATTGAGGCTTTAAAGCACCTGGAACATCTCCATTGGCAATTGTTTCCTCTCTAAAGGCCAATATACTTTCTTCCAGTGTTGGGCAAGTTACTGCAAAACTGTAATGCGTTATTTATTACTTGTTACTGACATTTTAAAGTATCCCTTAGATTACAATATTAGTGTTTTGAAAATGTAAGCCATTACATTACTGTTGCATTTCATTTAAGTTACTCTTCGGGCCCTCCGGTAGCCTATGACCTTCATTAGTTTGTTATCAATATTGAGAATGACAAGCGAAGACTGTGATTTCTACATTAAGTCCAGCACAGCAATCGTTTTACCCTTGCTGACCTCTCAGTGATTTTTGGCAAATTTGTATGAAGGAAAAAAACACCACTTCATTCCAAGTGAAAAATGCATTGTAACTTGATTTACTGACAATTGTACCGTGGAAAATATTACCATTTTTTTTTTCTGTAATGCCTTACATTACCAAGTTACAACAAAAAGCAATGCATTACAGTAATTAGTTACTTTTGTAACTCGTTACTCCCAACACTGCTTTCTTCTTCAACCAATCACAATCTGCTTGTTCGTGAGATATCACGTGTCGGTGCTCACATGGGCCGAGTTCAGTCGCAACGTTCTGAAATGTTGCTATGGTTCCTATTAATCCCTATGGGTGACTTATAAAATATGTCGCAATGTTTTGTCATCTTGAACTTGTGAGGCTAGTGACGTCCATTTTCGAAGTCGTGGCTTCCGTTTCTCACTCTGATCACTGATTGGCCGCACAGCCAGGGTCAGCGTAAACGAAAATGCATAATGCTCTTCCTGACTATGTGGTGTAGAGTAATGAGAATTGAATGGAGCCACAAGGTGGCGTTGGCTCTGGTTAGCAAACAGTATCTTTCCCCATGCATAGAACAAAACTCATACCTGCTGGTAGTGTAACTTTGTGCAGAGGAGGTCAAGGTAAGTCGGTGGGATTGTGACAGAGCTGACGGAGTGGGCAGGGTGGGTGGGGCCACAGGCCCCTGTCTGCTGATGAATCTGTGAGGGCCCATGGCTGGGGCTGGGCTGGGCAGGACTGGGCTGACTGATGTCCTATGTCTGGGACACTGAGTCGGGTGGCACAGAGGTTCTGATTAAGGGAGTGTGCAACCTCTGCCGTCCCCTCCACTGAAAACCATCTATTACGCTCAAGTCACAGAGCAGACGATAGACCCTGTATTAGCAGCAAGCGGAGCCTATAATCGTGCAGACAGCGCTCACTTTGGGCCGGCTGCACGTGGCAGATGGTGGCAAAGCAATGCTGACAGCCTGTGAGCTAATATAGTCAAGCAGCATGGCACACACCCCACCACACCACACCACACCACGCTTCCCCTCCCCTCACCTCACAGCAGCACATCCAGTAGTGCTCCAGTTGTGCTCCACATTCATATCACTTCTGCAGGCAGTTTCCCGTGGCAGAAGAATAACCAGAAAAAACACACACACACACACACACACCCCACCCCCCTCTCACACACATACAGTACACACACACACACACACACACACCCTAAGCACAGTCAGTGACCAAGGCATGGCCACAGCGGCAGCCCCAGTGGATAAGCTACTGTAGATACTGACAATCTCTGGCGCTCTCTTTAAAGCAGCCCTGCTTGCATGGACCCTCTGATGGCCGACTGGAGTAAACAGGAGAAGAAGAAGAAGAAGAAGAAGAAGAAGAAGACGGGGTGTGTGTGGGTATTGTTTGGTGGCTCCGCAATGCATGCTGAGCTTGCAGCTTTGATGTGGCAGAGGAGGCCATGGCCCGTCGTCAGCCCTGGGCCATTGCTTGGACGGGATTGGCAGACAGGCACTCCACTCACATCAATGTTCAAGCAGCAGCAGCAGCAGCAGCGGTGCGACTCCTCACAGAGAGAGCCATGCCACTCTCAGCCCCCACCCTGGCAAAGGCCATCACACACAAGTGCCTCTTTGTGAATTTTTCTGTTTGGATGTGTGCTTCTTCCTTGTCAAAAGTGTCTGTCTGCCTTTCTGTGAGTGAGTGCGTGCTGTTTGTGTGTGTGTGTGTGTGTGTGTGTGTGTGTGTGTGTGTGTGTGTGTGTGTGTGTGTGTGTGCTGCTTGTGTGTGTGTGTGTGTCTGTGTGTCTGTGTGTGTGAATAGAATCAGGACATATGATTGAGCGAGCAAGCGAGGCTCTGGTCCACAGTGGAGTCAGAAGATGAAAGGGGTCGGGAGGGTGTGTGCTATAGGGTGTGTGTGTGTGTGTGTGTGTGTGTGTGTGTGTGTGTGTGTGTGCACGCCTGCTCTCACACAGCCTGAGGAGTTTGCAGACAGTGAAGGCGCCGCATATTAAGCACACCTGAACACTCTCTCTCCCTTCCATCACTGAGCACTGAAGAATCCTAATTCCTATCTGTGTCCAAGCAAAGCTTTTTACATTTGCAAGCTTTTAAAGGGGAACAATTGGGCCTCAATACAAACACATTTTCCAAAGGTCAGGAAGCACTTCCAAATGACTCTAGTCAATGGGGCTTTGAGGACGGAGCCTGATCACACAGAAGAGGCACAGGGAGGAAAGGCAACTCAGACAGAATGGAAAATAGGTCAGACATTAACTGAGTCCTTTGGCAGTTTTGAAGATTTTTTTTTTCAGCCTCTCCCCCTCACTTTATCTTTCAATCACTTGGGGTGTTAAATCTCCCTGGAGTACAGATCTGGACACGTCGCACTCTGCTGTAAATATAAGAACGGTATAACAGTCACCACATAACACAGCCAAGGTCACCAGGGGACCGCATAGTCATTCATCAAAGTCTTGCTCCATATGTAAATTTGGGAGGTGAGGAGAGTACAAGAACACACTGGCAAAGTATTCTCCCAAGGCTACCTGCAACAGACATTGACTACTCTCCAAAGAATATCTGCAACAGACAATCGCTCAGGTTGAGACAAGAAATCATTTGTGTTGTGTTGTTGCCGAGCTTTTTCCCCCTTAAATGGGAGCAGTAGTATAAGAAATAGGGTTTTTAGGTCCCACTACACCTGGTGCTTTTTATTTTGTTTAGGCATTGATGTACTGTAACTCTTAATTGTAACATAATGGCCTGATCTCCAGGGGGAAAAGCTATTCGTCGGTTTATAACGTTTATTCTTAAAGTGAAACTCTATAGGCTACAAATGCTATACAAGTCAAAATTACGACGGTAGCTAGGTTTTTAAGATCTGCCTTAAAGCCATACAATGGGTTTCAATGAGCGTAGCCCACCAGGGCAACATTGCCCACACTTCCACTATTTTAGAAACACTAAAAAGGCTCAACACAGCATGATACTTCAGTCATAGCATTATCAGAGTCCCTACACATAGAATCACTCACTGAAAGCATCTTTGGTGTGCACATAGGCTATTTGTGTTTAAAAGATTTTTTATGAATGTTGTGCTTACCTCATTTTTGAAGCTTCGTCTACATCAGTGATGATTATTCAAAAGCATCATGCTATGTCCAGCCTTTTTAGTCCTTTTAAAAATAGCTTGGATGCATGGGGCAATACTGTGTACTCATTGAAACCCACTGAATGACTCTTAATAACTGTGACAGATCTTAGTGTAAAAATGTAGCTACAGACATAAACGAAAGTTTGACTTGTCTCATGCATGATAAGGGCGTTAACAATTTCAGCACCTGAGCACTAAGTAAGTAGTTCGTCAAACATATCAAGTGAGTAATTAGCTAAGTTAGATCTCAAGACAAGTTCAATGGCGAACTGTATCCTATGAAAGGGACTGGTCCACAGCTCCATAGAGTCAATCTATCACTTCTATTCCCTATTTTATAAATCAAACACTGATGTACAAATATAGCTATAAAAAAAACAACCTGAGGCCATCAATGACAAAATCTATAATAGATGTTGTCAGAAAGATTTGAACATAGAGGGGAGGTTGCCTTGAAATATGACTTTCAATCAACAGTCTTTGGACTCTCTAGACCTAGACTTGAATTTCATCTATCTTGCTCCCTGGAGATTTCACTCATCTGAACACTCTTTGCTGATTAAACCTTTCAAGAACCGGCATCAAAGTTTGTGCAAAGCCGCACTTTGTTGAATATTTCATTACCTGTGGTTTTCATAACATGGTAAACATAAACACATACTCGCACACAAAAGAGAATGAAAGACTCATAACAAATTTCCCTCTCTTGAAATGCTGCCACTCAAAGGTAAATCAGCGAGTCCTAAAGATGCTAGACAGTCTATGAGACATGGCCCAGTCTCTCTATGGGAGTGACAAGCTCTACGTGAGAGTGTGAAACCTTAATGAGTTTAAAACGTGCCTATAGTGAAACCAGCACAGTGCATCAAAACTCTTTTCTGCCGCTAGTAGCTGTGGGGAATCCACCCCCTACACAGGTAAGATCCATCACTGGCAGGCTCTCATGTGGCCCCAGAAAGAGGTCTTTATGTGTGTGTGTGTGTGTGTGTGTGTGTGTGTGTGTGTGTGTGTGTGTGTGTGTGTGTGTGTGTGTGTGTGTGTGTGTGTGTTGGAGGTAGGTGACTATGAGGAGACACAGCACATACAGACTACCCATAGGGACATAAATGTAGCCCACTCTGAGCACAGCTCCATGCAGGCAGTGGGATGGCCGGAGGAGAGGAGCTAAGCTTGTCTCAGAGCCAATGGAGTAAGAAGAGTGGAGGACAGGGCAGCTTGGCTTTGTTCCCTGTGGAATAGAAATGAAAGATTTACCTCCCAGGCTAACTAATTATGCTCCAAATGCTCATGGCCAAGAGGAGTTTTAAAGATCTTTAAAGGGCCTCCAGTTCCCTGGTCCTGAGAGAAGGACTAAGTTCAAGTATTTAGGAGACCATTAATGGATTCATGTGAAACACTGGCCAAGGTCTTTAATCTTCCCTTAGTGAACAAGAGGAAAGATGATACGGCAAGGTGAGTTAAGGTTGGCTGATTATACCACTAGACAGAAGCTTAAATGAATTTCCTCACAGTACTAAAGCATCTCCTTAAAGAGTATATTGTACAGTATTTCCATTTTAGGAGACTTTCTACTTTTATTCCACTACATTTACTTTATGACACTGGATGTTCATTTTGGGAATAATAATAACATCAGTAATAATAAGCCTCAAACATTTTTTTGTTTTGTAATGTGAGACCACTATTTTATCTTGTGTGAAAAACTAGTAGTCATTCAGTGTCTAGTCTCTGCATGTTTTAAGAGTTACCTGTTTGTCATTGACAGGAATAAGGAGGTGATCTTTGCTGGAGAGCGATGAATCTGATCTGAGTCTGAGTCTCACCTGCCTGGTCTCTGGCTGCTCTGGGCCTGGCTAAGCACGTATCTGTTCCAGAATCAGCAAAAACACCTTTTTATCGCCCTTAACACCTCCATGCAAAGACTGGATAATGTCCACTGCTAAAAAAAAGTGCTGGCTAATATTCTTGTTTTCCCCCAGTCCAAGCTGAAACCAATGCATCTCCTCGCTCACTGTGGCCACAGAGACACACGCTGGTCATGGTGCCCAAGGCAAGAGTGCTGACCGGGCTGGACAGCCAGCATGGGTGACGTCAACTTGCATACTGAAGACGCTCTCACCCAACAAACACTGCTGTGGAGAGAGTGGGCTCTCCAAGGAGTGCAGGCAGGAGGCTTCACGCTTTAATATGTGTTTCCATCTTGCTATGGTATGGATAAGGGGAGAATTGAATTAACTGCCACTAACAGGTATAGACAAGGACAGGGGGAGGAATTGCTTGGAATCATAAATTTCATCCGAATGGCAAAAATCTGCATCCCATCTCCTTGTTTTCCCTCCTATCTTTTCTCCTGGTAAAACTGATTAGTTTCTTTGTCTGCAGGCATAATGATCATACTCATTATACAAAAGTAACTTCTAACATGTGTAAAGTAACCTGTATCATTATAAAAAGCCACACATTTATGTTGGGTGGATTCATTTGGTTTTGCACTGAGCACTTTAGTATCCACACAGTTGTTAGGATCTTCAGCCGGCTTGTTGGACGCATTCAACCACAGATTGTTGAGATTTACACACGTCTGTGTTGGTAAACAGCACACAAATCACAACTGGTGACACCAAACCCTTAAGTGGCCTGTTGGTTGAAAACAAATGCAGGCCAGTGTGACAGATAAATGACCCCAGTGTCACGTCAGCCACTGGGAGTGGTGGTAATGCTCCATATAAATTACTGTCTCCAGCAAAATGGCCATTTCAGACGCAAAGGGTCAGGTCTGAGCTCTGGAAAAAAAAAACAATACAGCTGTTTCTCTGAGATATATCAACAATGTCAACGCCAAGCCTGTGTTTTTGTCAGAGGCTCTCCATTATGTGTGGATAAATCAATATGCCACATATGTAGCTCTTTTCATTTACAGTCTGCTCCGCTTTGTGACATTTATCTAGGCAGTGTCAGATCTTCAGCTGCAGCTCCTGGGCCTGCCTCTAGGGCTGACTGACTCCCTCCCTCCACCTCTCCAGACCTGGCTGAACAAATGTTAACTCCAAGGGAGGAGCCCTTGTGTTTTCATGGTGAACTTGTGTCCTTTACTCCTGTGTCTGTTAACACTTTGTTTTGTTGTTGTTTTATTGTCCAATCCCTGCTAGCACAGAGAGGTAGTAAACTGCAGTCACTTTATCTGTCCTCCCCAGGCTATTATGTTCAGAGAGGACACACTGCTCGCATTCTGACTCATTCTCCGGACCGGGACACAGCGAAGAATGGTGTAAAGATGGAGGGATGGAGGGGGAAAGCGAGGAAGAGTGGGTGGCGGGAGATAGGAGGGCAGAGAGGGCAGGCGCTGAGAAATGGTCTCTGAAATATTAATAGATGACCTTCCTTTCCTCAAATTCATGGTGGCATCTGCTGAGGTGGGTGACATTCTGAGGAGAGGGTGATGACATTCGCCATTTTCCTGGTGAGCTCCCCCTTCCAATGTGATCTGACTGCTCCAGTCTCTCTAGCCTGTCACCTTGAATCAGAGCCAGTCCCAATGCAACACCTTTGGGCCTTTTTTCAGCACCTTTCATTCCATTTTAGGTCCGTCCTTAGTGCATCAAGCTTCAAATAGTCTCTCACAATCACTTCACCTCCAGGCCTTTATTGAGCTGAGAATCGAGAGTTCAATATCCCAGATAGATACCAGCGTTGTTGTGGGTATTGCAAGGAGTCCCCCATTTCTTGGAACAAAGTATTCACTTTTTGTTAATGTTAGGCATTCATTTATAACATTATAAATTATTACCAGTGGTACCCATGACTGCGTGCAACTGTCTTTGTATTTTGACCTGATAACTTAAACTCGTACCTCAAAAAATAAAATCCCCACTAATCTCCCCACATCTCTGCCTGATACAAGCTCTTGACAGTTTGAATAGTTTGTTAAACTTCATGCTGTTTCATGATTTGTTTGCTTTAATGAATGTATTATTACAATATCAATCAAGATGTTAACATATTATCTGCCGGATAAACCATAAATTGCTTGATTAAATAAAGCCTATGATTTTCATTCATGGGTGACGATGATTTTCAATGTATAGCAGTATTACCATTGTTTGCTGAAATGAAGCTTTCAACCTCATGAACAGTTAACACAGTTAACAGTTTCAAAACGTACTCCCCTTTTTGTAGCCTGCAGAATATGAGCCCAAAGCGATACCCGACAGCAGTGAAGAAAAGCGCCTACTCAAGGGCTAAACACAATTTTCTCTATCAAATAAAATGACGTATCTTTACCTCTACCTCTTTTACAAAGGCAGTGGCATTTATTACCATCTTTAAGGACGAACATGGGGAGACAAGACTAGGGACCGAGCGCACTTCTAATTCTCCTAAATCAGTTTTACAGCGAGTCATTTGCAGCCCTCATTACAGAGGCATCTGTCGGCCGCATCTCATCACGTCCTGTTTTGTGATAGCGCTCTACCCTGGGATACATCCCCATTTAAGAACTTGGCGGGCCTTTCGCTAAGAACACATTTTAATTGGGTAAGCGTCCCTGAGGCTTTACCTGTTCACTGCCAAAGACAGAGCCATTGAGGTAGCTCTCAGCACAAGGTAATTTTCATTGACACTGCCTTATTGCCCAAGAGGTGGCTTCATGGGTCACTTTTGACACACTGACATTTATTACAGTCCTGCGAGGGAGAATTGCCTGTCCTCCATTGTGTGGGGGCTGTGGAGGAAATAGTCATTTTCATGCTGGGTGGTTTCCATGTTATTATTGGGTAAAGGGTATAGCAAGGCCTCTCAGTTATATATAGATGTTGGAGCACGACCTAACAGAACACCATTCAACAGGGAAGGATTCTTTTTTCTTCCAAAGAGAGGAACCTTTTTCAATGATTCAACAGCAGCGATACAAATAGCTTACAAATGAGTGTATTTGCCATTTGTCTTTCTATCCAACTTTGAATTATGGCCAAAGAGGGAAAAAAAGAACAGATAAAACCAGAAAATATTCTGAAGTGATATATTTAATGAAAATATCCTTACGATTTCACACTAATTTGTTTAGCGTGTCAACACTATTGCAGCAGGTAGGACCAAGTAGACTAGAAGATAAATGAGGATAGATGACATCTGTGTTAGAGCTATGACAGTAGAGGGCACCAGGCAGGAGAAGAAGTGTAAGCAATACCAAAACATTTTCTTAGAGTGGCAGAGATAACTGATAGCTTAGCCAGAAGGCTGACTGTGAGCCAGTGAGTGAGTGAGTGATCTCTCCTCTGCTCCTTATATAACACAGGAGCGGGGGAGGAGCCCTGGGGTGGGTCATCATCCCACAGAAGGGCTCTAACACACTGCTTGCTGCAAACAAATCTAACACACTGCTAGCTGCAACTCACAAACACAAACAAGATAAGTCAATAAAGGTCTGGTTTTGTGTGTGACACTGAGTGTGAGTAAGAGTGAGAGTGAGGGCTATCTCAGATTATGGACACAGCATCTTCATCACCCCCTATTGCCTACAGGCACACTGATGTCCACACTGCATTGATCAGCCCTGGACTGTATTAGATGGGATAAGCAAGGGCAGTCATTTCAGGTCTGGTTGCTCTTCTGATGCAGGCATGATGTTTTCACTGCAAGCCGACATATGTTAGTATAACTGCCTCAATTATGAGCTCAGTCATGGGTGGAAACAAGAACATTTAAGTAAGATTCTGGTCTTTCTACTGCATAATCAAAGGCACTTTATTATGAATAGGACCGCTGAATATAATACATAACCTAAATGAACATGAATGAAACTACATTTGTACACTCTGCTTAATTGAAAGGATTCCAAGTCCAAAGAAAGACCATCCTGCCAAATTCGACTCCAATGCTTGACTTTCTATATCCACCGGCTGGGTCCCATGGCCCTAAGCACGTCAGACGTCTACCCTACATTTCCCCACAGATCTGGTTTGTTTTTACCTGCTCAATTTACCAGGTTTAATTCTGCTCCATTCCTAGTAGAGTTGAGAGCACTTTTCAAGCACTGCAGCTCCCAGGTTACTCCATTTCTCAACAAGAAAAAAGGCCACCAGAGGTATTATCCCATTTTCTCTTGGGGGAGGGAGATCTGGATTTCTTGTGTAGATGGATGTGTGTGTGTGTGTGTGTGTGTGTGTGTGTGTGTGTGTGTGTGTGTGTGTGTGTGTGTGTGTGTGTGTGTGTGTGTGTGTGTGTGTGTGTGTGTGTGTGTTATCTGTGAGACCCTGTGGAGCTATTTAGGTGGCTGTGTGAGCTCATTAGTGCAACACACGGCTGCAGAATTAGAGCAGTCTTTTCCCACCTGCTTGTGCAAGACTGAGATTGACCTGAGGTGAACTCCACACACTCCTCTCTGCTATACACCTCTACACAGGCAAAACAGCTGGGAAGATATAATATAATATAATATAATATAATATAATATAATATAATATAATATAATATAATATAATATAATATAATAATCTCAGTTATTACTGTTAACACAAAACCTTTTAAGAGCCACCAGTTTTTATTGCAAGACTAACACATTTCGGCCTGGCAAAATGTGTAGTTTTTTTCACATGCTGACCTGATATTGTTTGACCGCAAAACAAAACAATAGGCAAGCCGAGGTGGGCAATAGTTACATTTTGAGTGAATGGAGAGTGCAATGATACCAAAAAAGTTGCCATGTTTGCAAATGTTCTTTTTCAATAAATCAACATCATATATATAGCCTAATATAATATAATATCTTCAAAAGAATTCAGACTCAAATTACCTTAAAACAACTTTTCATAATCTGAGTGGTGGATTCAAGCCTGGAATGGAAGCAACCATACTACCAGCAACAACAGTGGTTTTAATGTCATCTAAGAGTGTGCTGGGGAGATGTTTATCCAAATCCGTCTGTTCCCACATATCAGTAATTAGCTCCAGGTATCTGATCATATGGGAATGGTCTGAAGTGATCACATGTTATCAGCCCTGCTGGTCCCAATTATACGTAATTGTTGCCCACCCACAGCCTTCTGATCAATGAGAATGGCACACAACTGCATCCATACACTACTGATAAGCTCTCTGTCTGTGTAGAGACACAGGCAGTTCTAATGTACCTTCTCTTGCCTTATAGAAGAGTAAAAGTGTAAAACACACAGCATTCCTTCTTTAAAAGCGCGTCCCAAAGAGGAGCGGTGCTAATTATAGCAGCACTGTGCTGATTAGGGGGTGGAGAAGGGTGGAGGAGGGTGGAGGAGGGTGAGCCCTCCACATCTGTGTGGATGGAGCAGCAGCTCTCCACACTCCCCCTGCAAAGAGCAATTCATCACCGTGTCAGAGGCTGGCCTTAAAGAGACTCATGGGCGCTGCCCAATATGGAGGAGAGGTCTCTCAAGTGTTTGACGCGCCTGCTGACTCCTGGCTAGCTTAGCTCACTCTTTCCTGAGGCCAGATTGTGTGTCTCAAGCAAATATAGGCAATTTGGGCCAAAGTGTGGACCGTTGCATTTTTATTTTACTGTTTTTGGGGCCTTGTTCAGTGTGTCTGTGTAGCTTATAGAGCTGACCACTGGCCTTTTACAGCACACTGCACAAACTGGCACAACAATAGCATTGATTTAGTCCTGGGCTTCTCTGAATAGAACAAAAGCAATCTTGATAATTGTGCTGTTTCTTAGAACACTCAGCATAGATTTCTCTCTGCCTATGGAACTCTATAGATTTCTGCTTATGTGTGTGCTTATGTCTGCTGAGGGTGAACTCAGTTGCGTATCCTGCAGGCGGGGGAAAGATGGTATGTGAAACCTGTGTCACTTTGTCACTCTTTGCTCAGCACCCATCTGGACACAAACTCATAATCACAGCATCTCAGACTAGGAGTCAAGCAGATAAGATCAAGATCCCAAGGTGCTAGTTTTGCTTCCTAGTATTTCTTAAGACATCAGAGGGGGCAATTTCTTAAGCTACACACTGCATAGCCATCGACCTACTGGCTACCATTACAGAGATTCATAAGTGTTTTTTCTTCCCAAGTGCAGTTACACATAGACTGCCCCTCCCTCCCTCTACTCCATGGTGCTGAACTTGTGCATCAGCCATCTTCTTATCTGTGACTTTTCCTCCCTCTGGTCTCCGATACTCCAGAGTGGAGCTGAGTTCCAATCCACACTCTTCATTCCCGGCAGGGATCTAGGGCGCATATGTGCCAATTAGCATAAAGGATGCTAACATTTTCCCTAATCAACTTCAGGGGTTCTTGATTAGCGAGAGAGAGAGAGCAGCAGTGTGTCAGTGGGAGAAGTTCAAGTGCAATCACAGCTCTGGGGGAATCAGCACAGCGTTGCTCCTGCTCAATAGCGAGCGAGCGAGAGAGCGAGGCGCCCAGACACACTCCTCTTGCGTAAGCCTAATCTCACAGGTAATAAACCTGCTGCCTATTCACTGAGACGCTTTCAGCTGCTGGAGGAATGGAGACGGAAGGAGAGAGAGAGAGAAAAAAAACAAAACAAAGCATACAGATTCCCATCTGGAGAATATACGAGAGTCTTCGTTCAAGGGGACTTTCAGGGTGTTCTTGATTTTCACCACTAAAGCCTTGTTTTCTCAGAGAGTGTTTATGGCCTCCGGTGGAGATGTGCTTCAACAGATTGAGCAAGATGATAAAAAAGGGCTTCAGACGATGAGTTTATATTAAAATCAAACCCCTGTCTGAGCTTTGTGTGTGTTTGTGTGAGCATGTGTGTGTGTGTGTGTGTGTGGTTGGGGGATGTATTCATCAAGACTGAGAATGGATGACAGCCGTAGCTTTGCATAGGTGTTGATTAAAGTGATAGCATGTTAGGCCCGGGGGTGACATCCTCATCGCATGGCATCCTCCTCGCCTGAAATGAACTGTTGGAGTGGAGTGTGTTGTGTTGGGTGTGTGTTGTGTTGTATGGTGTTGTATAGTATAGTGTAGTGTTGTGTAGTGTCGTGTAGTGTTGTGTAGTGTGTTCCCTGGGAGGGCTGCAGTGGGGATGCCATATGCTTTCACTCCCCATTGAGCTTAATAGGCCACTGCAGTGGAGGAACCAGCCGTGTAGCTATAGGGGCAGCTCTGTCAGATACTTGACTAGTAACGAGATTGAGCGCTGTTATATGCATGCACGCCACTAACTTCACTCTGGGTGCACAGCTGGCAGCTTTTTACGCTAAACACTCTTACACTTGACACTCTCTTGAATGAACAATAGTGCCAGCTGAGGTAGACACAGATTCAATCAAATTCCCCAACCTCTACAAACCATGACATGTCTTCTGGGATATGAATCGCATAGCAACCTTCTGTGCTTATGATTCAGAAACTATATTAGAGGATGACCGGGCGTGAAACCCACAAGTGTTGAGATGACCCCAATTAAATGTGTGTTGCTGGTTTGATGAAGTCGTGCTGAGGTCATGAATTTATAACCTGCGCACACTTGCACTAAAAAGCTCAGATACCTACCTGGTCAGGTCATAGGTCACCGACCTTAAGAACTCTAACACAGAGGCAATAGGATTACAGCAAACATTACCTTCAATGTAGAGTCTAAAGTCTGAAATGCTTCCATGGTAATATTTCTCCTGATTGCATATTCTGCTTGCGGTCCTTTGGGGGCTGACAATAAAATCCAAGATTTTCTCTATTTGAATTTCACTAGCGTGATTTGCAGGTGGATATAGAGTATCTGCTATCTGGAGGAAGGGAGGAATATTGAACATTACTTACTTGCTCACAGGCAAGCATCTTGTTTATTCCTATAATGTTCTTTTTCTTCATTGCCTCTCCAACCCCACTCTGCTCCCTTCATGGGGTTCATGGGGTTCATTGGCCTACGGCCGCACACTGATCACAGGTCAGTTCTGTCAGGCGGATTCATGCAAAACTACAGTACATATTTGTCCAGCTTCTGATCCATTACCTCAACATGATCAAAGCACCTCAACTTGATCAATACACTCATAACATTCAAGCTGTGTCTGAATATAAATATACAACACACACACACACACACACACACACACACACTGCGCACACACCACCCCACACTCACTCACACAAACAAACAAACCATATTATGCGCACACATGGGGTGAAGCTGCTGCAGCAGCTAATGGTCGTCACCCTCACCAGGTGACAGATTTGTCCACAGGGAATATGAGTGTGAACAAGCGCTGGGCTCACATTAGCTAGGTTGATTAAAGAGAGAGAGAGAGAGAGAGAGAGACTGAGTGTCGACATTATTCCTATTTTCTGGCTGCTCCTGCCACACAGACAATCACACACACACACACACACACACACACACACACATTTTTCTCCTGGTACCTCGTTATTCCCTGTTTGAGTTCCCATGACGTCCGAGTGTGATGTGCCTGGCGTGTGCATCTGCACCCACAACCCACACCACAGATCCGTGGCCCAAAACCCAACAGCCCTGGATCCTCTCCCTGAGTACTTATTGTAGGGAGAGGCACTCCCATGGTGCTCATACTGCAGCTGCTACCTGCTCTGGCTGCTGCTAGTAGATATTGTCCTGATCCTATGTCTACTATGTCTGTAGAGACTCCGAAAGAGAGAAAGCACCAAAATGACAGGAAGTGCTGACTACAGGGGTCCCAGATATCTGGGGACACTTCCAGTTTTAGTGGTCTGTCCCTGGAATTAGGAGAATTTTATAATTCTCAAGAGGGTGCCTAGTTTTTATATTGTAAGTTGCACTTTTTGTTTGTTTGTTAGGCATTTAACACACACACAGACACATTTCTTAGTGTGATGATGTCACATGGTGTCGTTCTCTTCCTGGCTGTCGTGGAGGCAGAGTGACAGCTTGATTTCCCCCCAGATAAGCACAAAGGCTGACTGTCCTCCCTCCGCTGATAAACGACACCACAACTCGGTGACATTAATCACACAGACCATAATCAACACCATGGACTTTATTATTTTAGGCCCGACCTCATCATCATTCACATCTCTGCCGTGCCAACATACACAGCTCACTCTAAGGGCCACACTGACCTTTCCAGCTACACATCAACTTACAGCAGCTCCCATCCTCTGGGTGATCTGTCTCTGACATGGAGGATATCCTGCATGGATGCCTGCCTGCAGTCCCTGCTGAAGCATGCCTCTTCTTGACAGCACCCAATATAATCAAAATGATAGATGGATAAATAAGTAGATAGATAGATAGATAGATAGATAGATAGATAGATAGATAGATAGACAGATAAAATAAAACTTGAGTTGCTACCATTGCTACATCATGACTTTCACCGTCGGACCTTCTTACTTGCTTGCAATAAACTGTGTGCCAGCCAGGACATGTGTGCACACAGTGACCTATTGAAACACAGGCAGTTTGCATGTACCTGCTTTGTGTCCACTTGGAAACAGACTCACCGCCACACCACACCTTTACTGCCTGGCTTGACACACCCTTTAAATAACTCCGCCCAACTCTCACACACCACTTTGACATTTCAGCCGGGATTAGTTTAACGTGGGATCACAATGTTTGAACAAGATAGGGGCATTCTAGGTAACACAATGTTCATATGATACCTTGCTGTCAAATTGACCAATATGTTTTTTTCCAATGTAATTATTATTCATGGAATTTCAAGTGTTTGATTTTCATAACATTGATCCACTAATTTTCACTTGTTCGTGCCTCGACTGCACAGAATTGTTTTCAGTGTAAAAATGTTACACCAATAAAATTGAATAATCCATTGTTTGACTTCCAGTGCAGGATTGATTGATTGACTTTGACGGGGGGTAAATGGCATCTGGAAGAGCATTCAATACCACTCACCACTTGGTTAAAAAAGCCACAATGCTCTCACTGTGGCTACTTCTAGAATTATGGACTGAGCTAACCGATTAGCAATCACAGTGAATGAGCAGGGAAGGCATTGATTTGTGTGTGTGTGTGTGTGTGTGTGTGTGTGTGTGTGTGTGTGTGTGTGTGTGTGTGTGTGTGTGTGTGTGTGTGTATGGTAGATCATGGAGGATATTATGACCACTGCTGCGGGAACTGAGCGGCTACTTCAATCATCCCAGAAATAGCAGTGGACACACACACACACACACACACACACACACTGAATTGATAATTAGGGCCAATGACTGACCACACAGGAGGATCATCATTCTACCTCTGTGGTCACCTTTAAGCCTCCAGGGAAGTCTTTGCACTTTGAGCTTGTCATATTATAATTATAATTAGCACATTATAATTATCTGGATTATAAGATAGTAAAGTATATTAGACGCAGGTGACTGGCTCTTTCTGTTTTCCGAAACATTTATGACAACACACATTAAATAAAAGTACTTTTTTTGAGGGCTTACTCCATGCAACTAAATTGTCCCAAAAAAGTACCTTGAGTTGCCATTTCATTTTAAGTGTACTTAAAACTCTCAAGGTATTAAGTTGTTCCAAAATATTACCGTAAGTACAAAAAGCACTTCTTTTCTACGTGTGGGGTGACATAAAGCTGAGTGTACCACAATCAGAAAGTGTGAGGTATTGTGAGCTCCTGGTTTTAAGATTAGATTCTACAGTCTTGAAGCCTCCACACCTAATCGACCCACCCAGGTCTCCCTCTCCAAAAATAGCTCTGTGGCTCTGCTCCTGCATCAACAACCCCCACTGGTCATTCTCTCCGCAAAGATTTCCAATATGAATGCAAACACAGAATGCAAAAGCCAGCCCATTATTCTGCAAACAGGTGTGTGTGTGTGTGTGCGTGTGTGCGTGTTTGTATGTGTGTGTGTGTGTGTGTCAGGGATATGTTTGTGACACGTGACACAGTGATCACATTTGTCATCCGCTTGCTTTCCAAGAAAATGATCCTGGCGTTCCCGGACTGGACTAATTGGCGGGCTATTATGAATGTCTCTCTCCGGAGTGGGCTGTGGATTCCAAGCGTCCCAGCTGGAGGAGCAGGTCAGTGAGCATCGCTGGAGGAACAGGTGGAGAAGACTGATGATGCTGGTGCGGCGCAGGGCTGGGAGACGCAGCCATTCCGCCGAGGTTTTAGCACGGCTCCGTTCTCATTTCTCAGAGCGAACACCAGGGGCTTGGCAGCTGCTGGTCTCTAAACGAGCGGCGAGGCGAGAGCATCAGAGCCACTTCCTCTCCTCGGGGACGCCAGTGAGAGCAGCCTCATCTGCATCCTTCATCTACGCCCAGCATCCAGCTGATCTCCACCCATGACGCACGCAGGGAAGACGGCGGGAGAGCAAAGGATGACAGAGGGGCTGATAGAGGAAAGAGAGATGGAGAGAGTGGAAAGAGAGATGGAGAGAGAGGAAGAGAGGATGGGGAGGTAGGAAGAGAGAAGAAATAGGAGAAACGGATCTGAGAAAAAGGGGATAGTATCAAATATAGGAGCGGAGAAAGGTGAGACGAGAGCAAATGAGGAGGGAGAAAATAGGAGGGAAAAGAGAGGAGAGGAAAGGAGGAAATGAAATAGAAGATGAGCAGAGGAGAGGACACCTGACGAGAGGTGTGTGGAGAGAAGGAGAGGACAGGACAGGACAGGTGAGGTGAGTTCAGGTGAAAAAGCCTATTAACACCTGAGTGGAAGTTGCATGGAGTGGAGGGGAAAAGAGGGGAAGGGAGAAAGAGAAAGAGAGAGAAAGGTGGATGGGGGTTAGAGTGGATAAACGAGGCATGTGGAGGGAGGAGATCGATTGGGGAGCCTCACAGAATCAGGCCAGTGAATAACTTAAAGGCAGTGGTGGTCTGCTTAAAATACATGCCAGACAAGGAGGTGCTCCCTGATTACAGGCAATCTGCCATCCTCCCAGCAGGAGCCCCATGCACAACCCGCTGGGCTAGCCCACAGGAAACTTGAGCACAGTCAGTGCCACTGCAGTGGCCTCCCTCCCTGGGGAAGATGTGTTGCTCGCTGTGAAATTGGGACATTTGTTTTCCAAAGCCAAAAAGTCAAAGCCATTTAGGAGAGCAGAGGATGGGGGATGGGGGGGCAGCTCTGTTCATGCTCGGCTGCTTCAGAGCAGCACTGAAGAAGCATGGAGTTCAGCCATCACCGCCACCATCGCTGCCTGCCTGCCTGCCATGAGTCCAACTGACAGGCGTCCGTGGGGAGGCCACTAGCGGGGCTGATTGGCTATTAGGGATCCCAGTGGACACAAAGACTGAAGAAGAACTGCTTAGACACACACTGCATTAGTGTGGGCCTGAGGCCAGGTGCTTTTAGACGCACAGGTGAATAGAGGGCTGTATCTTCTGTAAAGGCCCAACAGTTTGATGAATTACCTAGACGAACTCAGCCTGCTGGGAGCAGTCAGGATGGTTTACTAATTGAACAAGGTATTTGTGCACAACATAATAGAACTTTTTGACACAGGCTTGTAAGGTAGTTCACATTAAATGGTGTCCCGCATTGCCCTAGGAAAACAAGAACCACATTGCAGTCAGGACCAAAGATGCTCTTTAGACAAATGTGAGCGCAAACCAATCCTTCATGGTGAGGCTTTAAGACAGGTATCAGGTGGAGGTGGGTAGCAGAGAGACACAGGAAGTAGCACAGAGTAACAGCCTTGTTAGAGCAGCTTAGAGGCAGAACCTGGTCACCTCTCAGCCAATGATGTAGCAGAGGGTTGTCAGCTGATCGACCAGATAATGCAGTCGCCCAGACACAGGAGCACAGCGCAGCACAGCACAGTAGCTAACAGGACAAAGAGCCGTTGGAGCTGCTCAAAGTTGATTGGTTCCCGACCAAGGGGGTGGAGTTCCAGATTTTTCTGGAACTCAGAAACACTGTTTAGATTAGTAGCTGGCCAGACCAGTGACAGCAATGCCGAAGGTGTTACATCACTGGAAGGACATGCCAGGCTACTTCTGTATAACCCTGCAGTGGACAGTATGGGCACATCACACAAGTTTTAGTAGTAGCGCTTCTTATTAGTATGTCAGTTTAAATGAGTAAATGAGTAGTCATAGGGTCTAACAATGACACACACACACACACACACACACACTCACTCACATATTGTTTGCAGACGTTGTCTCAGATCTTGGCGAGTCCTTGGTCCCAGACAGTATTTGAGCTGGTCAATGGTGACTGTCTGGCTCTGTGTGTGCTGGACAGGGGTGTGAAAGCTTTTTAATCTCACGCTGCAGGGCTTTCAGAAGTGCTCCTGACGTCTGCCTAACAGGCGGACCCGGAGCCAATCTTGGAGAGTGCTGCTCTCACCCCTCTGATCCTTCCTGTGAGATGGACTAGCCAGCCAGACAGACAGACAGAAGCTTCCTCTGTGCAAAAAGCCATTACGCTGGAGTTCGAGGTCCAGTGCACAGGCCTATGCAGCACCCTGTACCAGCACCCACCCACCCTCCACTCCCGGACCTCTGAGGCCCCTCCATATTAATACAAAGGCAGTGAAAGTGCAGGCAGTCGGAGCAGCAATGCTGAGGTCTGCAGGAGTGCTGATGATTGAGAGGGGGCTCATTTCTATAGCTGTACAGAAGGGCCATTACCAGGCCAAACACATCAAATGAACACATCCCTGAAATTGTTGGGGAATGAACGGGAGCGACAATTTCTGTAGCAAGATTCATTTAGTCCTGGAGGGTAGGGGGACATGGTCTGTGAAAGCATGCCTGCCAATCCCACGCATGGGAAAGTGTCTGCATCTTTTACAGGAAAAAAAAAAAAAAAAGACTGCCTACCTTGCAGAATTCGGTCTTATAACGATGAGCATTTAGCTCGAGCTGCAAAGCCGATTATGCAACATAAACTCAAACATCACATTGAAACATGGCTATGATTATGAACCACTTTGATTACTTTGCGCCATCAGTGATAATCTGTCTGCAATGCAATTATGCCCCATATGATGCACACATGCACATCTCTTTGGCTGGCTACACAGACAAACAAGTGCAGCTCCACTCAGCTGATAACAAACCAAGCACAAAACCAATTACCTGAATGGGAGAGATTAGGGGGATATCATCGCTGTTTGGCGCACTGTCTCTCCGGAGATCCACACTCCCTTTTCAGCTGATGTGACAATGGTCATGTCTCTGTCTTCGATTAAAATCATAGACTTTTCTCTGTGGAAATGCTTGGAGAGGACCATGCCCATTAGGTAGCAGGTGTGTGTGTGTGTGTGTGTGTGTGTGTGTGTGTGTGTGTGTGTGTGTGTGTGTGTGTGTGTGTATTGTATGTGTATATGTGCATTGTGTGCGTGTATCGAGTGTGTTTGTGCATATGCGTATTGTGTGTGTGTATATTAGTATTGTGTGTGTGCCTGTGTGTGTGTGTGAGTGTGTGTGTGTGTGTGTGTGTGTGTGTGTGTGTGTGTGTGTGTGTGTGTGTGTGTGTGTGTGTGTGTGTGTGTGTGTGTGCACGCACCCCAGAGAAGGAGGAAGATGCCAAGCAGCAGCGAGACAGACAGCCAAACTGATCCTATTACCTGAAGCTGCGCTTGTTTAACTCCTGTCCAAAGTGCACTGTCAGCTCCCACCTGGGCCTCTCTGTGTGTGTACACAGGCTTTAACACCATGGGAGATGGATGAGGGGAGAGCATGGAGAGGGATGGAGAGGTGCACAGATGGGGAGGGGGAGAGGGAGAGAGAGAGAGAGAGAGAGAGAGAGAGAGAGAGAGAAGCTGAGGAAGAAGAAAAATGGTAAAGTGTCAGAGAAAGGAGAGGGATGGAGAAGTGTACAAAAGGAGAGAGAAAGAAAGAAAGAAAGAAAGAGACCAAATAGAAACTGAGGAAGAAAAACAGTCAAGTGTTCGAGAAAGCATTTGTGACTAAAGCATCTGTGGAGCAGTAACACAACAAAGCAAGCCCCGTCCCCTGAGCTTTAGAAATTGGGATTGGGTTCAGCAGCTCAGCTCAGCACAGGGTACTGTAGATCAGCATGGGTGGAGAGAGAGAGAGAGGAGACCCAGTCTGGGTGATAAACAGCCATGCTGTAAATAGAGCATGACACTTTAGTGCTTTGTCAGGAGGAAAACAACAACTGGCTGGACAAAAGCACTGCTATTGGCTCAGCGCTGAACAAAGTAAGCTGCAGTCAGACTGGTATTTCACACTTGATTTGCTTAATGAGAAAGTATTTGCCATCTCATCTTTTTGTTAATGTACAGTATGTATTGTACTGTAGATATTGCTTACAAGACTATTGGCCTAGGAGACAAATATAACACCTACTGTTGTTCTTTTTAATTATATTTGTGTGTGTGTGGGTGTGTGTGTGTGTGTGTGTGTGTGTGTGTGTGTGTGTGTGTGTGTGTGTGTGTGTGTGTGTGTGTGTGTGTGTGTGTGTGTGTGTGCTGTATATCTGTCTGTCTGTTTGTGAGCATGCCATTTGTGCTTTTGGATGCATAATTTCAAAAGAAAAAAAAAAACATTGTAAAGAATTAGTGGAAACTCCACAGCTTCAATACATGGTTTGTATAGATCTTTTCACTTTGTGGTATAGCCTTTTGAGCCATTGATATGAGGGGGAAAAAAATCGTTACCACAATTATCACCCTTTCCACCTTTGCACTTTTAGTACAATCTAAATTCAAATGTATCGTGAAATGGGTGACTGATGTATTGAATCTTATAAAATAGAATTCATTGAACTTCGATTTAACAAAAATTAGTCTCCAATTTTTTCAAGCACAATCACCATTATATAGGCTATTAAGGTTGGAGATTGAAATAGTTAATTTAATCTTAATGGCGGCCCTTTGTCAATTACAATCAAACTAGTTAATTTCCTGTAGCCTATATGACATCACAGCCAGACTGTGTTTTAATTTGTCCATTTGTAGTGCTATTTCACACAAATGGGAGCTCTGTGGCCATGCACAACCTCTCCAAATTCAACAAAGCCAAGGTCAAAATTGTTCAAAATTGTCCATTCTACATGTATGTCCCCTTTATTTAATGATGAGCACTCAAAATTCAGTTTGTTGAAGTGCTCATCTGTACACATTGAGGATGGTGAGAAATTAGTTTTTTTCATCATTTGTTTCTTCGTGGACAAAATTCACTGAATGTAGGGGACATATTGATAAAACAGAATACAGACATTAATCCCCTCTATCAAGTTGGTTGAAAACACACAGACACACAAAATCTCTCTCTCTCTCTCTCTCTCTCTCTCTCTCTCTCTCTCTCTCTCTCTCTCTCTCTCTCTCTTTCTCTCTCTCTCTCTATCCCCATCTGACTATCTACAGTGGGAGGAAAAGGTAGGTTTAAGAGGGTCTTGTGTGCACTGAATTTTGCAGTGCCTCAGCACTTGGGCAGCAGGGCCCTGACTGATGGATTATCCAAAACACCAGCACGCGCACACACACACACACACACACACACACACACACACACACACACACACACACACACACACACCAAGTCAGGCTGCAGAAGAGCTGTCTATAGGGCCGTCTCCCCACAAGCAGACGTGAACATGTGCAAGCTGGCACAGTCCCCCAATTCTGCAAGCCCGTTCTTTCTCTTTGTCCATCACACACACACACACACACACACACACACACACACACACACACACACACACACACACACACACACACACACACACATTTAAATCCGTGCATCCTCCAACAGATATCTTATTTGCACTAGAGAAAGTAAATCTGTCCTTTCAGGTTTGCTTTAACTTCAGTGGATTGCTGAAAATGCAGCCATTTGCTTATTTTGAAGCCTTCTTTTTATACCAATACTGTACCAATGATTATTGGCATGTAAACAAATAAAACCCCAAACCAAAGACAGCTATGCCTAACCTGACTCCGCCAGATGGACTTGCTCCCGCAATTCCATCTGGGAACGATCCGTTGAAGAAGTTTTGGTTCGTTAGTTTAGTTTTCGATAGTTTAGTTTTGGCTGATTGGATAAGGCATCTGTCTATCACGACCTATGTTGGTGATAGACGGGCCAAATCAACCAATCAGACCAACGAAGCATATGACGTACTAACATACGTACATGTTCTTTAGACCCACTTCTCGTTGCACCACACCTCCACCCGCCTCAAAGACAACGCTGATTGGTTCGATTGTTTGGCAACCTGCTCCAAATTCTCGTCAATGGAGAGTAGCCAGACTGAGCTGCGAGTGAAGACCTGAAGCTCGCGAGATCAGTTTGGTCTCACGAGGCTAAGCTATGCCCCCATGAACTCTCCTCCGAGCCACATACTGCTACCCTTTCACCCACCCCCAAATTTGACCATGAAGTTTCAAAGTGCCCACAAAAATAATGATATAGGATGAAGAGAACACCAGTAGCCGGAAATCACATGCAGGATCCCTTGCAGCTAGTCAGAGATGATGCAGATTTCATTTTGTTTGGCCTTGGAGCATGCACACTAAATGTACAGTCCCCTTTCTGTGCCTTGGAATGTTAAGAACTGCCTGTGAAGCAGACCTTAAATGTAGTTAGGGGTCCTCAGAACAGTTGCTAAATTAGTCATTTTTAATTGAATCAGACTTGAGAAAAGTATGAGTTTCCCCATCTACCAGAGTTGATTATTTCAGTGTCAGTGAATCTTCCTTTTCCCGTCAGCATCATCAGGGAACACATCACACCCAACCTGGCAGCTCTGCACTGGCTTCCCTGTAGGACAAGCAGTTTTTGTACTTTTTAAAATTGTAACTGTTTATGTTGGTTATTACATTGTCTTCTGTAAAATAAATAAATAAACAAACAAAAATACACCACCCAGAGGTACACTCGCTTTAGTGGCATCACTGTATGTCCTGTGCAGACAGATAAAACAACTGTTGGCAAATCCTCTGATAGATCCTGCCAGCTCTTCTTTGTACAGTGAGCAGACACGAATAAAAGTACATGCACACACACACACACACACACACACACACACACACACACACACACACACACACACACACACACACACACACACACATAAACTTAATAGTTTCAACATGACTAATACCAAATAGATGTCATGTGAACATCAGATTTCAAGAATTGATTGACAAAGATATTTTGGGCAATGTGAATAAGCCTCTGATACCTCAAAATATATGACTGAATATATATATACTGGAATATATATACTGGAACTGTAAATGGACAAAGTAGACATGCACATCTCCCAAGACAGATACTACCAGGAACATGAAAAGTATTCCCAATTAAATGAGAATCTTTAACATTTTGAGATATAGAAAATAAGCAAAAAGTGGTCAAAACTCATCAATATCCTTACTTTGGTATATCGCTTGAACAGCTGCTCTATTTAAAGTGGATAGGCTACGCAAAACATTAGTGTAGACTTTAGTTTAAGAACCACCTTCCCTTGTGTGGGATTGCAAATGTTTTTGGGCTGGTATTCTGTAGCATGGCAACCTCATAGCACATGGATTTCTAAAATGAATCAGAAATGTGCTTCATGTTCTGTAGGCTATGTAGGAAGGCAAGGCAAGGCAAGGCAGTTTATTTATATAGTGCATTTCATACACAGTGGCAACTCAATGTGCTTCGCAGATTAAAAAAAAAAAAAAAGTAGTAGGTTTAGTAGGTTTAATCTATTTTATTTTAGCCCTCTGCTCAGCAGCAGGTAAGAAAAGCAGATTAGAAGGGAAATAGGGAGGAGGACAAGACTGATGCAGCAACCCTAGAGATGGGGACATAAAAGTAGCATCTGGACAAAGGATGGAGCCACTAAAAAGATAAACAGTGGAGCGCAGGACACTGACCTGAAGATGAACCAAGCCTTTCAGGGATGGATTGGCCATAGAACATGGGCCAGATCACGGCAGCCATCTCGTCCTTCACTTATACAACTTGTGTGTTGCACTGGTGTCTCCAACTGTAGCCTTGCACACAGTGAGGGGACATTTCCCAGCTGAGTCTTAGCAGATGAGCACCTCCATCACTGGGTGACACTGTGCCACCCTGCTGAGAGAGAGAGGCACACTTCTCCGTTTATTGCTCCCCACAACAAAACAAAGACATAGGAACAGCCAGGCAGGCTTTATAAAATCATAAACCCATCACTTATCGTCAGTAAAGCACCAGCCTTTTTTATTTGGTTGAGTGTGTGTATGGAACTGTGTGTGTGTGTGTGTGTGTGTGTGTGTGTGTGTGTGTGTGTGTGTGTGTGTGTGTGTGTGTGTGTGTGTGTGTGTGTGTGTGTGTGTGTGTGTGTGTGTGTGTGTGTGTGTGTGTGTGTGTGTGTGCAACTTTTACATCTCCCAATTTTGAATCCCTAAATCAACTTTTAGAGTCTGTGCAGTAAAAGAGTTTTTACTTTTTGAAAAAGTAAAGCAACTCTAATTGGAGTGGAAGTTTCCCAGTGGAGAGATAAACTTATACTGTATACAGCAGCACCTGCACCCAACTGGCTCTGTTGCACTTGCATTGTGAGATGCACCTACTGTAAAACTTAAAGCATTCCTCATAAAGCCACTGCTGACAAGTATTAATAATATGCAGGGATGCAGGAACACTGAGACAATAGCACCAATCACTAAGACAAATGGACCACAAACTTGCTAGTGAAGATGTGGTAGGCATCCATTGTAAACTGGTACTGTATATCACACTTACACACACGCACACACA
The DNA here is from genome assembly GCA_027497455.2 of Sardinella longiceps. Lineage (NCBI taxonomy): Eukaryota > Metazoa > Chordata > Actinopteri > Clupeiformes > Clupeidae > Sardinella > Sardinella longiceps. The sequence continues at coordinate 4,482,358 of JAODXP020000004.1, read as the reverse complement.
CACACACACACACACACACACACACACACACACACGCGCACACGCACACACACACACACAAACAAAAATCAATATTTCCTCCATGCACACACGAGACACAGGTAGGACAGGTACACAATCATGCCTTATACTTGTTGTTCTCAGTCTGGTCTTATTTGGGAACTGACACTGGTGGCAGACAGTTGTTCGGCAAAACTGTTTTTTATTATACAAATGTTTCAGCTCCAAAAGAAATGGCTGCTCTAAAGGAAATCAATGCAGCACAATGAAAGCTGCCAGGCCTTTTATTACCTCATAATTACATCACAACTCCTTCCCCCCTGTTCCCACAAAAAATCCTTTAATGAAGTGAAAATGAAACCAAGCTGTAAAAAGAAAAATAGAGAAGAAAACCAATTCTCCCGAACTGATATTGATCACCTGTCAGCCTGTCGCTCACACAGATGATCGAGGATCAATAGCTGCTTGGAGGGCTTCAGGTTCAGCCTCTGCAGGCCAGTGTGGTATGAAGCCGGCCGCTGCCGGCCCCTGTTCACAAGAAGAGATCCAGCACGGCACTGCATGGATTCAGCGGTCAGGCCAGGCGGACAGACAGGGCAGCTGACAGGAGGGCTGTTGACAGCCGTGCAGAGTAGAGGGGGGGAGGGGAGGAGGACGATAAAATTGGATGGAAAGGCTAAGGGGGGATGGAGAGTAACACACCGCTGTGGACACGGCATACAGTTACCTACCACCAACCAGTGTCTGCTTTCACAGGGATCCTTATATCTTCAGTTCAGATTTTCATCTCCATAAGATTGTCTTAAACGTATTGCTTAAATATTTTAGGGTTTTCCTTGTTTCCTCAATTAATGTTTTCAATAATCAATGTTATGGGGTGGTATTTTCAAAAACGTCTGGAGACATCTCTGTTGCCTTTGGTCAGTTTTACAGTTGGCTTATAATCCATCACTACGCTTATGAAATGAGACACATGATTGGTTGACTCCCAGCAATTTACAGCTACACCTGTAACAGCTTACAATATGAGAACCCAAATAAATTAGCCTTTTGTCATTTGCAGTAGGACAGGATTCATTTCATTTTATTAACACTTTCCTCATTTAAATACCTAAGACATCGTTACATCTCTAATTTTCTCACGTAGAGCTCCTAAAGTATGTGAAATGTAATGGAGGCCTCTACTGCACTGTGCTACTAACTCCCGACACAGCACATTTTACAGTAATGGAGTTCCGGGGGTGTGCTGTTGGGGCACCCACAGTGTAGGGGTCAAGTGCAGGGTAAGTGAAAATGCAGTGTAGTGTATAGCCGTGTGCTTTAGGCCCACTTCACTCAAGGTCCCCACAGATCCACACTTTTAACTTCACATTTGGATATTTAAGGCCTGAAATTCTCTTTTTTTGTGTTGTGTACATCAGTCAATGTCACAGTAATGTTCAATTCTTCAATTATTACTGAATTTCTCTGCTTTGGCAAAGCCTTACATACTTTAGTGGTTGTAGTAATGATATTCATATCCATTTTAGGGATCTTAAATAAGTTCACTCAACTTTCATCTCCTTCCATGACTCTGTCTGGGATTCCAGCCATCGGCTTCATCATGTCTGATCCAATCAGCGAACTTTAAGAATGCAGTGTGAGAATATGATAGGCTATCAGTCAAGGGCTGAGCCAATCATTTTGAATTTAATCATCTTTAGCAAGCGATCATTTCTAATAGCCGAGATCCCAGACCCTCGAACAAAGAGAAGGGTAGACCAAGGGGCTAGTTACGACCAGGCTAGTGCACATAACTAAGTTTTAATGTACAGTAGTCTATCAATGAGTGGTCATCACTTTTGAGACCACACAATAAATGTCTGAAGTGATTGTTCTGAGAAAGTGATCGGGATGAGAAAGTACAACAGGCATTCATAAAAAGATAAAAAATAATTATTTTAATAAAAATACATTTATATGCATATATTTATACATTTTCAAAATGGCAGGACTAGGTCACAGTGGGCCACCTAGGGGAAATCATCATTTGTACAAGCACAAGAGGCATGAGAAGCTTGAGAGAGCTCAGAGAGCACTAGCCCACAGCAGGGAGCAACACAAAGGCCAATACTGGGTGACATCACAAGGTCATTTCAGTACGATTTTTTTTTTTTTTTGTCAACAGCAGCTTGATACATGTAATAATAAAAATGAGGATCAGGTAAGACTGAAACTAACTTTCACTCCCCACAACTTTCCAATCATGGGCGTCGCATACACAAATCTAAACACACACATACATACACACACACACACACACACACACACATAATTTCTTGCCATCAATGGAAGCAAGTTGGTGGTTGTTCCGAGGACGGAAGCAGCAGTATTATTCAGTGTCCTGTCTAGGCTATTTGGTCAATCTGAGAGCCCTTCCATGCACACAGAGGAAACCTACTAAGACAGACTGCACAAACTCACAAACACACACACACACACACACACACACGCAGCTCACTGCATTTACTGCAGTCAGGCAATGCTACCTCATACTCAGATGTGTGTTCAGCAAGGACAATCATTTCAGCCATTTTCTACAGAAGATGTGTTTGAGGAGACACCAACATACTCACACATACACACACACACACACACACTCCACTTTCACACAGTTGGACGACTCGGCATGCATCCACTCTGTAGAGCTGAGGAAGCCAGGTGAGTCCGTTGGTGGAAGCGGGGCGGCAGGTTAACGGCGTACCTGTCCGACACCATCTGAGCGAGCGGCCCTGCTCATCGACCTTCCACAGTAGAATAACAAGCGTTGATGCGTAAGTGTAAGATGAAGGCTTCCACGGGTCAGTGCAAGCTCCCCACTCCCCGAGAGCTGACATTTAAGCCCTCTAAGAGGAGAACCCACCGTAGGAAAGGCTACAGCTACTCTGACACAAAGCATGCTAGGCTAGGCTAGGCGAGGCTACGCTAAGATAGGCATCACGGCTGAGGTTATTTGAGAGGGGCGAGATAAGAAACTAAAGTTAAAAAAAATACAGATATTGATAGAGGTAAGTCTATTTAATGCAATAGCAAGGAAGACTAAACACCTTGATTTGTAGTCTGGAGGACTGTTGTTGTGCTTGAGACGAGCTTCAGCTGAAGTTCCCAAAAGGACAATGCTGGCATTGGATCTGTGCTTTAAAAGTGGTGCTAATACTGAATTCTAGGGAGAACAGAGCAAAGCAGCCCTCAGTTCTAGTGTGCTATTGTGCTGAGAGGGGAAGAAGCACGAAGAACAATGTAGAGAAAAGCCAAGAAAAGACAGTTGAGGAGGGATAGAGAGAGAGAGAGAGAGAGAGAGAGAGAGGAGTGCAGGAGCAGTATGGAAACTCAGAACAACAATAGGAAGCTCAGTCTAAAAGATGTGCTCGACACACGCACACACACACACATACAATACATACATACACACACAGTGACACAAAAACAAACACCATTTCTTCAACGTTATAACTTAAAACAGCCAGAAGACTGACATTGTCCTTTTCACAATACACCAGATAAATTGTCATACTTTAAAAAAAAAAAGACAGACCAGATCAGATCACATACAATGCAAGAATATAAAGTCCAATCCAAAAATGACCTTCATTTGTGTGGATATACACAGGCCTGCTCACTGCTCTTCTACAGCTCTGAAAATCTCTCTTCTGCATGACATATCCGACTCATACAGGCAGGGTGGGGGGTGGGGGGTCAGATGACACGGAGCAGCTGTCCTGGATTCTGTATTGATCTCCTCGCGGGACAAGAAACTGGGCTGGTCAAACTCTGACTCCTGCTGGGGCACAGCGGAGCGCCGACTGCTATGCAGCAGGAGGTGTGGGACACACACACACACACACACACATACACGTACTGTAGGACAACACACTCGGCTGTCACAGCAGGATCTCTTTCGCTCACACACACACACACACACACAAACACACATAGGAGAACACATTCAGCAGTCACAGCAGGACTTCTCTCAGTCGCACACACAGACGGTCACACCCACACACACACACACAGATGTGGACTACCAGCCTAGTGAGGGAGGGAGGGAGGGAGGGAGGGAGGGAGGGAGGAGAAAGGCAGTGTGTCGGACGGCCAGGTCATCCTCTGATTCTCTCAGCAGGGTGAGAACCCCCTTAGTCCAAACGTCTCATGCTGCCTGCCTGCCTGTCTTCCCCCACCAGTGCTCCAGTTGGGCAGACGGCTTGGCAGTGCAGTGCAGTGCAGTGGCGGGCGGGCGTGCGTGCGGGCGGCCACCTCCAGCGGGCGGGATGGGAACACCAAGAGCATGTGAGGGAGTCGAGACCTCTCAGGCCGGGGGGTCGTCATCATCGCCTGCAAATGAACCACACAGAGTCAGAAGCAGCCAAATTAAAGTTACTAAATATTCATAAAAGCAACAAGACCTTTCTCTGCATCTCTAATTTATTCATTCAATTCAATGTTCTGAGTCCTGCTTTTCTTCTCAAGATCCCCACTGTTTACTCCTTAGAGACCAATCCTTAGCATTTGCACCAAAACATTCACGGCCATTAAAACCAAACCAAAGCAAACCAAAAACAAAGAAATGAAAAGCACAGTTTGTTATCCAACCATGTGGGAGAGGTCTGCTTGGCCCATTACTGTGTGCAGAGTAGGTCCAGACCGGCCCGTCGGCATCCCCACAGACACCAGTGTGTTTGCTGGTGCTGGAGAAGCTTTGTGCCTGTATATTATATTGCGTCTGAGCTCACATAGTCATTATCAGGGGCCACCGCTGAAAAAGGAGCAACTGCTGACATGTCTAGACTTCACAACGCTGCTGAGGAACACCAACAATTCATCCACATGCTTCCTAGTGCATAAGCATCCGCACCTCTTAAAGACTAGCATACCTACTGTTTGTGCAACTGCCCATTACGGCGACTGCCATGCTTGGTCTGGGCATACTTCAAAAGGCTCCTAACAGCACACATCTACCTCGAGGCACGCAGGTTAGACTATGCAGTGCAGCGCACATCAATGGAGGCTGCTTATTTTGATGGGGAAAAGGCTGGTGGAGGTGTCTTTTTCCAGCGCTACGGGATGTTATCGCAGACAATAAATTCAACATTTTCCACAGAGGTGAGAGGGATTTCGGGTCACGTCTTTTATGCGCTCTCTGCAACAGCGCGTGTCTGTGAGTGTGAGTGTGTGCTGCTGTTGACCCTGGCTATATCTGTTTCGAAATAGAGCCATGGAAATGTCCTTGTCATTTCAGCCCGTTTGTGAAGTGGCCAATGGTACACAAGCAAGTCCTTCATGAGCCCCCAGGGGGCGACTGAGAGCTCTGTGAGAGGGGCTCAACAGGTGCTACTCATCATGGTAGCAATCAACAATGTCTTTGTTTTGACTTTATTTTATCTTATCTTTATTCTTTCCAGGCAACTTTTTTGTTCTTTTTGTTGTAATCAGTTCTTACTTGTAACAATACACACGTTATCCGAAAATGTCATCCAAATCCGTGAGGTACTTTTCGAGTTATATGTTGTGCACAGACACACACAAACACGCCGCCGAAAACATAACCTCCTTGGCGGAGGTAATTATTGTACAACAGGGGATTTTTTAAATTGTTCGTCCTTTTGGAATAAATGTATTCTATGAAACCATAAACATAAAACATTTTAGAATGTACATCAGGAGAGAACCTTGTAGAAAATGTCTGAAATGTTGCAGGAAAATGTCTAAAACTAAGAAAGTCTTGTGAATCAAGCAGAGAAACTGTGAGTAGGTTTGTGATGCAGTTAGAGGAAATATCAGCCTTCTACACGCATCCACTGCTCTACAAATATTTCATAGAGTTCAGAGGATACATCCTACACCTCAAGACTTCCCCGCTCCCACAGGCCTACAGACGGCGCATCCTTATGGTTTGCATGCGGCAGGACAGGGAGGTCTTGGAGGCCTGGATCAATCACACAAAGGATGTTCTCTTTCCATTTCTCTCCTTACCAACTCCAGCTGTACACAAGTGCTAATGGCTAATACTAAAGACATACAGTACATAGTGCATCTAGTGTCTAGGACCTCAGCTTCATTCTGACTTCTCATTTTGTGAGCTCATTTCTAATAGCGAACCTCCACCAACCTTTGCTTCACTGTCCCGTAGGAGTCCAGCAGCTGCGTGCTCGCCATCTCCAAGTTCCAGTCAAACATCTCCAGGAGGTTAAGACATTCCACTCGAGACTTCAGCCCCAGACAGAAGAGCTGCTCCACCTAGCACAGCAGAGAGAGAGAGAGAGAGAGAGAGAGAGAGAGGGAGAGGGAGGGGGGGGGGAGTCAGCAAAACATTTTGAACATGATGTATTTCACCAGCTGAGATGGTGCTTGAATGCATGCCAATGCTGACTAGAAAGTGCAGAACAGCACATTCAAGTGAAGTTAAGTAAGAATAAGACCTAGATAATATATAGGCCTCTTACAAGATAGACAAAACCGACATTTAATAGTGAAGCCTGTGCAACCATGAACTCATCCTTATGCCTGAAGCCCTTTGAAATGGAAGGCATGTGAGATAATGCCAATAGAGTAATGGGCTCTGAATCATAGACACCAAAGGGCAGGCAGGCAGACAGGCCGGCAGAAGCATCGATGTCCCCTGGTGTCAATGGGCGAGTAGAGTTGATCTCTCAGCAGTGAGCCAGCACACACAACATAATGATCCTCTACTGGCCAACCTGAGCACACGGAGAAGGCCCTCAGCTTTGGCCTCTCCTCTCTCTCTCTCTCTCTCCTCCCTAAGCTGCTCTTACTCCAACTAGGAGCCGTGATCATTTCTCCTCCATGGCAGGGAAGCTGAATAATAAGCCACACGTTTGATGTGCTATTGAGGAAAGCTATTAGGAGAGCCTGTTCATCACAGACACTCAATGGGCACATAAGCAGGTGATGCACAACCTTCCTGCTCAGACTGGAATATTAAAGGCCTGGTGCCAGGCATCTTTGGGAGCCATAAAGGACTGATAATGTGAAGTCATTCTCTCGCTCGTCCATTTAACCCCAAAGTAATAACGACCTGGGCCACCTGTGTGAGACAAACAAACAAGCAAACTGCCTATGAGCATAAAGGCTGAGGAACAGTGGAGGATGGCAACATCAACTCATAACTGAGGCTTATGAGCCGAATGAAGTAGGTGGGCTGAATATAAAGCAGCCTCCTCTGCAGAGATGATCAACGCCAGTTCTGTGACCTGTACGGCCGTCATGTGGCCTCACTCTCCTGACCTCTCCTTGAGTTGGATATCCATCTGGGTTCAATCCTCCTGCTTTTGGCTTTTGTTTGCTGTGTTGGTTGGTTACCATTATCCCCATTTGACTACTGACTTGCACTCTACTCTTGGTGTAATCTCATTACACTGAGTTGCATCACAGTTTTTATTTTTA
>JAODXP020000004.1:4441708-4474818 GCA_027497455.2 Sardinella longiceps | reverse complement strand
TAGAGGACTGAGCCAGATTTTATTCATTTCAGAATATGACTTTGTGTGGAGTCCCAACTCATTTCTATGGCAGGTGAATGAGATGCTGCATAGTCCCACCACCCTGCCTCTGTTCATTGGAGTAAAACCACAATGCAATGGTAAATATGCGGGGTCACTTGGAGTATATGCAGTACTACTGTATATGTGATGCTTTATGAGAATTATTATCAGGTAGCCACAGTCTCTGACTGGGATATATGTTATCACCAGGTACAAGCAGTCAGTCCATTTACTTGCAGAGTAGAAAAGTTTTAACTGAAGCAACGCAGACTGACATGGGGCTGAAGATTTGAATCTTGGTCAACTGCTCATCAGTCTGTGACGCTGTTACTCTACCATGCCTGCAGTGCAAGTCCCCTTACATCCTCCACGTAAAAAACAGAAACCACAAAAGGGCGTTTTCACAAAATTTATAAGTGAAAGGTGAAAGTAAGGCCATTCTTTTAGGGCTAGGTTTACTATCATAGCTCTAGACAAGCATCCAAATATATGGGACCAAAATATACAAAGCACACAGCAGATTTGGAAGCAGGCTTTATTTCCATTGGCAGTCACATCACATTCTGCTGTGGTTTTATCTTCTGGTGTGCACTGTATAGTAGTATTCATGCATCTATGTGTATCCCTGATAAATAACTGGCCACAGACACAAAATGAGTAAGCCAATTTAGAGGGACACACCCTCAGTTCATATTACTGACATGTTTTACCTGGTATAGGCTATGAGACGTCCTGATCAACTGATCTCTCCTCCTCTTCAAGAACCTGTTTCACCTGATGTCCACTAGGTGGGGTGAGTAAGAGACCTTACTCTCAATGGCTTGCCACAATACTGTGAGATGATCCGTAAACACCTGCACTAAAATTACACACTAAAACACTACATTTTTCTTTAGTGGTTCATTGCACACACACACACACACACACACACACACACACAAACACACACACACAGTGCCACACTGAGATACCTGCTCAACAGTTAAAAACAGTGATCCATAGTGAATGTGTTCCTAAGCAGAGATAGCCTGGCAGCGCCATCCAACGTACTTACATTAAAATGAATTTTACCTCCGTACTAGTCTGGACCAGAGCGCCTACTTCGGTTCGCTGACGGTTTAGCCAATCAGCACACAGTTTAGAGCGATGTCTCTTAACTTGCCTGAACACGTTTGTTATTCTCCCCCCTACTTTCGAATTACCTTTACAAAATTGGTACATGACATTAACATTCATGATCTTGAGGACTTATTGCCTCTACGATGTCAAAATAAATTGGAATTAGCTAGCGATCTGTTACTGCTGAATGCGGAAGTGAGAGCCAGGTGATGATAAGCTTGGACCATGGCTTTGGATATAAAGCTTACACTACCAACTATTTCTGTCAGTATTATCTCAACATTAATTGCTGTACCATATAGGTTATAATTAGTGCTGGCAATTAACTGATTAACTCAAATGATTAATCCAAAAAATGAACTCAGATTAATCCTGATGGCTGGTTCCACTTTCATGGCATGTATTATGTTCATTGTTCAATTTCAGATAGAAAATGGCTCAGCTATCAAGTCAAACTATACAAAGATTATGGCCTAGCTCCTGACTGTCCAACAACATGTTTGGGTAATGCTTTGGGGTAGGGGACAGGTGTGAATTTGCCCCATTTGAGAAGAACAAAGCCATCTATTTAGTATCAGGGACTTTGCAGGGCAAAATAAGGATCCAACATACCCTAGTATCCAAATTCTTACTGGAGGAAATGAGTTGCGATTAAAAGTGATTAATCATGATTAATCATTGCAAAATGATTCTGTATGTCCAACCTTGTATAATGTACTATACTATTTGTTCGTTCAAAGGTTGATGCACTGAAATAAAACCACAGAAAGGTGTTTTTGACACCAATCACAAGTGAAATAGGAACTAGACTCATTGTGTTTAGGTGTATTTCAAGTGCATGAAACATTATGAACAAGTCACAAAGAAACACAATTACTGTCTGTAGCTGTGTCTCACCATTTTAACCACTAGGTGGAGGTGAGGTTTCACATGGTTTGTAACATAGATTTAAACAGTGTGGCTGTACCCAGTCACTGCAGCAGTCTCTGTGTGGACTGCTTAAGTAGATCTAGGGTGAATGCAGGTAACCCATTCCATCTACTAGGAAAACGGAACAATATACCAGAAGATATTTGACATCACAGTTTACACAACCACATACAAAACCATATATTATTTAACATATATATATATACAACTTATAGTCTATAAATTCAGTTAACATCTATTAGCTAAATGACACTGTTTTCTAAATTATTTCTATTTTATTATAAAAACATACTGTATGAACAACACTTCTTTGCAGCCATAGCCTATACTGTGTGCTGTTATTTTAAGTCAAATGTGCTCTAACAGATCATATTATATATTATCTGAAGCTTCAACAGATTTCCTCTGACAAGCTGTCACAAGCTATCAGCACAGCTGCATGGAGAATGCGGAAAGTTCAAACAAATATATTTGTCTTGATGGTCATTCATCGTTTGCCAGCACTTGTCCTCTCTGTGAAGCTCATTTGTCAGATTGTGTGTGGGGCAGTATAGCGCATGTCCAAGCACATGTGTGTGTTCCCATGGTGTCTCTCCATCCATGCTGGTCACTTGTACTTCTTCTCTCCATCACACTGAGCTGGCTTCCTCTCTGGACAAAGCACTTTAAAATGCTGGAGTGGAGAAAAACTGACACAATCTGTTTTAAGTTCAAAGAATTACAGTATAAACAAGAGGAAATTAAAGAGTATATTTCAGCCCTGTTCCCTCAAAGATAAATAGCCAGATTGTTTCAAATATTTGAGCAGAAAAATAGTAGCTTTTATGAAAGGACTAAATCTTTTTAACCTAGATTTGCCCAAGATTTGAACACTCTCATTGTTTTGCCTAATAAGAAACCAATGCAGATATGATATAACACCACAGCTATCACAACTACCCTCTGTTCAGTGAGTGAAATCATAAAACAGCTTGTGTGGTTGAAATGGTTGGATCCCAGTGGAAAAGCTCTTGGCTAGGTTCAGAAAAGGCAAAATACAGTATCAAAGATGTCACCTCTGGGCAACATACCCAAGCACACGCCAAAGCAAACCCCAGGACAATTCTTTATCACTCATCATTGATTTAAGCTGGGGCCAAAACAACCCCTTTACCACTACAACACATGCTCTCTGTGGGCTCGGCCGGTCTCAGCAGCATCTGTAAATGTGACTTTTGTGGGATAGCTTGACCTCAATTTGCCATGTGAATATTCATGAGGCGAGGAGGAGGCTGCAGAGCTCCCTGGAGGATTCCGCTGCGTTCCTTCAGCTCCTTCAGCGGTGAGAGAGAGGGAGGAGAGGAGGGAGGGATGATAAGAGAGGAGAGTGGGGGTGCATGTGTGTGTGTGTGTGTGTGTGTGTGTGGGGGGGTCTCGTCTGCCCGGAGTCAGATGCCCACGCCGGGACGGCCGAGATGAAGCTGTTTGACTTTCGGACCGGTCAGGGGTGCCAGCTGCTGTCCGTCTTGCTTTGTCTCATCTGGGCCCGATGCGTTGTGGGCGGAGGGGCTCGCCGTTCGCCCATTAGCCTGCTTGCTAATCGGATCACGCTGCGGTTGGCTCTCGTCATTAAGCGTGCTTAGCGGCTAACTCCGCTCCGCTGGAACGGCATGCAGATTAGCTGCCGCACTAGCACCAGAGAGAGATCCCCTTCCAGTTTATTAACTCCAGGGGATGAGTTTATTGTTTAAACAGGCACACACACATGCATACCATCACACATACACACACACACACACACACACACACACACACACACACACACACACACACACACACACACAAAGGCCCCCCCATACAGTGATGGAGTGGAGAATGAAAGCATAATAAATTAAGTATGAGGGGAAGCTGCTGAAGAAAGGGGGGTTTGTATTGCCACATTTGACCTTGCATTATCAAAAGCATGTTTATATTAAGTCAGAGGGCATGAGTTGTCTCATCCATTAAATGTTGGCATCAGACCAGTACACGGCTGAAAACATATGCATATGGTAAAGACTTTTGTTTGCACACTTGACCTTGCTGAAGAGACAATAGTTTGAGTTCCTCGTCGTTCACACGCACAGTAAATTCACAAATTCCATGAAATGCAAATTGAAATATTTTCACCAAAGTAATAAAAACTTAATGGAGAGAGTGGATATTCAATTATTGGAATGGAAGCTAAAGATAAAAGTGGCAGAAGAAAAGAGACACCAGGCATGGGGGGAGATAATAGCTGGGATGGGGGTGGGGGTTGAAGTGTGTGTGTGTGTGTGTGTGTGTGTGTGTGTGTGTGTGTGTGTGTGTGTGTGTGTGTGTGCGCGCGCAAGAATAAATGGCAAAATGAGGATCTTTTCTTCCTCCCCCCAAAACATTTTCATCTCCATATTCACTCTCTTTTCCGTGCATTACCCCCTGTAGCGTCTTTCTTTATTTGATCCCCCTTGTATTTTTTTTTCCTCCTCCTCCTCTCCTCTAACATAAATCAGAGCATGCGTTCCAGTAGTGGTGGTGGTGGTGGTGAGGTTGCCTCTCTGGTGCAGCAGACACAGGGGTCTTGCTGGGGGCCATGTTAGACACGAATCCTACTTGATGCGTCTTCTTGCACTCTGATAATTTAATTAAGAGCGGGCTCGTCGCATGGCGTCCAACCGCCGAGAAAAACCTACAGGGCCACAGAGTGTGGCGGCTGTGCTAAGAGAAACAGAGAGAGAGAGAGAGGGATAGAGAGATGCTGAGGGAAGAGATTATAATGATGAGGATGATGATGATGGGGATGATAAAAAGGGAAAGAAAGGAAAGAAAAAGATGCAACACAAAAGGGAGGGATAGATAAGAGGTGAGGGAAGAAGGAATGTATTCAAATTTGAGAAAGAAGATGAGCAAAATGAGAGAAACACAAAGATTTGAGAGATGGCGAGAGAGTCTCTGTCGCTATCTCCCATATCTTCGCGTTTCTCTCATTTTGAGAGAGAGAGAGAGAGAGATAATTGGCGTAAGGGCATGACGGACCTCAGAGACACGTGCTGGCACGAGGGATTAGGTAAGGAAGTGCTTATAGTGAATGAACACAGTACTGCTTGACATGATCAAGTGCACTTTGAGGCTTTGACCCAAGGCTGGGAACAAATCACCCTGGGTAGAACATTCCTGAATATGTATGCATGCATACACTTGGCATACTGGCATGACAGCCCATTTATATTCCTGTTTTTTCCCATCCAGTTAAGGAGGAGAAAAAATTGTAATAGCTAAAGTGTCCTTGTGGTTGAGGACAGCTTGGGCTCTTGTTTAGAATGGCAAGTTATTTGGGCAGGATAATAAAGTCTTTGCAGCTCCTTCCCAGCTGGCAGTTTAGTAAATTCCTGTCTGACTCCGGCTCTGACTACACTCCTGACCCCTCAGCAACCTCCACGCACACCCCACCTGGGAGAGGGGGAGAGAGAGAGAGAGAGAGAGAGAGGAAGGAAGAAAGGAAGGAGAGAGAGAAACAGAGAGAGAGAGAGCACTGGAGCTGTCTCACTGTGGGTTTCTGGGTAAGTGTGCCAGGGCTCTCCAGCAGTCTTTGTTAGGAAAAAGATGATGTGTGCTCACCTGAGCCCCGAGACTCCGCTGAACACACGGCCCAGCTAATTTGGGTTAGCATCACACATTAAGAGGAAGCGCTTTGTCTTGACCCATATCTCCACCATGCTTGAGTTGGCCAGGCCCGCTCACCGAGGCACGGCACAGCACGGCACGGCACGGGGCATCCAGCCGTGGTCACCCTAGCCGTGCTGCGGAGAGTGTAATCTCCACTCACCCATGACTAAAACGCCTTTTGTCTTTTTTTTTTTTTTTTTTCTTCTTCACTTGGTTTGACAGTGTGTTTCCCCACCCCCACCCCTCCGCATCACCCCTACACACTTACTGCACAAAAATGATGTTTTTCACATTGGACATGGTGCGGAATAGTGGTCAAGGGCTTAACAAAATGTGGGTCAAGAAGGGAGAGGCAGAGAGAGAGGGAGTGAGAGAGGGAGTGAGAGGGTGGTTGTGGGGGTGTGAGAGTGTGTGGGAAGGGGGTGGGTAGGACCCTGGGATTGCAGTTAGTGCCCAGTAAAAAATGACTTTAAAAGGTTGTATTGTGTGAGCGATACGGCAGCCCATGCAAGCTCTTCCCTGTCAGACTACATCTTTGTTTAAGCGGCGCGAGTGAACTGACATGGGGAGGGGTGGGACTGTGGGGGCGGCTGCACTAGACACAAAGGAAGCTTCTTTTTTTCTGTCTCGCTCTGCCTCATTTCTTGGTGCATTCGGAGGGAAGGCATAGTTGCTGATAAAGAGGACAAGAGCGAGATGAAAAATGCATGAATGAGTCTCTTTCTCTCTCTGAATTACTCTTTAAGATGAAGGGAGTCAGTAATGGGCCGAAAGCACGGTAGTGGCAGACTTGCGGTTATTAAAATTTTAAGTGGTTCGCAGGGATGTGAACCCAGGCAAAGCCTCATACCACAAACCACTCTCCCAACACACACACACACACACACACACACACACACACACACACACACACGCACACCGAGACACATGCAAAGGGGTTTCCCCAGGCTCAGTGCAGCCCGTTTAAGTCTGATATGATCGCACTGAGCCCCTTACCCAGTTGATGGGGCCACACGGAGGCAAGGCCACTGATCTGATCGCATGTGATACTCGCGCCTAGCGAGACCCCTCAGTCCCCCGGGGTCAGATGGGTGCATTATGGTGTCACTCCCGCTCAGATCTGTGCCTTGAGAACACCCCCCACCACCCCTGCACACACACACACACACACACACACACACACACACACACACACACACTAGTGTGTGTGCCACTTACAGCAATGAGCCACAGGGATGTGGCCAAACAACCGCTCTTTAGAAGATGCAAAAATACCCTCAACACACACAACACACCCAACCCCCTCAGGAATGGAGAAAGCATGCAGCGTGTTTTTGTGGTGGTGGTGGTGGTGGTGGTGTTGTTGCATGTGTGCTGCTGGTTTCTGTTCAATCTCTACCAAAGTTATTCAAAGGTAAAAGGTGAAAGAGAAAGAAAAACTTGTTAATTGGAAACAAGTTACTATGGTAATACATATAGACTTTAAGTGTCACCGTGTTAGATCAGTGTGTGCGAGTGTGTTATTGTAGAAGCATTAGAGTAAAGTAATCCATATCATAACAGCACGTGTATTTCAAGTGTAATATTCGAAAAAAGATTAGTGACATTGATTGTTTCCAATTGTGCACATTTTATGATTGACCAGAAACAAAAAACTAAGACAAGAGATGAAAGCAGAGGTATTGTATGTTTTATTGAGAGAGGCAGATAGTGTGAGATCTATGGCTGCTGGAGGGCAAAACAGACAGGGAGAAGCTGACTGTATTATCTTATCTTATGTGTCTGCTAAAAACTGATGTTAATATGTTAGAGTCTCCCTCAATTATTCGCTCTCTTGGTGCGAATACACCACAACAGCTGTGCATGCCCTTCAGCTCACGTAATCAAAGCCTATTTGTCCAGTTTTTTAAGTAGGAATTAAAGAAAGAACTAAACTAAAAATAATTTAATAAGATTTGAGATCAGTAAATGTGTTTTCCTTCAGCCTTGTGTCTTGCCCTCCATATTTGTTATTATTCAAAAGGTTTCATATTATCACTAAAAGTGTCATGGTTGGCTAATTAGTTAAAAATGACAAGAGTTCAGATTTGTCTTTGTTGTTTTGCTGAAGGTTATTCATTTCTATAGAAACGCCTACGCCGTGACTGCTGAGATGATAGATAAACACACTCATATGATGGTAAATTAACATGTTAGATCATATCAGCGTGCCATGCAGTTAGGCTACATGGAAATGTACTGTACGTGCCTTTATGCCCACTGATGTTTGCACCCCATTTTTAGAGAAATTTTGTGTGAGGTAGGCTACTAAAAATGGTTGTTTAGTTTATTAGATTTGTTTATTAAATCAGTTTGCTTAATTTTGCTTTTCAAGTCTATGCAAACATGCATAGTAGAAGGCTGCAGTATATTTCTCCTGCACTTTCCGTGATGATCTGCCAGTAACAAACTGACACAAAAAATCAATTTCTAGCCATGCTCGCTTTAACGGGCGCATGTTTTTGTTGTTATGAAACCAATTCTGGGGGATAAAGAGTCTCTTTCGAAGTACCAACCCAGGAACAAAGCAGACCATTCATTCTGTGGTACACGCCAGGAGCAGATGAGTGATTTTCTCATCTTGTTCAATTTCTATTGCCTTTTTATGACATTTTGATTGTCTCTCAATATCCATAGGCCTATGTATAGTATACTATACTAATACACAGTATTAATGTTTTTATATTACCTGGTAGTTCTGTTACGAATGTCTTGTGTTTATTGTATGTAATTTGGACAAATAAGCTACAAGACAAGCATAAAATGCTAGTAAAAAAAGACAAGCATAAAAATAGCATAAACATTGTTAGAGGACATTTCAGTCCTCATCCAACATGGAGATTCAGGACTTTCAACTGAATGTTTGCTGTATTTGGACTCTGATAGGTATAGCATTTAACACTGGGCTGCTGTGCCTGTCGGAGCTGTACCTGATGCAATGCATTCTGGCAAGGCTGCTGCTTTGATTTTTTTCCCCACTGCCTGACTTTGAGATTCACTGAGGTAGACAAAGGCTTACAAACATCTTCCCAGAGACCCGACACCATATGCTTCAAGTCGTATCTTAGATTCAACTCTGGTGCTTTTGCTCACCTGTGTGTGTGTGTGTGTGTGTGTGTGTGTGTGTGTGTGTGTGTGTGTGTGTGTGTGTGTGTGTGTGTGTGTGTGTGTGTGTGTGTGCATGTTTGTCTATGTGTGCCTGCACCTCGCGTCTGTTCGTCTGTCTGTCATAAAATATCCACAGCAAAGGCATAATTTAGACTTCTAATGAGAAAGTGCCTTCTGCATTCCTCCTTAATTCCCCCATTCATCTATATGGGACATGACAAACTGCAACACCTTTAATTGGCTGTGTAGTGATTTTCTCAGCAGTGTGGGCAGACACCTCCGACAGCCCTCCAATTAAGCAGCATGTGCACAAGGCCAAGTATCTGCCTTTAACACGTGCAGGGCAGCTAGCCACGTTGCTATGTCCAGCCCAGGGAAGATCCATAGTAAAGAGCTAAATTGCTTAACCCTTCAAATGAAACATAGGTGCTAATCACTCATACACATTCATGCAGAGCCGATTAAATGCATTGGCTTGGAACAATCAGGTTTAAAGAGGCATAATAAGAAAATGTCATGGTTGCCCAAGCTTGACATTCATCCTTGCTGAGGGCCAGTAGGAGACTTCTGCATTGTGCAGTTTTAGTGATTTTGCCTAAATAATTGTTTTGTAGTAGTAATAGTAGTAGTAGTAGTAGTAGTAGTAGTAGTTTATTAAATATGTATTTCTAGGGATACTAGATTTGATATCAGATATCGGTGCCCATATGGAAAATAATTACTTGTATCAGTTATTATGTTGCTGCCTAAAGTTACTTACCAAAAGGATAACAGAATTGCAGCAAGACACATCCAATCCAAGATGAATATTTAAAGAGATCCTATGCAAGATCCGGTGGCGTCATCCAATAAGCTAAGAACCAAACAAAGCAGTTATTCAGCGTTTCTGCCAATAATCCTCCATATAGAATTGTGTAGTTGATGGAGAAAGACGCTAAAATGTATCAACAGTTGAATGCGCTGAGAAGGCACAAATCACGTTGTAATTCAAACAGTAAGCTCCAGCTAGGCTAAGTCACGTGATCTAACTTGCTTGCTAACCAAAACAAACGGAGGGTGGACGCTCCTACAAATCTTGCAATGGCGATATCTGCCTCTAGGAGGCACGGTCAATGATATCTGGTTTCAGACTGGTTTACTACCATTTCATGCAGTATGTGTTAAAATATTTGTATTAAAAATTTTGTATGGTTCTTCTTTGCAAAACATTTCAACCTTCCTTGGGCAAATGATCCATGGAACTTTCATGAATCTACTTTTACACAGTAATTATGTGAATCTAATTCCGTCAATGCACTGTGAAGATTTCTCACATTTCAGTATGACATCAATTTCTGAAAGCAATTTATTATGACCGCCGCTAGCGTAGCGGTCATGTAGTGATTGTCAGATTTATTTATTTTTTTCCCCCGTCATCTCCCGTCGTCTACGACGTTTTCATGTTTCAATAACAATACATACATTAAAAAAAACATTTTGTCATGGTTTGCATATTTTGTATTTTCAAATGACAAATTACTTGTATTTCAATTAAATACATTCTTTCACACCAGTATTTTATGATTTATTATGACCACTGCTAGCGTAGCGGTCATATAGTGATTTTCAAAGTTTTTCTTTCTTTTTTTCCTACCGTCATCTACTTCCTGAATTTTTGGTCAACGATTCCTATTTACAAAGCCCCTGATTCTCATGGATGCTTCCCGTACTGTCTGTAAAGCGCCGTGAGACAATGTACTGTATTTGTGCGCTATACAAATAAAATTGAATTGAATTGAATTGAATTCCTGGGACACTGTAACACCGGGGCACATGAAACTTGGTGGGCATGTAGCCCCAGTAGACTTTTACGGAAAAATTTTGTTTGGTCCCCAGGGGCCACTCCATCTTTGCGCTGCACTATATGCACAATACACATGAGAGAGATACAAACAAGTTGACAAGCATCATCATATTATATATGCAGAGAATGTGCGGAACTGAGCGGCGGTCATATTTTGTACTGCCATGCGGTACACCTAGTTTAATATAACCTATGTAGATAATACTTTAGTGTGGTGTTTTGACATTGGCAGAAAAAAACTTTTTTTTTTGTACCTATTTCATATGGAATCTTTTATGAAAGTAATATACATTATGTGTGCCATGTACATACAAGGATATTATAAAGCACTGGACAATATATTGAGTGGTGGTACAATATCTAAGGCTAAGTAATTACTCCTGTGAATTTAATGTGCAGTAATTAGTCACCAACCATGGATATAGCTGCATGGGTGTTGTCTTTGCAAGGGAAGCAATGTGTGCAGGCAACTATAGTCATTGTTAGCATGTCACTTTGGCAGTACGGGTTTAACCTACAGATCGGCAAAATTAAAAAAAAAAAAAAAAGACAGAATTTACCTTAAAATGACTTCTCCAAATGTAGTCATGTCACTGACTTGAAAAAATTACGTTTCTGACATAATTGTCAATGCACATCTGGAATGCTATCACTTGTCACTTAGAAGTTTGCTTGGCGAACTTGTGTGTTTTGGATTAAGGTTTTATTTAGGCCTTATATTTGCAGTGTGCTTCAGCTTTTATACAGAGGTCATAGGTCGTTGATATTAAATATAGTCATGTTATTCACTTCTATTATTACATAGTATTTTACCTTCACTATGCAGTCAGCTCAAAGTTAAAAAGTTGTGTGTCGCCTCAGTCCAGTGAAATCGGGTGCATGTGTTACATTATGTATACTTTGCGTTGTCACGTCAGCAAGGGTTTCTGGGGCCACTGCTAGCTACCTTGTTTCCTCCCATTCCCTCTTCCACTTTTACACAGCCACATTCAGCCATTTCTTTGGCATACACACACAGCACAGCATTATCAATATTTAAATAAGAAGTAAAACTGATAAGAAGTCAAACTTGCGCTGCAGCTCGCAGAGCGAAAAAAAAGTCCAGCATGGCACAAAGTCCAAATGAAGACGGTCTGAGCCTGGGACAGCTGCTTTACAGCTCCTGAGTCATCAGAACCTGCCAAGTGAAAAATCCACGAGGGGCCAGGATTACGGGGGATTATTATATTCACCGCAGTGATTGCCTTCAACATTTAAATAAATGCAGCTGACACTTCTAATCAGAGGACATTTAAAAGGTGACGGTGGACAGCGGTGGAGCCACCTGGAGAGGGCGGAGCCTCCCTTTTATCACAGCGTCGAGCTGAGGCAGCCAAAGTGGTGTCCCCCATCAATGTCAATGGCCCCGCCGCAAATGTGTGATCAGGAGATAAGATGGATACAGATAATCTCTCTGAGGCGTTTAATTAACACACTTTGACAATTCTCTTTTCTTCCTCTGTTTGGCCCACATCACTGAGTCAGCTCCTATGCTGCCCACGTCAGGGAACTCTCAGCAAGGATGTTAGCCCGAGTCCTTTCAGACAAACACATCAACACCCTCAAACACACACATGCACACACATTAACACACACACACACGTTAGTGCTGACAGAGGACTAATGAAAATGAAAAAGCTTTTGGATATACCAAGTACAAGGTATACAGTTTTTGTACAGTATTGAGGATATAGCCTTCAAAATGAGGGAACTTTTAATATTCTGTGTATTTCTTTTTTTTCCTCTCTTTTTACTAATTGGTGACAATTTATTGCTAAAACAACATTCTAACCCGCAATCACAGAGGAGTCAGTCATTTGCTTTTCACCAAACTCAACATTGAGAGCTTACATTTTCAGTTACGAACTTGAGAGGAAAGTGCTGCTTGTCATATCTTCTGTCTTGACATTATTTCACTCAAACTTGACTCCACTGACAACTAATGAGGAGAAAAAGAAAAGAAAAGAAAATGAAAGAGCTTTAGCCATCACAACAATGCAACTAAGACCTCAACTAAGATTGTGGGTTTGTCGCCTTGCTAAACATAGAAAATTAATTTTTATTGAACATGCTTTGCAATTAAGCCACACTCGATTAAATCCCAATTAGTGTGAATTGTTATTAACCTTTTCACACCATTCTAATGTAACACCTATTAGAAAAAATGTGTAAGAAGGGGGACTTTTATATTTAAAAGAACTTGCATAATATGCTGGGATGTGGTTAGCCCACGTGCTAATTCTGGAAAACTGATTTTAATTACTGGTTCTCCAGCCGAGGCTTGACACCCCTGTCATTATGGTAATTAAAACCGAAGCTCGCTGTCTTTGTGTACAGCTGGTAGTCAGTTGTAGCAGCTGCAGGTTGCACTGTTTTCACACATATGCTTCTTTTTCTCAGCTATTCATCCACAAATATTCTTTTTTTTTTTTTTTACTCCACTACTCCTGCGACATGTCTGTCCTTGATACAAACAACCATCCATCTGTATTTCATCAATGCTCTCCTTCTCCAACCACTCTTCTACTTAAAGTTATGGATTTGATCTGTCCCCCTTTGGCCTTCGCTCTTGTCATGAAACACTGGTATTTAAAAAAGAAGCACATTTGAAATGTCCTGCATGTATCAGTCAGCAGCAGTGACTCATGCTAATGTTGAGGACATGCTAATCTTATGAGCTGCAGGTCTTGTCCAAATTAGATCTGGATTGAACATTATGAAAAATGGTCATCACAGTGCGCCTCATACAAAATGTCTGACTGTGACTGTGCTTTAAGTCAGGCTCTGGTCAGTGATGGATAGATCAGTCTCTCCCTCCTTTGTGCTGCTTGCATTAATGCCCTCACTAGCATGCAGACTTTGTTCCCCGTCACTGTGCCACCTTTCTTTTTGAGGGAACGGGTTCGGCCATTCTCCATCTTGTTCAGAGGAGCAGAGGCGATACCGCAGAACAGCAGTGGTTATCTTTCAAGGCCTTGCAGTGTTAACTCTCAGTCACCCACACCACTTATGGTCAAGATAAGAAGAAATCCATCAACTAAAAGCAATCCTTTGAAAAGGCCTTCTGCCGTTTTTGAAGAAAACTTAAAGGGGAAATCCTGTCAATTTTCAACAAGAGCTCTATTGCTCAAGCTACTTGAGATTAGCCAATACTGAAGACGCAAGACATTTTGGACTAACCATATAGGTTTCCTTGAACAGAGAATAAGCCCTGACCGTTAACCCAATGGGGCAAGTTTTCAAAACTGTGTTTACAGCATTTAAGCATGCTCCAAATATCACCCCAAAAGTTATGCAACATCATCAGACACATTACAACACAGAACTGTATTGTGTATGGCAACAAATGGCTGGGAAAGTGGTTAAAACTGTGAGCTTATGCAAGCAGCCCAATATTGTTTGTTTACAAAACGGTTTTGTAAACACTGCATAAAAACACAATTTTAAGCACTTTGTTAGACATTTGTAGTCATAAACACTACAGAGGTGTGTTGTAATGTGTCTGATGATGTTACATAGCTTTTGGGGTGACATTTGGTGCATGATTTGATGCTGAAAACTGTTTTGAAAACTTGCCCCATTGGGTGAACTGTCAGGGCTTACTCTCTGTTCAAGGAAACCTATATGGTTGGACTAAAATGTCTTGCGTCTTCAGTATTTGCTAATCTCTAGTAGCTTGAGCAATAGATCTCTTGTTGAAATTTGACAGGATTTCCCCTTTAAGTTATTTCGGGAGCGTAATAAGCTTCAAAAACTGACAGAGATGCTGAGTACAGTCTAGTCTTATAATCAGAAAGCTGTTGATGTGAAGGGATTGAAATCAAATAAAACTCTATTTGCTTAAGAGCAAACTCCTGCTCATGTCTGTTAGCCAGAAATCTAGATGTATTCTTGCGGCGGCAAATAGATTTGCTCAGCCAGTACATCTCAAGCCATAGGAAGTTTGACCAGTTGGACACTGTTGGTGTCCACTAATCACAATACTCTAAGTGTTTAGGGCACGTTTTCCCAAAAACAACGGCCTTTTTTTAATTGGTGTTTACCAGTGTTGGGGAAGTTACTTTTAAAAAGTAACTAATTACTTTACTTTAGTTACTGCTTTGAATTGTAATGACATTACTTTACTCGTTACTAATTTTAAAAAGTAACTTGTTACTTTACTCGTTACTTTACTTTTAGCCCATAACTTGCATGAACTTGCTCTATTTCGCTGGCTATAACGTCATATGTAGCATATGTCTCCCCCTGACCCTTTTACAGGCAATGGCAGCCTTCTCGCGCTGAAAGTTTTCATCAATCCAGTGAGCAGTCATTCCGAGATAACTTTTGTTGTTAGCACTCCATATATCGGCCGTTGTAGAAACGAATTCTGTGGTCTCAAATGTCTTTTTGAGATCCGATTCCATTACAGCATAACATTTACTCAAGTAGCTCGGAAATTTTTTTCTTTCTGATATGGGAGCTCGTGTTGCTGGTATTTTGCTTAATATTCTCCTAAAACGGGGGGATTCTATTGTTGATAGCGGAACCATGTCCTCCATAACGTAGGCTGCAACTAGATTATTTATTTCTGCCTGCGATGTTACCTGTCGTAATCCTCCCTCTCCTGATGTAAGTTTCGCCTGTTTGGGTGCTGGGGCAGTCTCATCACCGGGACGGTGGCTATGGGGATTTTTAGCCACCAGCTTTGTACGACTATGCTGTCTGGCCAAGTGCTGTCTGTGTAGAAGTGGAAAGCTGTTTATCACCAGGACATAGCGAGCACTTAACCGACACGTTTTTGCCTTTGCAGGCAACTACCTGAATATAATGCGAATATTTCCAGTTGGCGAAGATGCCAGTGTTCTCCATGACTTCTCTCTCTTCCATCTCCCTCTCACTGAATCAATCGATTTCCACCACAGCAACCAGTTAGGCACGCATGCGCCACTAATAAAAACAACGTGGTTTTGACATGTTGGCCTACCGGTAGCTCACTGATTTACATGTAAATTTGTTAATCTGAATGTCACTGAACAAAATCGTGGGTAACGCTGTAACGAACGTTACTATAGTCTAGTAACTGTAATGACGTTAGTGAAATTTGAACTGTAATGCGTTACGTTATTAAGTTCCTGACAATAGTAACGAAATTACAGTTATCCCCAACACTGGTGTTTACATCTTGCTCGTTCCTCTGATTGGTCAGGTTAGATTGAAAGATAACTGCCTTGTTCCACCGATTGAGTTCGGTGTATCTATCGATGCCAGACTATACATTTTAATGTTATAGGATGGCTTGCCAGGCTACCTGTCTGTTAAAGCCATTGTCCTTTTCTATGCTGTGGTATGTTAGGAGGTAGCACTAGGAACAAGAGTGCTGGATTACTAGATATGTTGGTGAAGAAATCAGGCTCTGTGATGGGCATGGAGCTGGAGTCTTTGTCATTAGTTGCAGATAAGAGGACTGAGCAGACTGCTATGCTCTATCATGTATCACAATGTATGCCACTCCTTGCACACAACCTTTTCTAAACAGGGGAGCATGTTCAGCAGTCTTGTCTTGCAAAACAGACATAGATCTTTTGTCCCTCAAGGCCTTTCAGCTCTTCAATGTCACACAGAAAGGGAGGAGTGTGTGTTTAAGTTTTTTTTTCTTTTTTTTTAACATGACTTCATTTTCAGACCATACTATTTCGTATAGTTATTTTTGATAATTTCGTAGCCTGTTGTACTTGAGTAAGACTGCCAATCTCTTGCACTGTGGGTGTATTTCTACTCCTGTTTGGTTAAATTACCTCTGCCAAGGAGGTTATGTTTTCGTTGGAATTTGTCTGTTTGTCCGTTAGCAAGTTTACAGCAGTTTACCAGGGGTGTGCCCAAAGAAGAACCCATTACATTTTAATAATGATCTGAGTTAGGATATGGACTCACGAATTTTCAAAATGATTCCTTAGGCTACTATTGACAGATGACACGTCCATCAGTAAACACTGGAACTGTAGCGGGCACATTCGTTCATAAACAGGTCTGGATGGACATAAACAGGTCTGGAATGCCATATGAAATTTATATTGGGTCAGTGCTTTGGCAGAGGTCTGCACTCTCTGAGTGCATTTCTAGTTCCACACTACAACCCAACTTTACTGGACTGGAACACAACTGATATCTTCCTTTGTATTCTTGTGGTATGTACAGTATGTGTGTGTGAATTTCATATGTCTGTGTGCCTGCAGTAGGCTATGTGTATGTTTGATGTGTATACATCTTAATTTTCTATCTATCTAAAGCATGTTAACAGATACTGCAAATTGATCTTTTTATGTATGTGCCATTACAGTCTCGACCAAATGATCGGTGGTATTTTCATTTAGCCTGGTCTATCATGCTGATGCTTCACACAAGGTATATTTTTGCAATTAAGCATCCATTTAAAAAAATGTTGGGATATGTTAGTTTGATTCATTTAAATTCTGTACTGTTGTATTATAAAATGAATTTTTAAAAGATTGATGTTTTTCAATGGTGCACAAATCAAAGTGAACTATGACAGCATCTCAGTAACTTAAATCAGGATGATTATGCATGATGGCATTTGAACAGTTTGTCCTGGTTTAGAGCCTTATCTCCATTTTTATTTCTATTTCTTTTTCCAATGCTAGCCCTGTAACAGATGAACATCAGTGATGGGGACTTGGACTCGAGACTTGGACTTGGACTTGACTTAAGTCGCTCATTCTGGAGACTTCAGACTTGACTTGGACTTGCCCTCAATGACTTGAGACTTGACTCGGACTTGAGCCTTGTGACTCGTGAACAATGTTCATTTCACAGAAGTGTTCATTTCATTATTTTGGTTTTTCTGATGTTTCTTATGGGAAAGCATAAGCACAATATTTCCTCTTAGGTGCAATGTAACTCATGCATACAATTGCATTCTAAATTTTCTCAGGTCTAACATTACAGCTGATTTGTCAATAGCAGATTGTGTGCACAATTATATCCACCCTCACCCTGTCAAAGGGAATTTTTTTTCCAAGATTCAAAAAGGCTCGACTTGGGGAGAAGCCTTGAGACTTGGCATGGACTTGGGAGGCTCGAGACTTGACTTGAGACTTGACTTGGCATTGCGCCTCAGGACTTGGGACTTGACTTGGACTTGAGTACAAAGACTTGAGACTTGACTTGGATTTGGAAAAAATGACTTATGAACATCACTGATGAACATGCTGCTATGCCAAGTGATGTCCTATTTTGTAGGATAAGAATACGACATACTTATCACTTCATAATCAAGGGGTGTGTCTCACTTTGAAGGGCAAACTAATAGAAAACCAACTAGAAACCAAATGGCAGGGTTAAAGAAGGAGAAATTGATTGGGCCTTGCTGTAGATGACCAGCAAGTAGATAAACTATTGGCCACAGGTCGTTATCCTGAACAGCTAAACTAATGGCTGTAGGTCGTCAGTCTTCTCTTCTCTGCTCTGAGTAGGAGTGTTGGCTTCAGAGCTAGCTGGCCCTGTGGCCCTCTGTAAGCAGATCCTTAGCAGCACTGACCTCACAGCCGCGCTCCTCTGAGACTGGCGCTGCTGCCCTGGAAGATCGCTCATTCAGCAAATCTCTGCAAGCTGTGCATAGAGGGGACAAGAGGTGTGGAGAGGCAAGGGGAGGACAGGGGAAAAAAGAGAGAGAAAGGACCAGCATAGGTCAATCATTGCCCCCCCCCCTCCTCTCTCTCTCTCACACACACACACACACACACACACACACACACACAAACACCCTCACTCACTCCATCCCTTTTCTCACTCTTTTGCTCTCTTTCCCTGTCCTTCTCTCTCTCTCTCTCTCTCTCTCTCTCTCTCTCTCTCTCTCTCTCTCTCTCTCTCTGTCTCTCTCTCTCTAATCCCTGTTTGTCCTGCATGCTACCCAGGGCTGGATTCAGTGCACGGCTAGAGCTGGCAGAGCACACTTAAACGCAGCAGTGCATTTCTAGCAGGCCTCTGCAGGGAAGCGGAAAGCAGAGAGACTCCAAAGTCAAGGTCTCTGCCCAAGACAATGAGACGACTGCAATTTGCAGGTAGAGCTGAAATCAATGAAAGCCATAGGAACTGGACAAAGTCTGTCAGGGAATATAGGAAATAGGAAGGGCATTTGTTTTCAAACTGTGAAGAGAAAAAGACAGAAGTAACCCTTGCTGACCCTGAAAAGGCCAAGACAGAGACTGAAATATCGAACAACAGCAAAAAAGGTGCGATTTTCTCTCGGAGCCGATATAAAGGTTTTTGTCATCCACATTTTTTTGCAGTGAATACATTTCATATTATTTCATCTTGAAAACTGCAACCCTCAAATATCCAATTATTCTTTTTTTTTCAAGATGGTCATATTTTACATTATCATAACTTACAGCTATCATTTTGACTTTTCAACAGTAAAATAAAATGAAACTTCTTTATCTGTCTCAGTCCTTTTTAAAGCCTTAATTATATTCTCATTGTAATTAACTGCTCCCCTTCATCTTTCTTGCAGGGGGCCATCACTCCCACTGGCCTGCACTAGTCTGAAGTCTCCTATCTCCCTGGGTTGGTGCAGGCGCCTGAAAGGACTCAGAAAGGTTCCTATTTTATGGATTTGACAGATATGGATATTGACCCGCAGTTGACTTGCCGTCGTTGTCACATTCAGATCAGTGTCAGCATGTCGCCGTGAGCTCAACAAGCCAGAGGAGTGTAGTCATGGTGAATGAGTCTGTGGGGTGTGGTCATGGTGAACAAGCCCAGAGGGTGTGGTCATGTAGATGTAGATTACAAAGACACCAGGGTATGGGGCTGCAGCACAATATGTAGACTGCCAAAGCCCCGACACTGTGAGGCGAGGACAGACAGGCATCATTTATTAAGAACCGAAGATACTGGGGTGACGATATTGAGATGGAGTGCTCTATACGGTGCGGACCTGTACAGTCCATGGTTTTACATGAAGGACTGTCTAGTCATGACATTTGTGTTTACACAGGCAGCATCTCCATATTCATGAGGGCAATTTGTGTCTGGGTTGGGTTCACCCAACCTAAATATCTCTTAAAGAAGTCTTTCTCGGCTGCTTGGATCAATGAGATATGATCTGTTCCTTACGAGACACTGTGAGTCAAATCTCGCCTCGCAGCGGCAATTTCACTGCTTCCCCAGTGATTCCTACTATCAATCAGACAAGTCATGGAGTCAGCTGCCATTTGTGTCTGAGGGTCAAAAGCTGATTCATAGCATTCCATTCATGCTATACCACTATAAATGACAGAAGATACACCCCCCCCCCCCCCACACACACACACACCCCCACCTCCATGTTCTATGTGCTTCACACATAATGTTATTGCCATTGAGTCTGACTGGAGAGTAGCGGTACATGCGAAAGCTTGTGCTTTGGAAATATTCCTCTACTGGAGGCAGTGATATTGTAAATGGGTTTCCATTCAGCTGCTGAGGGATGTATGATTGTTGTGGAGTGCTATAGGTCAGACTGTTGCAACAGTGATGCTCCTGGTGGGCACAGCTTTTGTGGGAGGCATGTATGTGTTTGTATCACAGCAATCATTGTTTTATTTTTCTTCTTCTCCTTTTTTTTCTTAGGAGTGTTAAGTGAAGCTGTGAAGAAACAGGGAAAGAAGTCCATATCTGGGTTGGAGCTGATCCCATCTGGCTGTCACACTGTCCTCATGTACTATGCAGCTGGTATAACTGTGAAAAGTTTTTCGCAGATTTCAGGCCACAGACATGCTATATATTTAACGCTGCCTTTCACAAGGCTGCTGTTTCTCTCTCTCTGTCTCTCCTTTTCTCACCCCTTTTTCTCACCATCACATCGTTCGTCTTTTCTGTTTTTTTTTTCCTCTGCAAAAAAAGATGTTAATGTACCATAAATATAATTGAGAAAATATTCGTCCTGACAGATCTTTCACACTGTCCCTTTTCCTCCTATCACCCCCTCTCCCCCTCCCCCTCTCCCCAACTCTCCTCCTTACCCTGATCACCAGCCGTATGGATAGTGGCCTAGATCTGTAAAGCTGCCAGAGCACATGGGAGTTTCAAGCTTTTTTTTCTTTTCTTTCTTCTTCGCTTTGTGTCACAGTGGAGGAAGGGCCACTGCAGCATGAAATATCTCTGAGCAGGTGGAGACGGGGCCATAGTGTTCAGACCCCCCCCCCCCCCAGCACAATCAGTCTTCTCATATAGGACCCCATACAGAGGCTGGGGATCAACCAATAGTGAATGGACAAAAGGGCTATCGATAGTAACACAATGGATTTCTCCAGCTACACCCAACAGTACTAAGACCTGACCATATATCCTTATATTTACTGTTGATGAAACTCATTTACAGTACATCTGAGAGTTTTGTGTTTGAGACAGAAAGAGATTCCAGAAGATAGGTGGTAGCATATGTCTTTTATTCGGAGCGTCTATTAGAGATCTGAGGTGTCTGGCAGATGGCTCTTTGGGAATCTTTTACGGCTGCTCACTTTATTCCAGCCCAGCCCAATCAAGGAAATGTAAATCCCAAACTCTCTCTGTTTATACTTGGTTGAGTAACAGTGTGCTGCTAACAGTAATTATTTCAGAACCCACAATCAGCACCACTGCCTGCAAGTCAGCTTATTTTTTTTAGCAGTTTTACTGGGCCATCCAACATCTGGGAGCTCTTTGAATTCTCTGCACTTGTTCGGATGAGAGGAATAAAAATATTAAAAGGATCACAGAACATCATGTTATTTTTCCCCACTGTAAAAATCCAGTCTAGGCATTTGTCCACAATCTTAAATGTTGGACATTTATCTCTTCAACAAGTGCTATACTTCCTCATTAGTTGTCATTGTAGCACCCACTGCGCCGACTGCGGCTTCCAGAGCATTCTGTGGGATAAATGTCCTTCTGTCTGGAGTCATTTAGCACTGTGATTGCACTTGTAACTGCTTCAGTTGCCCATGCGTAATATGACCCAGGATGAGGTCTCCTTAGCCAGAAAACACATTTATTTGCATTCTTATTAGATCTTCTTGCACAACACAATGTTGGACCCTTCTACGGCAAATTCTCAAGTAAATCTTTTAATCCCTTCAGGGCACTGAACATAAGGCCTCTTTTTCTTTATAGACTCTCCTGAAGACGGCATTGCAGGCTTCATCAAACATGCATGGCTCATTAGCATTCTGCGGGCCTGTGTTGGCACAAGACAGGATGATATAGAAAAGCATGTGGTGCCCATGTGCTTTTAGTACTGTTCAGCATGATCAGGCCACCCACCCAGCATCAGAGATGCGTGTCTCTTTCAGAAGAATCTTGTGGTAAAAGGGAATATAATGTATCCATGAAATTAGAGAAATTATTCATTTCTACACGTACCCATTCACAGCATCCTCTCTGTGGCAATGCGAGTAGGTACACAAGGAAGCTGAGATTTTCTCGGAAATCTCCTGCCTTCTTCCATGCTGTTCAACTGAGCCTCGGAGCACAGCCCCAGACATTCCTAAAGGAAGCCCACAGCTCAGGCCATGCAGGCTTGAACAGCCAGATCATTAGTGCTGAAGCAATTAATTCAGCTCAGGTGGGTGAAATTTCTACTTGGTCCTGGGAGAAAGTAGCTGATTGTTGACTTGTAAACTACACATTAGCTAAAGCAGGCAAAGAGCATGGACCCAGTGTTTCAAATGAATGTTGAATGCCATGTTTAGTGCACACAGCTGCCAGACGCTGTGGCAATAACTGGTCAATCATAAACTGGTCAATCATAAACATAGGTCAATCCTAATGGCTCTTGAATCTTATGTGCCATTGCGGAACAATTAACAGTACGGTAGCATAATGTTATGCATCTTTGGTCTTTAGCCTATTGTGTGCATGCTAAATACATAGCCTTGACTTACATGCTCATTTTCACTGTCAGTCAACTACCTATAGAGATTGACATTTTCCATTCCATTGAGTGTTTCCCAGGGGAATGTTTCTAGCTACTTATATGACAGGCAATTCATGGCCTCCGGCTTTAGGAAGCTCTGTACTGCATGCATAGACTAGTGAAATAAGTGTTTCGTTAAAATATGCACATGCTTAAACGACCATACATACGATAGGTAAATATGTCTGCAGTTAATGCAGATTATATCATCATGTACGGTATGTTTATTTAATATGGCTTCTACCACCAGATTGCAAGGATAAACATTTGCCTACATGTTTACAAACAGTAGGTTTACAGTGCTTATAATTTTACAACCCTCTCTCCAATAGCCGCAACAGTGTCTATAGCTGTCAATGTTGAAACTGATTTGTTGTTTCCCATGACTAAGTGTGAAAGCAGAGTCAGGTATATTAGAGCTGTCAAATCCTGCATATCTATTTGTGTTCCTTCTATACAGTACAAATCAGAGATCAGAAATAGATGAGGAATGGATGATCAGCTCTTCTGGCATATTTGGTAACACTTTGCGGTAAGGGTACATGAATTATCATGAATTCATGCATGAAATCATTCATGATAAATTCATGATTCATGCATTACTTCATCTCTGAAAGTCTAATGAGTTATCAGGAATTAACATGAATTCATTGTTTGTCATTAATGACCTCCTGCTAAAATAGCATATGATCTTAAGTATTAGTTACTCTGGGTACATCATCATGAGTCATGATTAATTAGCATGAGTCATGATTAATTAGCATGATCATGATGAATTCATCATATTTGTGCCCCCTCAACTAAAGTGTTGACATGGTTAAATTGGTAAAATTTAGTTGACGTATGGGATAGATATGAGGAAGTAGGCCAAAGGAGGCTAAATAAGTACTTTTATTATATCAAATTGTATCAAATTCTTTTGAACAAAAACATCATGATCATGGGTAATTAGTCATGACTCATGATGATGTACCCAGAGTAATTAATGTTTAAGACCATCTGCTATTTCAGCAGGAGGTCATTAATGATAAACAATGAATTCATGCTAATACCTGATGAGTCATTAGATATTCAGAGATGAAGTAATGCATGAACCATGAATGAATCATGAATGAAATCATGCATGAATTCATGATAATTCATGTACCCTTACCGCAAAGTGCTACCGCATATTTTTGTTATCAGCGTTCTATCTCCCACATTTATTAAGAGTTGAGTATGATGGTGGAGTCATGTCTTATGAAACATCATGAATGCTTTGTGAGCTGCTATGAATGTGCTATGTACTCACCCGTCAAGTGAAGTGTTACTAAATTGTCTAACTAGGAAAGCGCTCAGAGAGTGCAGCTGAGTGTAGAGAAGTCTACATTCAACGTAGACACCAGGCCAATGGGAGAGCTGAACTGTCTACAGTGGAACGTAGACTTTTGCACTTCTGTAGACTCCACTTCTGCCAGGCAAGACAGTATGATCACTAATAAATAAATTCCAAAAGGTGTCCTGATCACTGGTCACCACTAATATTTAATGGGAAAAGACACACCTCTGGTAAAAGAAATTATTCCAAATCTGTGCATAACTTTCAGAGTTATTTTGTACACAAACAAACGCCCACGAAAACATATTCTCCTTGGTGGATAAAATAAAAAGAATACTTCGTCGTGGTGGAAAGTTACAGTGTTGCTGTACAGTATAAAAAAGTCTTGCATTGGGAGCCTTTAATGTCCCTCCAGTGATTTCCAGATAGCGACTGATGTGCTCTGGTAATATAAGAGGGATCCTCCTTTTCCTCCTGCCTTTCCCCTCTGCTCTGACATGAGCTAATCTTTCTTGTGGATGTCTGCTTTATCGCTGTGCCTACAGATGCCTCTCTATTACATTTTCCTCCTGACTACTTTGAACTGAGCTTGTGCCTCACTGGATCGCTGCCGTTCTTGTTCTGACTGAGCTATCTTCTGTTTGTTTGCTACAAGCACTCTGGCACTGCTTAATGCTTGTGACCTCCGTCACGCTGACTGTAGGCTATTCATTCTCCCTCATTCCATCTTAAGTTAACTCCTGTTCACTCTGACACCTTGTTAGAGTTCCTCTCTGCTGAATCTTGATATAGTCGTCAAAAGTGCATCTCTTGTCATCTCTTTCTTGAAGTTTGAATGCTGTCAGATGAAAATACAATATATAAGTCACATAGGAGTGTAAGTCACAAGACGTGCCACACAGGTTAAGACAGTGAGACTCACAGTGTGGAAAATACAGTAGTGTTTTTTTTTTCCTCTTCACAAGCCCACTTGTCTGTAGTGCTTGAAATCCTAACACAAATTAACAATGTCCACAGACTGAACTGTGTAATTTTCATGCCTACATCTTAATTCTGTTCATTTCCATTTATTAACAGGCTCAGGTTCCATAGCAACGCGGTGTCTGAAGGACAGAGTTTATTGTGAAGTATGTCCTGAAATCATGGTCTCCCCATGGCTCACAGTTAAAGTTGGGCTATTCTGCACCATTACCACTGACTCAAGAGAGAGGGGGAGGCACAGGCGGCGCGCTTTGGCCTTATTTCATATTAATGCTAATCAAGGGAATCATGTTACAATAAATCATTCATATATTTTTGTCTATGCTAATCATATTTGCATTCACTTTATATGGAAATGAAAGGGACAGCAGACATAATTGTGTCTGTATAAGCGGGACTCTCTTTTTCTCTGACTTGTTTTCCTGCCTTTCTCTCTCTCTCTCTCTCTCTCTCTCTCTCTCTCTATCTATCTATATATCTCAGTGTATGAGTGTGTGTGTATACAGCCATGTATACACCATCTGTGAGTTTTTTTTTTGAAAATATGTGACAGAGATCGACAGAGAGAGAGAAAGAAAGAAAGGAGGTAAAACAGTGCATTCTGGCAAAAGAGAAAATAAAGATTGAGAGAAAGAAAGAGAAACAGGGAGAGGGGAGAGGTATGTAGAAGAAGTAGAAGCTGTTTGTGGGGTGGGGGGTGTTCAGTCAGTGCTATTTAAATCCATCACCTTGAGCATCCAGACTGTCAGCTTGTGTGAAGTGGGTGGAGAGGAAAGAGAGATGAGAAACACTTGAAAAAAGAGAGGCGAACAGGGGAGGAGGAGGAGGAGGAGGAGGAGGAGCAGGAGGAGGCGGAGATGACGAAGGCGGAGGGGCTGTCCAGTGATTCATCCTGGCTACGGGGCAAATTAAATCTCACACACATCTCGATCTAACAGATTTATCTGGGGGGAAAGAAGCTCTCCGTGCCACCCTTCCAGGCGTGATGGAGGGTGGGCTTCTCCATCGCCTCCGAGGGGGCTGGACGTCCATCAGCAGGCTTAATGGCAGCCCTTGCAGAGGGGGGCGGATTGAGGGGGTTGCACAGGCTTATCAGGGAGCGGTGAAATGTGGAGCGTGTCAGTTATCACTCAGCAGCATCATTCATCAGATGTGACGGGGACTAACGTGACGAGCTAGCGAAAAAACAATGTACCATCCCCGCGTACAACCAGGACATTTCCAAACTCCCGTAGGAACACACAAACAGACACACACACACACACACACACACACACACACACACACACACACACACTTGCATGTTAAAGTGCTCATTTAAAGTGTGGGTGGCAAACTTGCATGTGTTTGTCTTGTACCTTTGCATATTTTAACAGCAAGAGACGGTTAGATCTTTTTTAAGAGACAAAGGTGATACAAAAACAACTATGAATGAATGAATGACATCACGTTAGATAGTGGTTTATTTTGTCTCAAGGACAAGTATAATGGAATAATAGTTGTCACTAGGTGTGTTATGACTAATTAATGAGTGGACGGGTAAATGCTACTTAACTGAAGTCAAAATGATCATAAGAAAAACAACAAAATAATTGTATGATGTGCTTTGAGGGCATACGTGTGCAAAGTGAATGTGATACATTATATGTCTTTCATCAGCTAGATTTGGGCAGCAGGTCACTGAACCATTTGTGCCCTAAGTTATGATGAGTATTTGGATTTGGAGGAGGAGGCCTTCATGATGTTTATGTGTACCAGTTTTGATGTCCATAAAATAACATAGGGCATATTGAACAGACATTGTAACCTTGATGAATCACTCTCTTATATGGATACCAATAACATTTTGTGACACTCAATTGATTTTCAATAGATCTACAGCTACAGTAGCTGTGTTGGTTGTATGCCAGTAAACCAATGAATTTCATAAACAGCTATAAGCGCTTATAGCAGAGAGGGTAAAAGTGGAACGGGAGAAAAATGTTTGACAACTTTCTTCTTATTTTTTAAGAATCCCCCTTTATACAGACTAGAATCAAGCTCTTTGATGTCAAAGATTATTTAAAGGTTATGTTGTGATTTAATGTCTGGAGATAAATGTGTCTTTATTATTATTATTCAGGTAAAGAAAATAAATACAGCTTTGAAATGCTTGAGCAAAAATCAAGATTTCAAAATATGTTAAAGACACCCTTGACAAGATCAAAGTAAAATGCCAACATTTTCCCACTAATACTATTAGACTATAAATCATCTTGAACTTTTGGGGACTGACAAATGACACGTTCTGCAGTATAATGTGTGTCTTCATGAGCTTGTCACTAGGCTACCTCCCAGACAAAGTTACCCCAAGAAAGGCACACTTACAGTTGGTTAGCAGGCTGTCTAGGTCAGGTGACTTAACAAATAAAACTATTTGATTTATAACATGATTGACTGTTGATACATTTTGATAGCAGCTTCCTCCATCAACTGCACAATTCCACTTAGAGGATTACTACTCTACTACTCTGATGCGGTTTGGTTAACGCCATCCTCACAGGCTGCCAGCGAACAAGGCAGGCAACCAGAAAGGTGCTTTCCCCCATGTCTTTTTCACCGCAGAAATGAACTACAGCAACAGGGTCAGACGCAAGCCACCAAGATAAATCCAGACCTTTAGCTCGTGTAGATCCTGCCCATCCTAGTAGGGTCATAAACCTCACTTCCGTGACCATCTTCTGGCTAATATGTTTTGACAACTGATTTGGCTTCTATGCACCATTTATAAAAAAATTAGCCCCCATGTCCCTCGCAAAAATGTCGGCATTTTTTTTTACAGGGCCAAATCCAAAATGGCTGCAGGCGTCATCTTGAAAAAGTATGAAAGAAGTATTATTTTTACCAGAGCACCTATAATTATGTATGAATACATTATTTGTGGTAAATTGACCCTTATAATTGTGATTCTGACATCATTTTGAGATTTCAACATCATCTTGGCCCTGAAATCCAAGATGGCCACCATCTGCTAATAAACCGAGCACAAAAAGTAAGGAATCTTGACTTTGGCCCATCATATCTCCTCTTTAGTAAGACCAGTCTATAAAGTGTTATATATCATTTTCATCGTTGATCTGTCCCCTTTACAATGAGGTGTAGCTTGCAAGGATCGGGCAATCATGGAATGAGCAACGCAGCCAAACACATGAGCAGTGCCTACCAAAATGGCTTGTTATACTGTTCGGTTGGTATAGCCTTTATTGCTTGGAGATTGCGCTCCTACAAAACTGAGGAAAAGAACAAAAAACATGTTGGCCATACACTTTACACTCAGTGTCAGAGCTCTCAGTAGCGTGTGGAAGATCCATAATGTTCCTCACAGTCTGTAGTGAGAGCCGGCTTTGTACAGTTGAGCAAATCTTGTATGTCTCTGGCAGTAAACCTACGGATTAGTGCAGCAAAAGTGAGGAACAGGTCTTCTTGAGGTGTTGTCTTCTTAACCTCGGATAGGTGCCATCATGTACCTGTTGTCATTGATGCTGCTGATACTGATGTCTTGCAGCAGTGCTAATCTCAAAGCAAGTCACAGATTTTTTCTCTAAGAACAGCCTCCTGGATTCCAACCGACCTGGTTTCAAAAGTGGGCACTATACAGAAACAGCACTTCTCTCAGTAATGGAAGTGCTAAAAGATGTCAGAGAAGCTGGTCAATCCTCGGTTCTCATCCAACTTGACTTATCAACAGTATTAGATACTGTCAACCATGGGATTCTTCTTAACAAATTTAGAGGCATGGGCATTGATGGCAATGCCCACTCCTGATTTGAATCCTTTCTAAATGGACGATCAATCATTCAACATGTCATGGCTAGGGCAAACATTGGTGAAACACCACCGAAACACCAGAGTACCCCAAGGCTTGGTACTTGGGCCCCTCCTCTTTGTCTTGTATGCAGCATCATGAGGCCCAGTCATCCACTCGCATGGCTACTCCTTCCGCTAAATGATACCTAGCTATACCCTTTTTTTATGGATGAATGATAACCATCTCCAACAAAACCTCTCCAAAACTGAACTGCTGGCCCTCCCAGCCAAGAAAACATACATCACAACATGACTCCCTATCTGTTTGTCCCACCAACAGGAACTATTCAATTTCACAAGACAAGTAATTTATGCTGATTACAAGAGTAGCATCATGGCTGAAGCTTGTTCAGTGAATTGGAAGAACATGAAAAATAAATAATCATTCATCCATTTTCAAGATAGCTTATGCTAGCACTGCCTCCGTGCCAACTACTAGGAATATCTAGTATGCCATCCTTCCCTGAAGCACCATCCCATGTCAATCAGCCCCAGATGGGATGGTTGAATTTGATGGTGTCACAATCCAAATCAGGGCACAACCCAGGCACATTATATCTCCCCTTTAGTAAAACCAATCAGTAAAGGGTTTTATATCATTTACATTGTTGATTCGTCACCTTTACAATGAGGTATAACTTGTAAGTATCGGGCAATCATGGAATTATCAACAGAGCCAAATGTGTGAGTAGTGCCAACCAAAAATGTGCCACTATGGTGTTCAACGACAAGTCATCCTGTTTTAGTCTTCAATACTGCTAGGTGACTATCAGTCACTGGTGTGCCTAAATTAGCACCTGAGCATGGGTTCTGCAAATGTTGGGTTTCTCTAAGCAGCAACAGTTGTGTAAAGATGGCACGTGTTCCTTCAGGATAGGGCCTGTGCAATGAATAGGGCAACCCGAGGTTGGTGTCCCAGCATATAGAGTGGCCGTCTCAAGAAGACAACACCTCAAGAAGTTTCTCACTTTTGCTGCACTAATCCGTAGGTTTACTGCCAGAGACTTACAGTACAAGATAGGCTCAACTTTACCAAAACCAGCTCTCACTACAGACTGTGAGGAACATTATGGATCTTCCACACGCCACTGAGAGCCCTGACAGAGTGTAAAGTGTTTGGTCAACATGTTTTTTTTGTTCTTGTCCTCAGTTTTGTGGGAGAGTATACCAACAGAACAGTATAACAAGCCATTTTGGCACATTTTTGGTAGGCACTGCTCACACGTTTGGCTGCGTTGCTCATTCCATGATTGCCCGATCCTTGCAAGCTACACCTCATTGTAAAGGAGACAGATCAACGATGAAAATTATGTATGACACTTTATAGACTAGTCTTACTAAAGAGGAGATATGATGGGCCAAAGTCAAGATTCCTTGCTTTTTGTGCTCGGTTTATTAGCAGATGACGGCCATCTTGGATATCAGGGCCAAGATGATGTTGAAATCTCAAAATGATGTCAGAATCACAATTATAAGGGTCAACTTACCACAAATAATGTATTCATACATAATTGTAGGTGCTCTGGTAAAAATAATACTTCTTTAATACTTTTTCCAAGATGACGCCTGCAGCCATTTTGGATTTGGCCCTGTAAAAAAAAATGCCGACATTTTTGCGAGGGACATGGGGGCTAATTTTTTTATAAATGGTGCATAGAAGCCAAATCAGTTGTCAAAACATATTAGCCAGAAGATGGTCACGGAAGTGAGGTTTATGACCCTACTATCCTGTTCTGTTGAAAGTTCAGTTCAGATGATTGCTTTGGGGAATGGTAGCATCGTAGCAACTCCATCATCCAGACCGAGGAAGTTGCTAGGGAAGTTATCTAATATGCTTTTGGGAAACACATACAACAACTATTCATGTTTGCTTGATCCAAAGATATTGATCTTTGCTTGCAGTGTATTACAGGGCTTGTTTCATAAAGCTTCCTAAGCTCTTTGGATTTATGAACACGTTGTAGGCCTTCATGAATGTGCTTGAGTTGGCTCAAAAATCTTTTTCAGAGTGCTTAGTTTAGGTGTTTACTGTTGCTAGGTTACCAAAACCATGTACTAGGATGTAATTTTACAGAATGTTGCTTGCTAACTAACTAGCCAACTAATTGAAAAGGCAGCAATCATTTAGGTCTCAGTTGACCAAATTTGACCTTGATAGACAAAATTAGTCCACATGGGATTTCAGTGAAGAGTTTCATCTCTCTAGGGATTACAGTTTATGCTTCGTTAACTGTGGACAATTTATAGTCAGGCAAGAAATAGTAGCTGTGATGTGTTAACCTCCTAGACTGGCCTAACTCTTTTATTCCTTCTGCCCATATATAGCCTACTACTTATCTCTGCAGAATGTCAAGTCTCCTGTCTGGCCCTTGCTTCATGCCACCCACCCGCCCTTTAATGGATGACGACCAACTCCACCGGAGGCCCATACCAGAATACCACAGGCCCCATGATGGTCCCTCCCTTGATGGCCTCCCTGATGAACTCTAAGTAAATGATGAACTCTTATCTAATGAACTCCTAATACCTAAATGCTACCCAACTACTTACTCTATCCACAGACGTTTCCATTTGATTGACAGGTCTACAAACTATGCTTTGACTACCATCTAGACAATATTCTGTACTCATGCTACTATGTCAAAACCATCACAAGACCATTGACTGTACGGGTACTTCATTGGGCCCCAGGCAGGTGGGTTGAACCCATGAGTGGTGGGTTTGCCCAAGGTTTCTTCCTCAAATGAATGACTCCAAATAGAAGGGAGTTTTCCCTTGCCCCTGTTACATGGGTGCTCCTCGTACTGTCTGGAGACTAGAGAGTGCCACGGAAGCAGATGTTTTGTATTTGGCGCTCTACAAATGAAATTGAACTGAACATTTGATTATGCTGAGTCAGACTTTCTCCTGTAACTCCCGAACATATTGGGCAAGTTACTTTTAAAAAGTAATTAATTACAATTACTAGTTACTTCTCCAAAAAAGTAATTCCGTTACTCCATTGCAAAAGTAATTAATTACTAGGGAAAGTAATGTAATTAATTACTGCATGACATTTAAAATACGTTCAAATTGGACTACTGTATATAGCATAGCACTAGGCTATGTCAAGAATTTCCCCCCTCCCCTTATCATAGGACATCAAATCAACTGGATTTTCTGGATTTTATAATATGTCAGAAATATATGTCATAGGCTAGCTTTAATATAAAGAAAATATAGGTTGGCATATTTCTTTGCAGATACCTCATATTATTCAGCATGCTATTAGGTTAGGAGTATCTTTGCATATTTGGGGAAACAGTGTGCTATTTAATTATAATATCAGGCTATTTTATGCATTATTTATTAAATGGAGATGAATGGATGTGAAATAGCCTAGTCTCAAACCTCCAGTGTTCCATTGTTGTCTAGAATGGCCATAGTGGTGATGCAGGAGGTACAAGTTTGACATATAGGCTAGCAAAGTCACAAATGGTAGGTGAACACCTTAGGGAGCTTGGAGACATTATTATTAAAGTTTTGGAGGTAGGCTGTTCTAATTTGGCATATTGTTTGAGTTTGTCAGGCTTGACCTTTCGAATGACAGAGGGGGAGCTGTAGCCTTTTATATTAACTTAAATAAACTATTTAACAAACCGAAATATGAGTATCAGCGTTGCAAACCTTTGATGTTGCCATTTCCACTGATGCGCCCAATAGACCTATTTGTGTAAAAGAATAGAGCTTTTGCATCGGGGGCATGTGTAACGGAGACCAGTGTGTAGTGTGTAAATCCTCATCACCCAATTCCATGGGCGCTTCTAACACGCTGAGTTAGAAGCTCGGGCTTTTAGCTCAGTTGGTTAGAGCGTTCCACTCCCACACCGGGAGTTTGTAGCTTGCGGGGTGGCGGGTTCGAGACCCGTGTGTGGTGCGGACTGCCACCGGCTACACATGCACTGGCCCGAACAAGAGAAGAGAGTGCGATCTGCTTAACCTGCTGAGCGCAACCAAAGCGCCCGTTTCTGGCGCATATGGATAGTAACGTGAAGCATTACATTGACGGTAACGGAAATGCCGTTATCACGATGGAAACAGTAATTTATTTGATTACTCGTTACTGAAAAAAATAATAGCGTTAGTAACGGCGTTATACTCTAACACCGTGACTGAAAAAAAATAACAGCGTTAGTAACGCTGTTTAACTATAACGCTGTTAATTCCCAACACTGCTCCTGAACATGTTGACAATGTATGTCCTGTTC
>JAODXP020000004.1:4403981-4439108 GCA_027497455.2 Sardinella longiceps | reverse complement strand
TCTAATGAATCTATAGGAATCTATAGGCTATGATGGCTATAGGCTTGTTTCACATATTTATAATAATAATAATAATAATAATAATAATAATAATAGCCTATACATGTGCCGCCATATTCTAATTTTAAATGTTAAAGGTAATCATGTTTAAGTGACACAGAAGGTCTGACTCTAAACATGCATAGATGCATATGTGGACCATTGATTGAGACTGTTGAACTTGTTGAACAGTACTTGGATATAACAATCTGTGTTCTTCTGACAGGTTGAAGAGATGCATTATGCTACACTGGAAGTCCCTGCTGGTGGACGCAAGCCAAGGCCAAAGAGGAAGTGTAAAACTGAGGACTTTGTTACTTATTCAGATGTACGAGCATTGAGGAATTGACCTCTGGAACCTGGATCTCTGTTACACTCCGAAACAAAATGTGTGTTTTGCAGACTTTTATGGCCAACTGTTTTGTAGACTTTAATTGGCCAACATTTTTTCCCATGCAAGTGTTGCAGTGAAACCCATCACCTATAGGTGTCGCCAAATGCTTTTCACCCTCTTACGGTCTCTCCCTGCATATATAAGATTTAAGACGACTGCTATAATCCTCCATCATCAAAAATGTTCTGTGTGTCTTTTTAAACATCTGACTACATATTGTGGCCAACTTTACTGTAAAAAGTAAAGTTAAAAGTGAATTGTGTGTTCGCTCAACTGCAAGTCTCATCTCTGACTCACTAGTAATGGAAGCATGTGTGGTTTCTCATGAAAGTGAGCGCATGTGAAAGGTCTTTGCTGCAAAGCCTAAAATAAGCCCTTTACAGTTATTCTGACAAAGGGCCGGAAATCCACAAAAACCTGTTTGACACCTCTGCAGTTCTGTGTGGTAGCAGCTCAGTGTTCTTAGATCTATTTATACTCATCTATTGTGGCTGTATAACACAATGACCACCCCCTTCACAGCGTTTAAATACGGCATTGTGTTATGTGTATGATGTAGAATAGCCTGAATATTCAAGTCAAGTTAACGTTTCAATATGATAAACATCGCCCAGGATTTGCTTTGGTGTGTTGCTTCAACACAAGTCAGTGCAACAAAGCTACTTGACAACAGGCAGACAGGACATACATGTAAACTAATAATATTATAAAACACACCCGTCTAATGTGTGTCCCTCATCATATCAGGGGAACAGATAAATAACAGAGTAATACATGAATAGGCCTAATAAACTACGTGATGAGTGCTTAACATGAGGTGCTATCATGATTTTGTGTCTGACTTGCAGTGCTAAAACATCAGACTTTCAGAACTAAGTGAACTGAGAGGAAGCGAGAGAAATGTGGCAAGAAGGCAAGACTGATTAAACCTGCTTTTTGTGTTTGCATTGCCATCTACTGGTGAATAAATGTAAGTTAGCATATGAGTCGTGCCATATTATAATTTTGGAACTGGGATTCTTTTGTCGCTTTTTATACAGCTCTTACTGCCAGGGTACAGGGAGCCTGGTATCCACTCTGCAAACATAACTATTTGCGAACAATTATTTTAAAGCCTGAAAGAACGTTTTCCTGTGGCATGACCGCTCAAGACTATTTGTCTGAGGATGGTATTGGTATTTGAATAATGTGATTCCCTCTTGTGCACTTGCAGGATTATTACTGTTGCTTACAGTAACAGTGCAGAAACATTACATGCATTGCATTGAGTGCTTATTGTTGCACTATTCTCTGTGAATAGCTTGGCCCATACTTCCTGTGATGCTGCATGAAAAGTCAGTCTGGCCAAGCATCCTATTTCCTTGTTTAAGTCGATTGTAAGGTTTCCTTCAACAAGGCTACATGTCAGCCTGTGAATATTCCTCCTCATTTCTGAGTGTGATATCCAAACAGACCGTTTATCTTATGTCCTTGGCACAAATATACCTTGAATTTAGAGTAAATAGCCTCTAACATTCTATAATCTAACTCCCAGCAAGTCTTGGAACATGATAAAGTATTTTTTCTGTCGGCCAACAGAAAATTTGATAGACGTCCTTAGAATCTGCCTCTGAGAACTCTGTTTATGGCATGTTGGCTAGACTGATCTAAGATTGCTCTTTATGTTGAAATGTGTAAGTCACTGTGGAAGTACAGTATAACCATGTCAAATCAAAAGGAAAGTAAGTATGCTCATAGAATCAGTGATATTTTGAGTAAGCCTACAGCTCATGAAATCAATTAAATAAATACCCACTTTCAAAGAAACTGCAAAAATATAGATTGCAATAAGGAACTCAGTAAATATTACTACAACTGGTACAGTGTATTAACTGTAGGGTTGGCCTGTGATGTATGTCCACAGTGCACTGGTGTAGGTATTCATTACAAGGAAAGACATGTGGTCCTCTCGTAACCATGCACAGGGGGTCCGCTCAGAGAGTGGAAACATTTGTGGTCAGCAGTGGAAACTTCTGACAAAGACTCATAAAACAGTGTGATGTTGTGCATGGGGTTACACTGTGACAGTGAGAAAAACAGGAAACCACAATCAAAAAGCAGTGTGGTGGTTCAGGCCAATGTTCTGCTACCATCATCATTGTACTTGAGTAGAATATTGATAGCTATGCAGTTGATGTGCACTCAGCACTACATATAATTCTTGTATCGGTTTGCTTAAATAATTGATGTGACTAATCTGAATATCAACATGAGTCAGTGTGAGTTCAGTGCTCAGGGTTGGGTCATCTTTCAGCATACACAATACAAGGCAGAAGATAGTTAAAAGTTTGTAGTCTCTGCCAACACATGGGACGACCAGAGGACTAAGCCCCCACTGTAGTCATACTGCCATGAGTGGGAAGGATTTAACTTAAGGGAGAGGCTCTCTTTTTAGCATGTTTGGCCCATTATCTGGAGTGTCTAGGATAAAATAGAATCATCAACACCAAAATTTTGACAATTATGGGTCATGTCTCGGATATTTGGCTCATTTAGAATCCCCCTTGTCTGCTATGGCTTGCTATGTGTATGTCCAATAATGTCCTTAAAATAACCCTAAACCTTAAAACATGTGCAGGTCAACGGGTGGTTAGTGGTGTCCATTGATGTTCCAAAACATACAGTTCCTGTCCAGCTTTAATTGACTTTTTGTTGTGCTGGTTGGTATTACTGGAGCAGATTGGGGGGGGGGGGGGGGTGTAACTAACTTAACCGTAGTCTCTGCCAAAGGTGTTTTGCCCAAAAATGTTTCCATCTGTTCAATGCTAATTAATATTACAAAACACTTCAATCAATCTTTGGATCTGCAATAATATCCGTGTGGCCTGTAGTAATAGTAGTAATTGTTTTAATTCTCAGCAAAATATTTTTTGTGTGTTTCATTAAAACACTCACAGTTAACGTATAGTCAGACAACATAACTAGCAAACCTTGCATAGGCCTAGCTGATGGTGTGTACAGAGACAGCTGTTCAAAGCTGGCTAAAAAAAGCACTCCTATTCATACCAAAACTGTGACCTGATCTCAGGTGGTGTGGAAAACATACTGTGTTGCAACTGCAATTAAATGTGTACATTAGAGTGGCTTTCAACAGCAGGAAACATAATGGCATTCACACAAACATATTATTCATTTATATTTATTAAAAGACTTAATTCATGCTGTAGCAACTTCAAGGTTTGTCTATGCAAATCTTTGGGAGCTGTCCCTGCTGATTGAGTTCATACACGGTGAGTCCTGACCTCAGAATATGTGCTGAAGTCTGAGTTTTGAGTTGGAGTTCTTTTCTTAGGTTTAGCTGTGTTTGCTCTGGTTGGCACATCCAGTGAGGCATAACACAGCTCTCTGTCTTCATCCTAAAATGATAATTTGATAAATGATGATAATTGTGGAAATTTGCTAAAAGGGTTTTCAGAGCTTCCTATGCCTCTCAGGCCAACACTGTAGATATCCTTGATAGAGTGATGCTGTCAGTACCATCTGATGTCAACATACAGTAGAAAGGGGAGGTAGTATCCCCATACCTATCTCTGTTTTTGGCTATCATTCCCATTTGTGTGTATGACTACACAAGA
The DNA here is from genome assembly GCA_027497455.2 of Sardinella longiceps. Classification (NCBI taxonomy): domain Eukaryota; kingdom Metazoa; phylum Chordata; class Actinopteri; order Clupeiformes; family Clupeidae; genus Sardinella; species Sardinella longiceps. The sequence continues at coordinate 4,435,061 of JAODXP020000004.1, read as the reverse complement.
TTGAAACCATAATTGAAATACATCGATTACAAATTTTGTAATATGTAAACTACATACCTGTTTTCCTCTCAGTGTGTCTTTCTTCCTCAGATATGTCACAGATTCCACAGTAACTGTCAATCATGAATTAAAAAAGGATACATCAGCCACAAACCATTCCTACAATATTAAGTTTCTTTAAAAATCAATACCCAGGAATCTGTGCATTAATTATTTTGAAACATACCAGTCTTACGGCAGTGGCAGTAGACACAGGTGGAGGAGATGATGGCAGAGACCAGAGCACATAAAGAACACAAGATGACCAGCAGCATCCAGTGATGATCACCACCATCACCATCATCAGGAGGAGGACAGGAGGGGGGAGGGGAAGGAGCTACATTTGCACAAATCATAAATAATTCATGAATTAAATATTTGTGTAAAATGGATTCGCGTTATTCACCTGGCGGCCATTTTGACGTAATTTAATGTAATTTGACGCTTGAGGTGTACGGAAGTTAAACAAAGTGCCTGCTCTTTTGGGAAACGGTGGAAAGTCTGCCCACGGTATGATTTTTTTCCTCTTTGAGGATGTGCATTTCGGCACACAACAGTGAGGCGCCATGACAGCTGGCTGTGTAGCAACGGTGTAGCCGAGTGTACCCCTGAAGTGTACCCCTCAACGTCTTTAGAACGTTCCGGGTGAATAAGGCGAATAGGCCCCAATCATACATCAATGATGATATCAATCATACTCTGGTTTAATTATTATTCTTATTTTTTTTGTTTTGTTCAAGTGACACTGTCATCATAATGACACTGATGGAGTATAACAGCAATGACCCACATCTTTGGCTTACTACACTGTATAGGCCTACTATGGTGGGTGTAACATGCAGTACGCAGTATATACTGAAGCAGTATGCAATAAAGCCTATAGCATGTAGTATGAATAATTGGAACACAGCTATAGCCTTGACCGACGCCGGCTATTTATAGACAGGGCGCACTGGGTTAAATAGCAGATTGCCTGTTACATACTGTAAGCATAATGGGGCAAGCTGCGAGTTGTAAGGTGGGATGGAATGCGTGCATCTAATGTGTCTGATGATGTTACATAGCTTTTGGGGTGACATTAGGTGCATGTTTAGATGCTGAAAACAATTTTGAAAACTTGCCCCATTGGATTAACTGTCAGGGCTTATTCTCTGTTCAAAGAAAACTATGTGGTTGAACCACAATGTCTACCGTCTTCAGTATTTGCTAATCTCAAGTAGCTCGAGCAATAGAGCTCTTGTTGAAATTTGACCGGAATTCCTCTTTAATTGTCCACTTCGGTAAGTCTGATCCATCAACACTAACATGTGACCCTGGTCCCTAACATATGCCTTCTGATCACTCTTTGATAAGGAGCAAGTGAATGGACAGACCTAGACCTACCAATAAAAATGCCTGTTGGAATGAGACGGAATTCAGCTAGAAAATGTAGTTTATAGGCTATCAGATGCTTCTCTCATTTCCCCTCCTTGAAGGACATAGTCTAGGCTACAACTTGCATGCAGAAAGGTTTTTTTTTTATTTTATTTTACTACCACCAACTGGAACGATGAAGAATTACCGAACGACGGATGGAACTACTGTTCTCTCGCAGTCGTTCGATTTGCGACTTTGGGTGTGATTGTGTGTGCGATTGTTGGTTTGTAGATACCACCAAAAAACCACCGCCGTTGTTAATGGTTTCTAGACGCACCCCTGACCTCAGACCGGGCTTGGATTACCCATCACTTCTCTCTTGGGTTGGGTTTGTGGTCCAATTACATATAGTTTATTTATTCATTTATTTGTTCTTTAAAGCCCCAATGTGTATCCTTTGAGAAAAATGAAGCGCAACGCATTTAAAATTCTGTACTGTATTACAGCTACGGAAGCCTGCATGCGGATGTCGGTCTATTGTCAGTCTATAGCGATAGCGAAAGATACGACTGTTTTCAGCTTCCGTATCCCAAGATGGCGGCAATACATGGAGAGTCTACCCCAGTTAATGTGCATGCAAATGCGAAATTTAAAGCCAATACAGACACAAGGAAATTAATAGTGGTGGTTACTATTTATGAGAAAGGACAAGCTTGTCAACAGGTAAAGTAGATTTTGATATTGAACAGTAAAAACGTTACACATTGGGACTTTAAATAGACCAATATTATTTATTAGCCTATAATGTGATATGGCATGATGTCCACCAATATTACACTCTGTGTTTTTGCTTGAAAATTAGCTTAATGTGTTGCATACGTATTTGAAGTTGTTTGTTTCAATCGAATCGAAAAAATGAGACTGTGCACGCACAAGAACACCACAACAACTCCACTTCTACTGCACTCTGTACATCAGGCCTAAAAAGTAAAATAAAGCTTCTAATGTGATCAAAACAGGATAATACTCAGGAGAGTTAACATTGACCCAAACAGAAGATAGAGAGAGATATGAGAAAATTCAAGTATGTTAGTCAACGGCAAAAATTGTGTTGCTTCGTTGGATGTGGGAGCTGCATGGTAATTGAAAGTTGATAAAATTAAGTATTATGGTGAACAGCATCTATGACAAATATAGAGCATTATAACCTCCATCTACCCAGTATTTGCCAAAAGTCCTCTGAATATGTATCTTTTTTACCAAAAGATGAATTGGTTTGTCCAGGGTAAAAATGTGAATATATTTGATGGTGAAGAGATGTACATGAAGATTGATGGTAACAAAATTAGTATTGTGGGACTTCATTGTAAAAGAATTGAATATGTCCCAGTTCTCTCCTGTGGTGTGCTTATGACAGCAGAGAACCGGGGACCTCAACACATGAAGAAGTCTTTTCAACAGGCCCTACTTTTTTGGCCCCAACTAAGTTATAGTTATCAGATCTATCTATTGTTTCCAAGAATATTTATACAGTATAACTAAGTTAAAAACCCTTTTACAATATACAGCACAATGTGAATATAAGCACAGCAACATACAGTGTATGGAAGATGAGTTAAGACATGCTCATTTTTATGAATGATACTTGCTTGATACTTGCAAATAATGAATGCTCATTCTATATGCTGATTTTTTAAAATTCAGCATTTCATTTCTTATCCATTTGGAGAAAAAGCACAGAGACTTATCGAAAGTGACACAAAGATTTCATTGAAAGGGTGTCACTTTGTGAATTGTGGGGTTGTGTCATTAAATAAGCAACATGATTTGCCCAGTAGGCTACATGTATTGTTGCATACCAAACAAAACAATAGAGCCATATTAATGATTTGATGAGATATCCTACAGTATGTCTGGAGTGATGTAACAACATCTTAAATTCTCACCAATACATGTGGATTTGTTTGCAAACAAAGAGAACAGGAATCAGCAATGATAATTCAATTTCACAAAACCCATATGTGCAATTCCGATTTGAAACAGGCACGATACCATGGTCCTCAAAATTTTTCTGATTTTCTGTCCAAATATTCTTCCATATCTAATTAGAGGAAAACCAAAATTTCAGTTTGATATCTCATTTAGTTTTTGAGATATGGCTCTTAATGCAACATCATCCAATCCTAAAAAATTGAACACTGGGTAAGTACCCCGTGTAGTTGTATCACATTGAAATCAGAGTCCTTCCCACCATTGAAGACTTAGGGCCCTATTTTGACGACGCAAAGTCAACTGTTGTTTGACGGATGGCGCATATGGTTTTGGGGGCGTGTTGGCGGCTTTTTGCTATTTTCACAGCGCAGAAAATTAACTTCACGTTGGCGCAAAGTTCAAAAAAGTTGGACTTAGGATGCCTAATCATGGGTGTGTTATGGGTGTAATGCAGACATAACCAATGACAGATCAATCTCTCATTGCCTTTAAGAACGAAGAGCGCAAAGCGCCTGGTCAATTGCTATCACACCAGCGGATCTCCTCCTTGTGCATTTAAAGAAATTAAAATATTGAATAGTGAGCAAGCTCACAAGTCGGGTCTAGTAATAGTCAGAGCCGTAATGGGTCTGGTAATATTAAATTGATGTCTACAGGCTACACAAGACACGAAGGAAGCTGATTTAATCCTGATAGATATTTCGGAATATTCATTCAAAAGCGAAAGTAAACTTTTCTGTTGCAGGCCAACAGATCCCTTTCTGCGTCTGTAAAATAGCATCTGTTGCGCTTTTTGCCTAGCCACACCTTCGACACACCTCTGGGGACGCAAATTCTCTTGCTATTTAGACAACGTTACTTGACAGAAAAACGAACCATGCGCTCGCACAAAATAGCAGTGACAGCTTGCGCGAGTCGTGAAGGCATGGTGCGCCGTCTGCAAGATAGGCCTTATTTATCGAAACAAGCCCAGATAATTTTTCTGAAGCGTCAAAAAAGTCTGTTTTTATTCTCATGTGAAAACAAATGTACAAAATTCACATTTTCAGAACTTTATGTATATATAGTCCATGAGTAAGAGAACACACTGATAAAAAAATGAGATGGTTGTTTGCTTTATTTTAGAAGTATGGGCCCTCAAAGTTGCCAAAAATTCTGTTATTCATTAAAATGCCATTTTATAGCCTGTTTTTAAGTACGAGAGGAAATGCAAACCCACATTTAATCCTTTCTTCCAATATTTTGTTACTTTGTAGACAATATAAAAGTAGTAGATCCAACATGTCTCTCTAATTGTCTAATTGTCCTTTTCTACATGTTCCAAGGGACCACTAATGAGGAAATGTTGGATTTAACACTTTTAGTGTTAGTTTTCAGGATAGCACTGTGATCCCTCAAACAGACAAATATTGCCTACACTCAAAATTGTCCTTCCAAGAGGTTCATAAAAATCAAATCGACAACTCCCTTCAGCTAAGTCAGTTTTTCATTTTTTCAAAATTTAGACATGTCCTGAGGGGACTATACGAGATTCAAATTGGATCTACTACTTTTACGTTGTCTACAAAGTGGGATATTACTGCAAGTAAATAGAAAAGTAGAGTTTGCATTTTTGATGAATAAGTCTTCAATGGTGGGAAGGACTCTGATTTCAATATGATATTAGACAACTACGTGGGGCACTTACAGTGTTCAAATTTTTAGGATTGGATATTGTTGCATTAAAAAAGGAGAGGGCTTTAAAAAAAAAAATGAAAAAAACGCGTATGAAAAACTGCAATTTTCAGCTTTTTTTATAAGACTGTTCCTATCCATGCTTGAAGAACCATATCTCCGAAACTCAATGAGATTTTAAACTGAAAATTTGTTTTTATTCTAATGAGATATGGAAGAGTATTTGGACAAAAAATCTGAAATTTTCAAGGACCATGGTGTCAAAATCAAAATTTTGGTGATATGGAATTGCCCATACATGAGTTAAAGGGACTATCTGGGGTGAATCCACCCATAACCCTGTTGTCACAATTTGCCGAATGCTGTTTGTAGGTACTGTATGTCAATGACACAATTTGGTAGTGAAATGGTAGTCAACCCTAGAATTTGTGTAGAGTTCTACTTCCATCAAAAGATTTAAAAAGACATTTACTACAGTATAATCTTAACTCTGGATCACATTAGATTACATTTTTGAAAAAAAAAAAAAAGAAAGAAAGAAATTAGGCTAGGTGAGAAAATTGAGTGGGAAAAGATTATCTTACCTTCAAACGACACCTTATAGATGAAATTGCTATAATTATGCATTTGTATTTGTCCGATTAAATCTTTATCAACCACTTTCGTCTTGGAGACCGAACAGTAGTACAAACCCAGGTCAGATTCGGTGATGTTCACAATTACAAGGTCATTAGAACTGCTTGAAGGGTTCCACTGAAAAGAATAGCGGGAAAGTCCTGAATCAACAGCTCTCATCATTAACTCGTTTGACATGATAAAAGAAGGTTGTTTGTAATGGGAGCAATTTCTAAACCAATTAATATGATCACCAAGAGTCCAAGCACAGTCACAGTTGAGGGTAACATTCTGTCCTGGTCTGACTTTTACATTCACTTCAGTTCCTGAGAAGTTCAAGGCTGATTGTGTCACACCTGAAAACACTGATGGAAGTGGAATGTTTTTTGTTGTTGTTGTTTTTGGACTTTAAGATCTATTTACAGTATGTAGGAAATTTAGTGAAATAAATATTAAGCAAAATGTTGATATTTGATAAACAGATTAAGCTTTCGCTCTGTTGATTCTGTTGAATACTAAGAAAAAAAAAGACACTTACCCAGAATAGTGTGAATTAAACGCAGGCAAAACATGATTGTGCTCTCTGATATACAGTGCCTATCTGGTAGGGTTGACTTAACGTAGTTGAATGGAAAATCTCTGTGCTACTTCACTTTGTCAGTGAATTTGGGGAGGGGTAATGGGGGGAGCATAAGGTGGTGATGAAACATACACTGTATAGGTGTTCATTATACACTGGCTGTGCATACAGCCCGCATTGATGGGACTTAAGATGGTTCATGGATGGTGCTTTCTATATGGTGTAATTTACTGATTTCATTCTTGTTCCATTTAGCCTGTTGCCATTCATGACCTTTATACCTTTGACCACCATATACAACTATCAGAAGTTACTTCGGCTTAAGTTCCACATTGCTTTGTTAGTTAATTAATCACAAAATGTTTGCTCTCTAGGTCTGAAATTAGGATCTGAAAAAGCTCTGTGAGAACATTTGATTAGAGATATGTAGGTCTCTCACACACAACGCTGAAGATCTCTAAAGCAGTAATGATAAAGAAATGTAAAGTAATAATTTGTCACTAAATACCAAGTACTATTAACTTGTTTTCACTCTGGAGAGCAAAGGTTAGCTATTTCCATTCTTCGCATAAGGTCATGATGTCCCCTAGAAATGTGCTATCTGCCTCATTTCAATACGATGTGAAAGCGGATGATCATATCAGGCTAGAAATGTGCAGCCCAACCTCAAAAACACAAATGCTTCTTGCACTGTCATGATAAGTGAAATGACATAGAGTTGAAACTAAAACCTTTTTGTGGCGTAGGCCTACTGCCATTGAAGTTAACTGTGGAAGTTGTTCAGAACAAAACAACAGTGCTTAAGCAATATCACATGAGTGGAGGTGATGTTGGTAGTGGCGATTCAGCCGTAGGTATGAAGCCAAGCGCTGGTGATCCACTAGCAAGACAGACTCCACAACACATACCCCTATTTATTTCTATGGTAAGCATCTGAAGCATTAATTCTGCATGCAAAACATTCTGAGTATGTGGTGCTATGCTCAACTATATGCAAATCACTGTGTCCAATGTGAGGCGATTATACAATGACAGATCAATGAAGGGGAGGCTGATTCAACCACTTAACAGTAAAGGTGTTAGGAAACACCTACAGCAAATATCTCATTTAATGAGGTTCGCATTGAGTGCTAGAGTATCACTGGTGGCAGGGCTGACTGCCGTAGGTAACCACATCTGTAGCAAAATATCCGTTAACCAACACCACAATCATGAGTGTGATATTGATTTTATATAACTGTTCCATTACCAACTGCTGAAGCTTAAGACAAAACAAATTGTACTTTTAACTGTTTCTGTCCGTTTCCACTTCTGTTCATGCATCATCCACCCCCAAAATAGCTTTTGTGTCTCACAACAGCTAATCAACCTGCTTGGCCGTTCAGGGAGACAGATAGCAAATGGTTCCTCAATCCCAGATTTCCATAAGATCAGAAGCATGCATGCAGTGTGCATGGCCTAACCTGTTATCATGCATTGAACAAAAACAGGCCAAAACCTCTCATGCACTGCCAATGTGCAGGTCATGGTATGAAACAGCTATAAGAGTTTACCTATGATTGATTGATTGATTCACAGACACACAGTTTTTACGGGAGCTGTCTTACAATTTGGCCAAATGTCATATTTTCGAAATACGAAATACCCAACCCCTGACCTTTACTACTCCTGCCATACTGTATGTGGTTTCCGAATTATATTCAATCTCAAAGATGTCTGTAGTAGGTGTCTTTGCAGCTTTGGAGCAAAGCACACAATAATCTGGCCTACAGCCTTTCGCTTTTAGTCCTGTGCAATATGCTGCATTTCCTGTGTGTGAAATGCAACCTACCTAAATAAATCTGCGCTGCCTTGCATTATACCTGATGGCCACTAGGTAGAGTAAGTGAGCGGCCTTAACCATTGATTTGCCTCACAAGAAATCATATTGTGTGGTAATAGGCACCTTCAATTACTTTTACCGCCTTGGTAGACAAAGAATTCTATATTCTGGTCCTCACACATATATGCTGCTGTATGCATCTCAGTCTGGCCAAATGAAGCAAATCATGCCTGTTAATATTGCTCTGATAGCCTCAGTTGTGTTGGGTATAACCTAGTTTGGGATTGGCTCTCTATCTCAGGCAAACAGGAAAAAGTGGAGACAGGCCATGCTGATATGCACAGCAGTTCAGTGTGAGAACCGGACTACTTTAAGAGATGCAGAGTTGTTATATTGTGGTTTAGTCATGAAGGGTAGGAGCAGGCTTCACTAGACAAATTTTTCTTGTTTTTCAGAGAGTTTGTAAGTCAGGACAGGAAGGAAGCTTTCTGCCTTCCTCAGTGTGTTGAATTACAACAGTAAAAAAAAAAGTTTTTAAATATCTACCCATTACACTCTCCCATCATTAACCAATGATAATTAGTGCCACAATTAGTCTGTTTTAAAAAAAAAGTCATATGGTATAAAGAGTCTGCTGGTCTGGAGACCTCCAAGTCTATAGCCTCCTATAACATGAAAACTATTGTAAATGTGAATGAATCCATATTCTTTGCCGAAAATAAGTCAGTAACAGTTTTTGATTCATTCTAATGTGGACACATGTATTCAGGTTAAAAATATACCAAGCCTCATGTACGAAACATTAGTTTTGTTGTTGTAAACTACTGAGAAATGCTTCCAGTTTAAACACCACTGTCCTTCCAGTATTGTCTGTGTGTGAGCTTGATGGTCTTTGGTCTTATTTGCCCTCAATGATGCCTTAAGGCAGTGCTGCCTTGTCACTACCCTCCTTATCTAGAGTTAGGTTGAGGGTTAAGGGGGTTAGGGTTAAGGGCCTTACAGGCAATGCTACCTGGAAGGCGCTGTTCAGGGGAAAATATCTCCTCCTGTGACTTTGTTCTTTTCACTGTTAGACCATGCATGGGTAGCCTGGCCATTGCCTTCCTACGTACCTCTGCTCGATTTTCATCTCCCTCCACGACTCCCACTATGTATTTGCTGCATCGAGCCCGAGCCAGACAGCGGATTTTAGAATGCAGCATGAGAACACAATAGGCTATCAGTCAAGGGTTGAATTTAACATCTTCAGCAAGAAATCGTTTCTCAATAGCCGAGGTCCCCAGACCCTCGTACGAAGAGAAGCATAAACTTAGGGACTGCATCAAATTTGAATGGGAAATTTTAATTTGAAAGCATCAATTTGGCTGGCCTTGCATTCTGTTCCAACTGATAGAAAAATTACTTTTGCAAAGTTTTGAGAAATTTCATTGAGATTTAGGGGTGCCACCAGACATCTGTTTTTTTGTTAACAATGCTAGTGGCCATCAATGGAGTTCTGAGGTAGCCAAAACTGCAGCTCAAGAAAACTGAGGTGATTTTTCTGTGTGTGGTGTTTGCTCTCTTTTAATGCTTATCATAACTATCATATATGTACAGTATTTGTGTTTTTGTACAGTATACTTATAGGTATTTTCTGCTCATTACATCTAACTAAGCCCTAACCGTTTTGAAGGTTTAATTCACTAACAGTGTTTTCATACTGCATCCGTCCATCGACGGATCTCATTGACTTTGAATGGAGCTTTCCCGAAATGCATTGTGGGTCCGTCCGTCCAAACAGCTCCGTTGCGTCCGTCGAAAAGTTGTCCGTCAACCAATCAGAATTAAGAGAATTGACTCCCCCCACCGCCAGACACCTCCCCCGTCGTCCATCAACGGACATGGACAGTGTGAACGCAAGGCTAGAAAAGCATAGGCCTATTAGCCTGGGAGCTTATTTCATCTCACTTTACATGGTGACCATGGCCGATATTCTCGCCTGCTTTCGGTATCCAATCACAGAACAAAAAGGGACTAGTACGGCCCTCGATTGCATGTTACTGCATGTGGTGGCTTTGGTATTGGCTCTGAGCCATGGCGGTATTAATAAACCCGGAGAAACATACTAAGTCCCGCCTCCCATTCATTCCAATGTGGAATGCTAGGCTATGAATTCATCCAAAATTTAACAAAATTTTCAATTGTCAAGATGGCGTTTCATGGAGCTCACTTCCGACTCCATTTCATTAGGCCAATGAGAGCCCATGTTACTAATGGAGATGAGCTACAGATGGCAAGTCTGGGCACGCCCACAAAAGTTTGTGCACAGGGAGCTCATTCACATGAGCTGAATGTGTAGCATTAACCAATCAACATATGTCAAATGGAGTCGGATATGATGTCATTTCTGGAAAATGGCGACGAGGAAGTGCAATGCTAATTGTCAAAGCTAACCGGCCAAATCCTGACCCCCTGCTCTGAGCAATGTACAGACACTATGATAGACATTCGTTGCACCCAATAAATGGCTCTGGACAATAATCGTAAACGATGCTTCCGCTACGAGAGATGCAATAGGTAGGTCTCCAGACTAAATATCATTCGTGATTTTTAGTTTGGCATTCGCCGCAGGCTATAAGCCTATCCAAAATAAATCATTAATAGCTCCACGACTATCTAGTTTATTTACATAATCTTGGTATGTATGGATAGGTAAGACTCTAGAGAACATGTCAGCACTCTTTTATTGTCTAGGTGTTGATTTACCTTAGTGCCTTTAGATTATAAATATAAAAAATATGTAAATTTGTTACCCTCGCCTGAAATGTATTCTTAACTATGAAATAGATAAGACCCTCAAGTCAATGATTATATCCACCAAAATGCCACAAGGGTATGATAGTAATAATGTGCATTAAACCATTGCAAACACAAAAAACAGAAAGATCACCTCAGTTTTCTTGAGTTGCAGTTTTGGTTACCTCAGAACTCCATTGGTGACTAGCATTGTTAGTGCTTAAGCTAACAAAAAACAGGTGTCCGGTGGCACCCATAAATCATCATGTATTGGAAAAATATTTTGAATGTTTTATTTCTATCTATATTGGAACACTTTTAGCACCCAAAATACAAGTGTTGAGTTTTTTGATGCACCCTAATGGGCAGTGCACTGAATAATCCATGTGCCAATCTGCCAGTTTAGGGGTTACAGTTTGGGTCGTTATCATCACAGTATCTCTGTATTCCAAATGCCATCAATAAATTTGGATACCTGTGTCCATAACATACACCTGCCAATCCCATTTTATTGTAGTGATTTATCTTGAAAATATTTTGACCCCAACCCTTACTCTGACAAATATGCAAATTAAAATGATAAACATTGTTTACAGCAAATTTATAAACTTGACCCAGAGAAAAATAGCAATTACAATGCTTTGCTAATCAGCATGCCCAGTATAACTGAATCTATTGAGAAATGCATCTGAGTTTTAAAGAGCCTGTCTACAGTTTCAATCTTCAGTACAGTGGCGTGGCTGCATATAGCCATTTTGCAAAGTGCAAACCACTACCACATACTCCATTCCCTCCACCATCACCATCACCAACACACACACACACACACACACACACACACACACACACACACACACACACACACCATAGACTGAGCAGAGATATGGCCTTCGGCTAAAACAGTGTTTTGCAGGTCATGTTGCAAAATGTGACAAAACAACAGGAAATCCACTGTCGGCCACATGATCCTGTCTACTTGGGTTCTTCTACTACTGCTCACCTGAAGGATGTAGTGGGTGTCGGACGCAGGGGTACAGAGTCCTCCCACTTCTTGTAATAGAACACTTGTCTCACTTTTTAAAATAGTCTTTCATTTTTATTAATAATGTGTTACAGTGGTGTCAATAAGTGGACATGTGATTCTGTCTTTTTTTGGGGGAATAGCTATTCTGAACATTATGTTATCAATGAACTCGTTCTACCAGTCCATAGAAATAGATTTGGACATAACATGAATATAATTTAAAATGGACTGTAAGATAAAACCTTAATGGATGGTATGGCTTTAAAATATCTTGTCCAGTTATTGTACTAGCTTCCAAGTTCCCAAATATAGAGAAAGCCCTGCATTTTCAGATTAATATGTATAATGATTATGGTTATTACCTCTGCCAAGGACGTTACGTTTTCGCCGGCATGTGCGCATGTCTGTCTTTGTGCAGTACAACAATACTCGAAAAGTACTGCACGGATCTGGATGAGATTTCGGGACAAGTGTATTGGGACAAGTATGAGCTGATTTGGTGGTGATCAGTGAGGCAAGGGAGAATGAAAGCTTGGGCCTACTACGTATTATTTTTTTGCTGGGCAGGTGTTAGATGACCCCTCTCTTTTTCCTGTGGAAGGACGAGGGGTTCCAAGAAGTATTTAATATTACTCTTTCTGTACTTGTGCTTGCACCCTGAACTTCTCTGACAAGCCATAGACCTAAACATAATACTGTATCGGTTGCTACTGAGTAAAGACATTCTGCATCCCTGAACTTGAACACGCCACAATATGTTTATCAGATTCACAAGATTTTAATGGACCTACTGTACATTGGTACGTTGGTAAGATTACATCCTGAACTTAAAGTGACCCTAACAATTTCCTGTTACTTTGTAAATAGCATAGGCCAGCATCTTTGTTATGGACGTGATCATGCTACCTGAGGCTACCTAAGCTGCTAGAGAAAGAGGGAATTAGGCCTATTGTGGGGAATTAGGAGAGGAAAGGCAGTTTAACAATTAAGAGCAATTAGAGAAATTAGACATATACAGACCCTAATGAATGCTATAATAGAAAAGAATGTATCTTAGGGATTTTGTTTTTCATTATTCACATCATTATATATGTTTTTGCAATCCCCCTTTATGCAGACCATAGTCTGGCTTGATTAAACCGAAGTGAGACCTAGAATTTTAACCATAGATAGTTATTGAGGGTTAGTCAGGCCACTGATATGTTACTAAGTTGTTAGCAAGCCAGTTGGCTAACATTACTGAGATTAGTGTAGAGTGAGCAGAGCAAAATAAATTAAGGTCACAGCAATATAAGTCCTATAAAAAGCTAACTTCTAGATAGCATATAACTATGTTGCACTGCCATGCCAACAAGGTGCATATACTTACTAAATTATGATCAGTGTTGGGGAGTAATGGAATACATGTATTCAGAATACTGCATTCAGAATACAAATTATGAGTAATTGTATTCAGTAACAGTTACTGTTTAAATGGGTGGTATTTAAAATACAGTTACTTTGTAAAAATCTATGGATTACTTAGCTGTATTTTTTTAGTTTCTCTCTAATTTGGGTAATTCCATGCATTGTTGGAAACTAAACCAAACAAAGCGCTATAAGAGCTATTAAATGTCCTCCTAACAGTGGTGTCAGTTAGAAAATGAAATGCACCCCTCATCGGCAAGACAGATAGGCCTGTTACACATAATCATACTACATATGACATAAGCAAGTAGGTGTAGGACTGTAAAATAAAGCTGACAAGTGCACAGCTTTATGCTTTCCATTCAACAGCAATAGGTCCACTTCCCAGTGAACATTTCTAGAAAGCAGATTGTTTATTGAAACACAGAACTCAATCTGGCATAGCAGATCATATTCAGTTGACACTTTCCGATTCAAAAACAAACAGGGAATGCTGTCTTTTGGTCGCATAACAGTGTGTTTATAAATCTCCACTTTGCCTGGAGATTTTGAAAGTAGCCCATATAAAGTGGCTGAAACCTCCAAATGCATAAAGGAGTGGTGCATAAAGCTTCCCTCTATCTCTCACTGGCAATTTGACTCTATAAAAAAAGCAATGTCCACGTTTGGGAAAATGCTTGATGGTTTTGCTAGGTCCTGTTAATGCAGAAGGAAACAAATGTTAAGCTCATCTAATTAATAAAAGAAAAAGTTAAATGTTTCCTGACCTCAAAATCCGAGGCCAGCAAGTGGCCGAGGCCGTACTGCCCATGTTGCCCATTAGGATAACTCTTCCTTGCTGTTAACAAACCCTAATATTATCGCATCTACTGCAAATGTATGTATTGGACACTGGGCCTGAACGGCCAATTTGTTGAGAAAAACAAACAAGAATTTGCAGGATATGATTGTTACATTCATGTAGCTCTAAAAAAGCATAACAATATAAGGAATCCAAAGTATTCAGAATACATTAACAACGGAATACATTTTAAAAGTAACCCTCCCAACACTGATTATAATAGAGTAAAGTTTTGGAATCAACCATACATATGAAACGTATGAACTATCTTATGAATTTACTTATGAATTATCTTGTGAATTATCTTTTCTTTGAACAATAACGACTGTAATATTAATTTCAAAAGTTTGTCATGGAGTCTTCAGAAAAGTGTTGACAAAATGTAGGAAATGCTGTTTGTCCAATCTTATCAGGTCAACTTTAACATTCACCTAGTATTTATTTCATAGTGTATTTGAGTGGCTCTACATCACAGATTGAATTCTAATTAGAAGCAATGAGGCACTAGTTAGGTTGTAATTTCCTTACCTTCCAAGGACAGCTTGTAGGTAGTATTGCTAACATTAGAAGTATTTCCACTGCGGACTGAGCAGTAGTACACTCCCAGGTCAGATGCAGAGATGCTCCTGATCATAAGGTCATGAGAATAACTTGAGAAGTTCCTCTGAATAGTGTAGCGAGACATTCCTGAATCAGCAGCTGACTTCATTGAAAGGGAAGGTTGCCGATAATGTGAACAGTTTCTGAACCAGTAAATATGTGAACCTGGAGGGCATGCACGGTCACAATAGAGTGTAACATTCTGTTCTGGTTTGACTTTTAGATTCACTTCAGTTCCAGAGGTCTTCAGAGCTGATTGTGTAACACCTGAAAAGTTTTACATTACATTAAAATACAGGCTATGTCTGGTCTATGATTTTTACCTCTAACTTTGAAACAAATCTTAATGTAGCATTTAGGAAAATTAAATGGCATACTTTTCTGGAAACAGAATTGTGTCAGAAATTTAGAAGTCATAACTACTACTAACTATAACATCATAAAATGCATAACTATTACTTATGTAACATGAAATGCAAAGGAAACACTAGAGTTATATATTTACCCAGGAGAAAAAGGAGAATGATGTTTTGGCAGAACATGACTAGTCTGATGTCTGAAGAGGACCGTAGGTAGTTGACTGAGGTTAGTGAGTAATGCTGTTTGTTCAGCGTCACAGAGTCTGAGATGAGGTAATGGGGGGAGGTGGGGTGGGCATGCTATAGAACTCAGGCATAGATGTTTACTAGTATACACAAAGCAGTTATGTGTTGAAGTAATCTATGAATACTGTGTAACATTTTCAAGAAAATACAAAGTAGCTTACATTTGTCAACTATCAATTACATCAGGGCCAGTCTCCCCCAGAGCAACTAAGTGCCTTATTGCTCAAGGGCGCAACTGTGGCAGCCATTTTCAAATTCACAATTTCCCTTGCTTCAGAATGGATATGTGCATTGTCAATCCTGTACCTAATGCAACTATAAACATTTGTTTTAAAACATGTGCAACTCACCACATGGTTTGTGATGTTCCTTCATGTTCCAATAAATTTTGTCACAAAATACATCTGCTTTTCAGTTTTGCTTGCTGCTGTATGTAGCCATTCCTGTCTAGGATAGGTGGGATGTGTTCATTCTCTGACTGTTGATGTGAATGTTTTTATATGAGTTTCTGTCTGTAACTGAATTCAAGTTATCTTTGATAATAAATTATCTGATCCACATTGATCTAAGGTGAACTGATTACTATGAGACATAGTTCTGTAAGGTATGGTGTGGCCACGATAAGACTGATTTGATATACTGTATTTTGACATTTGACTAATAGATGACAGAATAGGATAATCCACTGTGTGCTCAGGACAATATTTGATAGTCATTAAGTCTATAGGCCTAAGTTGTTCATGACCGCATTTATAGAGCAGGCACCAAGCTCCTGAGACTTGGTCCATTATTGGTAAGAGAGACATTTGACATGGTTGGATCTTAAGATTGTACCAGTGAATAACACTAAATATCCTTCTACACTTACATGTAATGGAGTTGGATCATTTATAGAGTCAGATTTGGTCAAAGTTACTATTTCAACACTCTTCAGCATAGCATTGGAAAGGTGCATGGTGAGATAAGGCCACAGGTCCTTTGTTTTCTCAGCTTACAATATTGCACTTGATAACATCAGTATTATTTTTTCTTTCTACAACAGCCTGAATTGTTTTGCACAGAAGTGAAAACAGTATGCGACAATGTAGCAGTAACTTGCAGGTGATGGAGTGTCAAGATTGTGTGAGACGTTTTGACGTTTCAATAACATAAAAAAATCTTATGGTGTGCATATTTTGTATTTTCAAATTACAAATTACTTGTATTTTAATGAAATACATTTTCCACACCTGTATTTTACAATTTAGTTTGGTACATTTCATGAACAAGTATTTGTAGTTGTCGGTACACAATCTGTTTCTAAATGCACGATCTGTGTCCCCATTCTGTCAGCTCTGGATAAGAACTTCAAAAATATAGCTATACTATTGCAATTAAGCATGTATACATGTATAATTTTTTTTAAAGTCGGGATATCTAAGTTTGATGTAAATTCAGTTGAATTCCACACAGCTGTGTTAAAACATGACTAGGCTATTAAAAAGATCAATATTTTTCAAAGTGTGCAAATCTTTCACCAGAATTACAAGATCATCTCATGTGGGTGATTTTTTCAATGATAATTTATGGATGACGGCTTTTGAACAGTTTACCCCATTTTAGAGACTTCAGTCTTAGCGATAGACACGTAAAACAGGTGAATGCAGTTTTACGCAAGTGCTGTCCCGTTTAGTAAGGGAAGATCTGCACTTCTCCCTACACAATTGAGGGGTGTCTCACTTTGGAGGGCACTCGAAAACAAGTGCTAGTGTCAAGGGAAGAGAAATGGGACTGGGCCTTCATCAGGCGGAGATCTTCATTTGAGTAGAGATCATTGGGGACGCCAACAATTCCTTTTGCATTGTATTTAATTGCTACATACTGCAATATATTGAAGTTTAGAGGACTGAGCCAGATTATATTCACTTCAGAATATGACTTTGTGTGGAGTCCCAACTCATTTCTATGGCAGGTGAATGAGATGCTGCATAGTCCCACCACCCTGCCTCTGTTCATTGGAGTAAAACCACAATGCAATGGTAAATATGCGGGGTCACTTGGAGTATATGCAGTACTACTGTATATGTGATGCTTTATGAGAATTATTATCAGGTAGCCACAGTCTCTGACTGGGCTCATACTGTAGGTATATGTTATCACCAGGTACAAGCAGTCAGTCCATTTACTTGCAGAGTAGAAAAGTTTTAACTGAAGCAACGCAGACTGACATGGGGCTGAAGATTTAAATCTTGGTCAACTGCTCATCAGTCTGTGACGCTGTTACTCTACCATGCCTGCAGTGCAAGTCCCCTTACATCCTCCACGTAAAAAACAGAAACCACAAAAGGGCGTTTTCACAAAATTTATAAGTGAAAGGTGGAAGTAAGGCCATTCTTTTAGGGCTAAGTTTACTATCATAGCTCTAGACAAGCATCCAAATATATGGGACCAAAATATACAAAGCACACAGCAGATTTGGAAGCAGACTTTATTTCCATTGGCAGTCACATCACATTCTGCTGTGGTTTTATCTTCTGGTGTGCACTGTATAGTAGTATTCATGCATCTATGTGTATCCCTGATAAATAACTGGCCACAGACACAAAATGAGTAAGCCAATTTAGAGGGACACACCCTCAGTTCATATCACTGACATGTTTTACCTGGTATAGGCTATGAGACGTCCTGATCAACTGATCTCTCCTCCTCTTCAAGAACCTGTTTCACCTGATGTCCACTAGGTGGGGTGAGTAAGAGACCTTACTCTCAATGGCTTGCCACAATACTGTGAGATGATCCGTAAACACCTGCACTAAAATTACACACTAAAACACTACATTTTTCTTTAGTGGTTCATTGCACACACACACACACACACACACACACACACACACACACAAACACACACACACACACACACACACACACACAAACACACACACACACAGTGCCACACTGAGATACCTGCTCAACAGTTAAAAACAGTGATCCATAGTGGATGTGTTCCTAAGCAGAGATAGCCTGGCAGCGCCATCCAACGTACTTACGTTAAAATGAATTTTACCTCCGTACTAGTCTGGACCAGAGCGCCTACTTCGGTTCGCTGACGGTTTAGCCAATCAGCACACAGTTTAGAGCGATGTCTCTTAACTTGCCTGAACACGTTTGTTATTCTCCCTCCTACTTTCAAATTACCTTTACAAAATTGGTACATGACATTAACATTCATGATTTTGAGGACTTATTGCCTCTACAATGTCAAAATAAATTGGAATTAGCTAGCGATCTGTTACTGCTGAATGCGGAAGTGAGAGCCAGGTGATGATAAGCTTGGACCATGGCTTTAGATATAAAGCTTACACTACCAACTATTTCTGTCAGTATTATCTCAACATTAATTGCTGTACCATATAGGTTATAATTAGTGCTGGCAATTAACTGATTAACTCAAATGATTAATCCAAAAAATGAACTCAGATTAATCCTGATGGCTGGTTCCACTTTCATGGCATGTATTATGTTCATTGTTCAATTTCAGATAGAAAATGGCTCAGCTATCAAGTCAAACTATACAAAGATTATGGCCTAGCTCCTGACTGTCCAACAACATGTTTGGGTAATGCTTTGGGGTAGGGGACAGGTGTGAATTTGCCCCATTTGAGAAGAACAAAGCCAACTATTTAGTATCAGGGCCTTTGCAGGGCAAAATAAGGATCCAACATACCCTAGTATCCAAATTCTTACTGGAGGAAATGAGTTGCGATTAAAAGTGATTAATCATGATTAATCATTGCAAAATGATGCTGTATGTCCAACCTTGTATAATGTACTATACTATTTGTCCGTTCAAAGGTTGATGCACTGAAATAAAACCACAGAAAGGTGTTTTTGACACCAATCACAAGTGGAATAGGAACTAGACTCATTGTGTTTAGGTGTATTTCAAGTGCATGAAACATTATGAACAAGTCACAAAGAAACACAATTACTGTCTGTAGCTGTGTCTCACCATTTTAACCACTAGGTGGAGGTGAGGTTTCACATGGTTTGTAAAATAGATTTAAACAGTGTGGCTGTACCCAGTCACTGCAGCAGTCTCTGTGTGGACTGCTTAAGTAGATCTAGGGTGAATGCAGGTAACCCATTCCATCTACTAGGAAAACGGAACAATATACCAGAAGATATTTGACATCACAGTTTACACAACCACATACAAAACCATATATTATTTAACATATATATATACAACTTATAGTCTATAAATTCAGTTAACATCTATTAGCTAGATGACACTGTTTTCTAAATTATTTCTATTTTATTATAAAAACATACTGTATGAACAACACTTCTTTGCAGCCATAGCCTATACTGTGTGCTGTTATTTTAAGTCAAATGTGCTCTAACAGATCATATTATATATTATCTGAAGCTTCAACAGATTTCCTCTGACAAGCTGTCACAAGCTATCAGCACAGCTGCATGGAGAATGCGGAAAGTTCAAACAAATATATTTGTCTTGATGGTCATTCATCGTTTGCCAGCACTTGTCCTCTCTGTGAAGCTCATTTGTCAGATTGTGTGTGGGGCAGTATAGCGCATGTCCAAGCACATGTGTGTGTTCCCATGGTGTCTCTCCATCCATGCTGGTCACTTGTACTTCTTCTCTCCATCACACTGAGCTGGGTTCCCCTCTGGACAAAGCCCTTTAAAATGCTGGAGGGGAGAAAAACTGACACAATCTGTTTTAAGTTCAAAGAATTACAGTATAAACAAGAGGAAATTAAAGAGTATATTTCAGCCCTGTTCCCTCAAAGATAAATAGCCAGATTGTTTAAATATTTGAGCAGAAAAATTGTAGCTTTTATGAAAGGACTAAATCTTTTTAACCTAGATTTGCCAAAGATTTGAAGACTTTCATTGTTTTGCCTATAAGAAACCAATGCAGATATGATATAACACCACAGCTATCACAACTACCCTCTGTTCAGTGAGTGAAATCATAAAACAGCTTGTGTGGTTGAAATGGTTGGATCCCAGTGGAAAAGCTCTTGGCTAGGTTCAGAAAAGGCAAAATACAGTATCAAAGATGTCACCTCTGGGCAACATACCCAAGCACACGCCAAAGCAAACCCCAGGACAATTCTTTATCACTCATCATTGATTTAAGCTGGGGCCAAAACAACCCCTTTACCACTACAACACATGCTCTCTGTGGGCTCGGCCGGTCTCAGCAGCATCTGTAAATGTGACTTTTGTGGGATAGCTTGACCTCAATTTGCCATGTGAATATTCATGAGGCGAGGAGGAGGCTGCAGAGCTCCCTGGAGGATTCCGCTGCGTTCCTTCAGCTCCTTCAGCGGTGAGAGAGAGGGAGGAGAGGAGGGAGGGATGATAAGAGAGGAGAGTGGGGGTGCATGTGTGTGTGTGTGGGGGGGGGGGTCTCGTCTGCCTGGAGTCAGATGCCCACGCCGGGACGGCCGAGATGAAGCTGTTTGACTTTCGGACCGGTCAGGGGTGCCAGCTGCTGTCCGTCTTGCTTTGTCTCATCTGGGCCCGATGCGTTGTGGGCGGAGGGGCTCGCCGTTCGCCCATTAGCCTGCTTGCTAATCGGATCACGCTGCGGTTGGCTCTCGTCATTAAGCGTGCTTAGCGGCTAACTCCGCTCCGCTGGAACGGCATGCAGATTAGCTGCCGCACTAGCACCAGAGAGAGATCCCCTTCCAGTTTATTAACTCCAGGGGATGAGTTTATTGTTTAAACAGGCACACACACATGCATACCATCACACATACACACACACACACACACACACACACACACACACACACACACACACACACACAAAGGCCCCCCCATACAGTGATGGAGTGGAGAATGAAAGCATAATAAATTAAGTATGAGGGGGAAGCTGCTGAAGAAAGGGGGGGTTTGTATTGCCACATTTGACCTTGCATTATCAAAAGCATGTTTATATTAAGTCAGAGGGCATGAGTTGTCTCATCCTTTAAATGTTGGCATCAGACCAGTACACGGCTGAAAACATATGCATATGGTAAAGACTTTTGTTTGCACACTTGACCTTGCTGAAGAGACAATAGTTTGAGTTCCTCGTCGTTCACACATAAATTCACAAATTCCATGGAATGCAAATTGAAATATTTTCACCAAAGTAATAAAAACTTAATGGAGAGAGTGGATATTCAATTATTGGAATGGAAGCTAAAGATAAAAGTGGCAGAAGAAAAGAGACACCAGGCATGGGGGAGATAATAGCTGGGATGGGGGTGGGGGTTGAAGTGTGTGTGTGTGTGTGTGTGTGTGTGTGTGTGTGTGTGTGTGTGTATGTGTGTGTGTGCGCGCGCAAGAATAAATGGCAAAACGAGGATCTTTTCTTCCTCCCCCCAAAACATTTTCATCTCCATATTCACTCTCTTTTCCGTGCATTACCCCCTGTAGCGTCTTTCTTTATTTGATCCCCCTTGTATTTTTTTTTCCTCCTCCTCCTCTCCTCTAACATAAATCAGAGCATGCGTTCCAGTAGTGGTGGTGGTGGTGGTGGTGAGGTTGCCTCTCTGGTGCAGCAGACACAGGGGTCTTGCTGGGGGCCATGTTAGACACGAATCCTACTTGATGCGTCTTCTTGCACTCTGATAATTTAATTAAGAGCGGGCTCGTCGCATGGCGTCCAACCGCCGAGAAAAACCTACAGGGCCACAGAGTGTGGCGGCTGTGCTAAGAGAAACAGAGAGAGAGAGAGAGAGAGGGATAGAGAGATGCTGAGGGAAGAGATTATAATGATGAGGATGATGATGATGGGGATGATAAAAAGGGAAAGAAAGGAAAGAAAAAGATGCAACACAAAAAGGGAGGGATAGATAAGAGGTGAGGGAAGAAGGAATGTATTCAGATTTGAGAAAGAGGATGAGCAAAATGAGAGAAACACAAAGATTTGAGAGATGGCGAGAGAGTCTCTGTCGCTATCTCCCATATCTTCATGTTCCTCTCATTTTGAGAGAGAGAGAGAGAGATAATTGGCGTAAGGGCATGACGGACCTCAGAGACACGTGCTGGCACGAGGGATTAGGTAAGGAAGTGCTTATAGTGAATGAACACAGTACTGCTTGACATGATCAAGTGCACTTTGAGGCTTTGACCCAAGGCTGGGAACAAATCACCCTGGGTAGAACATTCCTGAATATGTATGCATGC
The DNA here is from genome assembly GCA_027497455.2 of Sardinella longiceps. Lineage (NCBI taxonomy): Eukaryota > Metazoa > Chordata > Actinopteri > Clupeiformes > Clupeidae > Sardinella > Sardinella longiceps. The sequence continues at coordinate 4,412,543 of JAODXP020000004.1, read as the reverse complement.
ATACACTTGGCATACTGGCATGACAGCCCATTTATATTCCTGTTTTTTCCCATCCAGTTAAGGAGGAGAAAAAATTGTAATAGCTAAAGTGTCCTTGTGGTTGAGGACAGCTTGGGCTCTTGTTTAGAATGGCAAGTTATTTGGGCAGGATAATAAAGTCTTTGCAGCTCCTTCCCAGCTGGCAGTTTAGTAAATTCCTGTCTGACTCCGGCTCTGACTACACTCCTGACCCCTCAGCAACCTCCACGCACACCCCACCTGGGAGAGGGGGAGAGAGAGAGAGAGAGAGAGAGGAAGGAAGAAAGGAAGGAGAGAGAGAAACAGAGAGAGAGAGAGCACAGGAGCTGTCTCACTGTGGGTTTCTGGGTAAGTGTGCCAGGGCTCTCCAGCAGTCTTTGTTAGGAAAAAGATGATGTGTGCTCACCTGAGCCCCGAGACTCCGCTGAACACACGGCCCAGCTAATTTGGGTTAGCATCACACATTAAGAGGAAGCGCTTTGTCTTGACCCATATCTCCACCATGCTTGAGTTGGCCAGGCCCGCTCACCGAGGCACGGCACAGCACGGCACGGCACGGGCATCCAGCCGTGGTCACCCTAGCCGTGCTGCGGAGAGTGTAATCTCCACTCACCCATGACTAAAACGCCTTTTGCCTTTTGTCTTTTTTTTTTTTTTTTTCTTCACTTGGTTTGACAGTGTGTTTCCCCACCCCCACCCCTCCGCATCACCCCTACACACTTACTGCACAAAAATGATGTTTTTCACATTGGACATGGTGCGGAATAGTGGTCAAGGGCTTAACAAAATGTGGGTCAAGAAGGGAGAGGCAGAGAGAGAGAGAGAGAGAGAGGGAGAGAGGGTGGTTGTGGGGGTGTGAGAGTGTATGGGAAGGGGGTGGGTAGGACCCTGGGATTGCAGTTAGTGCCCAGTAAAAAATGACTTTAAAAGGTTGTATTGTGTGAGCGATACGGCAGCCCATGCAAGCTCTTCCCTGTCAGACTACATCTTTGTTTAAGCGGCGCGAGTGAACTGACATGGGGAGGGGTGGGACTGTGGGGGCGGCTGCACTAGACACAAAGGAAGCTTCTTTTTTTCTGTCTCGCTCTGCCTCATTTCTTGGTGCATTCGGAGGGAAGGCATAGTTGCTGATAAAGAGGACAAGAGCGAGATGAAAAATGCATGAATGAGTCTCTTTCTCTCTCTGAATTACTCTTTAAGATGAAGGGAGTCAGTAATGGGCCGAAAGCACGGTAGTGGCAGACTTGCGGTTATTAAAATTTTAAGTGGTTCGCAGGGATGTGAACCCAGGCAAAGCCTCATACCACAAACCACTCTCCCAACACACACACACACACACACACACACACACACACACACACACACACACGCACACCGAGACACATGCAAAGGGGTTTCCCCAGGCTCAGTGCAGCCCGTTTAAGTCTGATATGATCGCACTGAGCCCCTTACCCAGTTGATGGGGCCACACGGAGGCAAGGCCACTGATCTGATCGCATGTGATACTCGCGCCTAGCGAGACCCCTCAGTCCCCCGGGGTCAGATGGGTGCATTATGGTGTCACTCCCGCTCAGATCTGTGCCTTGAGAACACCCCCCACCACCCCTGCACACACACACACACACACACACACACACACACTAGTGTGTGTGCCACTTACAGCAATGAGCCACAGGGATGTGGCCAAACAACCGCTCTTTAGAAGATGCAAAAATACCCTCAACACACACAACACACCCAACCCCCTCAGGAATGGAGAAAGCATGCAGCGTGTTTTTGTGGTGGTGGTGGTGGTGGTGTTGCATGTGTGCTGCTGGTTTCTGTTCAATCTCTACCAAAGTTATTCAAAGGTAAAAGGTGAAAGAGAAAGAAAAACTTGTTAATTGGAAACAAGTTACTATGGTAATACATATAGACTTTAAGTGTCACCGTGTTAGATCAGTGTGTGCGAGTGTGTTATTGTAGAAGCATTAGAGTAAAGTAATCCATATCATAACAGCACGTGTATTTCAAGTGTAATATTCGAAAAAAGATTAGTGACATTGATTGTTTCCAATTGTGCACATTTTATGATTTACCAGAAACAAAAAACTAAGACAAGAGATGAAAGCAGAGGTATTGTATGTTTTATTGAGAGAGGCAGATAGTGTGAGATCTATGGCTGCTAGAGGGCAAAACAAACAGGGAGAAGCTGACTGTATTATCTTATCTTATGTGTCTGCTAAAACTGATGTTAATATGTTAGAGTCTCCCTCAATTATTCGCTCTCTTGGTGCGAATACACCACAACAGCTGTGCATGCCCTTCAGCTCACGTAATCAAAGCCTATTTGTCCAGTTTTTTAAGTAGGAATTAAAGAAAGAACTAAACTAAAAATAATTTAATAAGATTTGAGATCAGTAAATGTGTTTTCCTTCAGCCTTGTGTCTTGCCCTCCATATTTGTTATTATTCAAAAGGTTTCATATTATCACTAAAAGTGTCATGGTTGGCTAATTAGTTAAAAATGACAAGAGTTCAGATTTGTCTTTGTTGTTTTGCTGAAGGTTATTCATTTCTATAGAAACGCCTACGCCGTGACTGCTGAGATGATAGATAAACACACTCATATGATGGTAAATTAACATGTTAGATCATATCAGCGTGCCATGCAGTTAGGCTACATGGAAATGTACAGTACGTGCCTTTATGCCCACTGATGTTTGCACCCCATTTTTAGAGAAATTTTGTGTGAGGTAGGCTACTAAAAATGGTTGTTTAGTTTATTAGATTTGTTTATTAAATCAGTTTGCTTAATTTTGCTTTTCAAGTCTATGCAAACATGCATAGTAGAAGGCTGCAGTATATTTCTCCTGCACTTTCCGTGATGATCTGCCAGTAACAAACTGACACAAAAAATCAATTTCTAGCCATGCTCGCTTTAACGGGCGCATGTTTTTGTTGTTATGAAACCAATTCTGGGGGATAAAGAGTCTCTTTCGAAGTACCAACCCAGGAACAAAGCAGACCATTCATTCTGTGGTACACGCCAGGAGCAGATGAGTGATTTTCTGATCTTGTTCAATTTCTATTGCCTTTTTATGACATTTTGATTGTCTCTCAATATCCATAGGCCTATGTATAGTATACTATACTAATACACAGTATTAATGTTTTTATATTACCTGGTAGTTCTGTTACGAATGTCTTGTGTTTATTGTATGTAATTTGGACAAATAAGCTACAAGACAAGCATAAAATGCTAGTAAAAAAGACAAGCATAAAAATAGCATAAACATTGTTAGAGGACATTTCAGTCCTCATATCCAACATGGAGATTCAGGACTTTCAACTGAATGTTTGCTGTATTTGGACTCTGATAGGTATAGCATTTAACACTGGGCTGCTGTGCCAGGCTGTCGGAGCTGTACCTGATGCAATGCATTCTGGCAAGGCTGCTGCTTTGATTTTTTTCCCCACTGCCTGACTTTGAGATTCACTGAGGTAGACAAAGGCTTACAAACATCTTCCCAGAGACCCGACACCATATGCTTCAAGTCGTATCTTAGATTCAACTCTGGTGCTTTTGCTCACCTGTGTGTGTGTGTGTGTGTGTGTGTGTGTGTGTGTGTGTGTGTGTGTGTGTGTGTGTGTGTGTGTGTGTGTGTGTGTGTGTGTGTGTGCATGTTTGTCTATGTATGCCTGCACCTCGCGTCTGTTCGTCTGTCTGTCATAAAATATCCACAGCAAAGGCATAATTTAGACTTCTAATGAGAAAGTGCCTTCTGCATTCCTCCTTAATTCCCCCATTCATCTATATGGGACATGACAAACTGCAACACCTTTAATTGGCTGTGTAGTGATTTTCTCAGCAGTGTGGGCAGACACCTCCGACAGCCCTCCAATTAAGCAGCATGTGCACAAGGCCAAGTATCTGCCTTTAACACGTGCAGGGCAGCTAGCCACGTTGCTATGTCCAGCCCAGGGAAGATCCATAGTAAAGAGCTAAATTGCTTAACCCTTCAAATGAAACATAGGTGCTAATCACTCATACACATTCATGCAGAGCCGATTAAATGCATTGGCTTGGAACAATCAGGTTTAAAGAGGCATAATAAGAAAATGTCATGGTTGCCCAAGCTTGACATTCATCCTTGCTGAGGGCCAGTAGGAGACTTCTGCATTGTGCAGTTTTAGTGATTTTGTCTAAATAATTGTTTTGTAGTAGTAATAGTAGTAGTAGTAGTAGTAGTAGTAGTAGTAGTAGTAGTAGAGTTTATTAAATATGTATTTCTAGGGATACTCAATTTGATATCAGATATCGGTGCCCATATGGAAAATAATTACTTGTATCAGTTATTATGTTGCTGCCTAAAGTTACTTACCAAAAGGATAACAGAATTGCAGCAAGACACATCCAATCCAAGATGAATATTTAAAGAGATCCTATGCAAGATCCGGTGGCGTCATCCAATAAGCTAAGAACCAAACAAAGCAGTTATTCAGCGTTTCTGCCAATAATCCTCCATATAGAATTGTGTAGTTGATGGAGAAAGACGCTAAAATGTATCAACAGTTGAATGCGCTGAGAAGGCACAAATCACGTTGTAATTCAAACAGTAAGCTCCAGCTAGGCTAAGTCACGTGATCTAACTTGCTTGCTAACCAAAACAAACGGAGGGTGGACGCTCCTACAAATCTTGCAATGGCGATATCTGCCTCTAGGAGGCACGGTCAATGATATCTGGTTTCAGACTGGTTTACTACCATTTCATGCAGTATGTGTTAAAATATTTGTATTAAAAATTTTGTATGGTTCTTCTTTGCAAAACATTTCAACCTTCCTTGGGCAAATGATCCATGGAACTTTCATGAATCTACTTTTACACAGTAATTATGTGAATCTAATTCCGTCAATGCACTGTGAAGATTTCTCACATTTCAGTATGACATCAATTTCTGAAAGCAATTTATTATGACCGCCGCTAGCGTAGCGGTCATGTAGTGATTGTCAGATTTATTTATTTTTTTCCCCCGTCATCTCCCGTCGTCTACGACGTTTTCATGTTTCAATAACAATACATACATTAAAAAAAACATTTTGTCATGGTTTGCATATTTTGTATTTTCAAATGACAAATTACTTGTATTTCAATTAAATACATTCTTTCACACCAGTATTTTATGATTTATTATGACCACTGCTAGCGTAGCGGTCATATAGTGATTTTCAAAGTTTTTTTTTCTTTTTTTCCTACCGTCATCTACTTCCTGAATTTTTGGTCAACGATTCCTATTTACAAAGCCCCTGATTCTCATGGATGCTTCCCGTACTGTCTGTAAAGCGCCGTGAGACAATGTACTGTATTTGTGCGCTATACAAATAAAATTGAATTGAATTGAATTGAATTCCTGGGACACTGTAACACCGGGGCACATGAGACTTGGTGGGCATGTAGCCCCAGTAGACTTTTACGGAAAAATTTTGTTTGGTCCCCAGGGGCCACTCCATCTTTGCGCTGCACTATATGCACAATACACATGAGAGAGATACAAACAAGTTGACAAGCATCATCATATTATATATGCAGAGAATGTGCGGAACTGAGCGGCGGTCATATTTTGTACTGCCATGCGGTACACCTAGTTTAATATAACCTATGTAGATAATACTTTAGTGTGGTGTTTTGACATTGGCAGAAAAAAACTTTTTTTTTGTACCTATTTCATATGGAATCTTTTATGAAAGTAATATACATTATGTGTGCCATGTACATACAAGCATATTATAAAGCACTGGACAATATATTGAGTGGTGGTACAATATCTAAGGCTAAGTAATTACTCCTGTGAATTTAATGTGCAGTAATTAGTCACCAACCATGGATATAGCTGCATGGGTGTTGTCTTTGCAAGGGAAGCAATGTGTGCAGGCAACTATAGTCATTGTTAGCATGTCACTTTGGCAGTACGGGTTTAACCTACAGATCGGCAAAATTAAAAAAAAAAAAAAAAGACAGAATTTACCTTAAAATGACTTCTCCAAATGTAGTCATGTCACTGACTTGAAAAAATTACGTTTCTGACATAATTGTCAATGCACATCTGGAATGCTATCACTTGTCACTTAGAAGTTTGCTTGGCGAACTTGTGTGTTTTGGATTAAGGTTTTATTTAGGCCTTATATTTGCAGTGTGCTTCAGCTTTTATACAGAGGTCATAGGTCGTTGATATTAAATATAGTCATGTTATTCACTTCTATTATTACATAGTATTTTACCTTCACTATGCAGTCAGCTCAAAGTTAAAAAGTTGTGTGTCGCCTCAGTCCAGTGAAATCGGGTGCATGTGTTACATTATGTATACTTTGCGTTGTCACGTCAGCAAGGGTTTCTGGGGCCACTGCTAGCTACCTTGTTTCCTCCCATTCCCTCTTCCACTTTTACACAGCCACATTCAGCCATTTCTTTGGCATACACACACAGCACAGCATTATCAATATTTAAATAAGAAGTAAAACTGATAAGAAGTCAAACTTGCGCTGCAGCTCGCAGAGCGAAAAAAAAGTCCAGCATGGCACAAAGTCCAAATGAAGACGGTCTGAGCCTGGGACAGCTGCTTTACAGCTCCTGAGTCATCAGAACCTGCCAAGTGAAAAATCCACGAGGGGCCAGGATTACGGGGGATTATTATATTCACCGCAGTGATTGCCTTCAACATTTAAATAAATGCAGCTGACACTTCTAATCAGAGGACATTTAAAAGGTGACGGTGGACAGCGGTGGAGCCACCTGGAGAGGGCGGAGCCTCCCTTTTATCACAGCGTCGAGCTGAGGCAGCCAAAGTGGTGTCCCCCATCAATGTCAATGGCCCCGCCGCAAATGTGTGATCAGGAGATAAGATGGACACAGATAATCTCTCTGAGGCGTTTAATTAACACACTTTGACAATTCTCTTTTCTTCCTCTGTTTGGCCCACATCACTGAGTCAGCTCCTATATGCTGCCCACGTCAGGGAACTCTCAGCAAGGATGTTAGCCCGAGTCCTTTCAGACAAATACATCAACACCCTCAAACACACACATGCACACACATTAACACACACACACACGTTAGTGCTGACAGAGGACTAATGAAAATGAAAAAGCTTTTGGATATACCAAGTACAAGGTATACAGTTTTTGTACAGTATTGAGGATATAGCCTTCAAAATGAGGGAACTTTTAATATTCTGTGTATTTCTTTTTTTTCCTCTCTTTTTACTAATTGGTGACAATTTATTGCTAAAGCAACATTCTAACCCGCAATCACAGAGGAGTCAGTCATTTGCTTTTCACCAAACTCAACATTGAGAGCTTACATTTTCAGTTACGAACTTGAGAGGAAAGTGCTGCTTGTCATATCTTCTGTCTTGACATTATTTCACTCAAACTTGACTCCACTGACAACTAATGAGGAGAAAAAGAAAAGAAAAGAAAATGAAAGAGCTTTAGCCATCACAACAATGCAACTAAGACCTCAACTAAGATTGTGGGTTTGTCGTCTTGCTAAACATAGAAAATTAATTTTTATTGAACATGCTTTGCAATTAAGCCACACTCGATTAAATCCCAATTAGTGTGAATTGTTATTAACCTTTTCACACCATTCTAATGTAACACCTATTAGAAAAAATGTGTAAGAAGGGGGGGGACTTTGATATTTAAAAGAACTTGCATAATATGCTGGGATGTGGTTAGCCCACGTGCTAATTCTGGAAAACTGATTTTAATTACTGGTTCTCCAGCCGAGGCTTGACACCCCTGTCATTATGGTAATTAAAACCGAAGCTCGCTGTCTTTGTGTACAGCTGGTAGTCAGTTGTAGCAGCTGCAGGTTGCACTGTTTTCACACATATGCTTCTTTTTCTCAGCTATTCATCCACAAATATTCTTTTTTTTTTTTTTTACTCCACTACTCCTGCGACATGTCTGTCCTTGATACAAACAACCATCCATCTGTATTTCATCAATGCTCTCCTTCTCCAACCACTCTTCTACTTAAAGTTATGGATTTGATCTGTCCCCCTTTGGCCTTCGCTCTTGTCATGAAACACTGGTATTTAAAAAAGAAGCACATTTGAAATGTCCTGCATGTATCAGTCAGCAGCAGTGACTCATGCTAATGTTGAGGACATGCTAATCTTATGAGCTGCAGGTCTTGTCCAAATTAGATCTGGATTGAACATTATGAAAAATGGTCATCACAGTGCGCCTCATACAAAATGTCTGACTGTGACTGTGCTTTAAGTCAGGCTCTGGTCAGTGATGGATAGATCAGTCTCTCCCTCCTTTGTGCTGCTTGCATTAATGCCCTCACTAGCATGCAGACTTTGTTCCCCGTCACTGTGCCACCTTTCTTTTTGAGGGAACGGGTTCGGCCATTCTCCATCTTGTTCAGAGGAGCAGAGGCGATACCGCAGAACAGCAGTGGTTATCTTTCAAGGCCTTGCAGTGTTAACTCTCAGTCACCCACACCACTTATGGTCAAGATAAGAAGAAATCCATCAACTAAAAGCAATCCTTTGA
>JAODXP020000004.1:4375369-4403881 GCA_027497455.2 Sardinella longiceps | reverse complement strand
ACGTACATCTGATATAAATAAATAAATAAATAAAGAATTAAATATTTGTGTAAAATGGAGAGGGCCCAATCCTAAATCAATGATGATATCAATTACAGTCATATAGTCATACTTATTTTGTCTTGTTTTGTTCAAGTGACAGTCATCATAATGCCACTGACCCAGTATAACAGCACTGACCCACAAAAGAATAGATTACATTCAACACACAGGAATCCACTGTTTTCCCTACTACAGTACAAACACAGTTGCCTCAAGTTAAAAACCATTAGCCAAAATCAAGTTCAGCACTCAGAGGTCTCTCACACATGATCACCAATTATTATAAATAACAGCCTTGTTTGTAGAAAATATATACATTGCCATAATTAATTAAAAATTGATGGTTTCTATGGTCAAAATAGGTTGTTAGTAGAATTTAGATTCTCTACTAGAACCCAAACCCAGCCTTTGCCCGATCTGACCTCAGGCCGGGCTTGGATTTCCCATCACCTCTCTCTCAGGTCAGGCTTATGGTCAGATTACATACTGTATCATTTATTTATTCTTTAATTAGGCTTATAGTTTTTATTAACCTAAAATGCTAAATGCCATGATATCCAGCAATATTGCAGTCTGTATTGGCCCCCTGATGACCACTACCTAGATGGCGACCAACACCCAATGAACTCTAATCCCACTCCAACTACTGACTAATCCCACACTCCAACTACTGACTCCATCCCTTGGTCCTGACTGTCACACAAATTATGTGTATATCATCTCTGACTACATTCAGTACTCATACTGTTTTGTGTTAACCATGATCAATCTATGCATCAGACTTTACGGATACTTTATTAGGCCCCAGGCAGGTAGGCTGAGTCCATGAGGCGTGGATCTGCCCAAGGTTTCTTCCTACAAAACAAATTATCTACAAAGCGAAGGGAAGTTTTTCCTTGCCCCTGATTCTCATGGATGCTTCCCGTACTGTCTGTAAAGCGCCGCGAGACAATGTACTGTATTTGTGCGCTCTACAAATAAAATTGAATTGAATTGAATTGTATTGTTTCTTGAAAATGAACCTACTGTGTTGCATACTGTACGTAAGGAATTTGAACTTGTTTGTTTCAATTGACAAAATGGGACATAACTGTACACACATGAGAACACCTCCACTTACTGCACTCTGTACTGGGCTAAAAAGTAAAATAAGCTTCAAATGTGAAAAAAAAACAACAACAAAAACAAACAACAACAAACAAAAACAGGATAAGGAGAGTTAACATTGACCCAGCCTGAAAAGAAAGCCAGAGGTGTGAAACTTCTAGAAACGTCTAGTTCTAAGCTACTACGCTTCATGAACACATTTCAAATCAAAGAATCCAAAATTGTTGTTGAACAGGTCAGTTACAATTAGCAACACGTTAGGTTGGGCTTGAGCAGAACTTGCTCAAGTAGGGTTGGGTTTTGGGCCTGACGTCTTTCCCATACACCAATATGCAGAAACAAAGCTAAAAGCCACCTTAGAAGTTGCAGGAGCATGGGTTGATAATGATATGAATGAATGATACTTGCTTAAATAGTATGCTCAATCAATACACAGATTTTTCAGCATTTCATTTTTTTTGTTTTAATCCAGAGTGAATCAACCTGTAGTGCTGTCCATAGGAATGACAATGGCCGAATTTCATGCAACGCAACGCAGACCAAAATGGTGAAACTGTAGTTAACATCAACAGAAGCAGGCATATAAAACCAAATCAAATATTTTCCTTATGTCCACATTTGTTAGTGTTGGCTGCTGTTTCGCTGCTTCTCATACCCATTGACAGCACTTAGCATGGTGAAACAACAGGGATACGGATTGATTCACTCCAGATAATTCCTTTGAGCATTTGAAGAAAAAGGAAAGAAACTTATCGAAAATGACACAGACGTTTGATTGAAAGGGTATCACTTTGTTCATTGTGGGGATGTGTCATTATATAACCAACAGTTTAGCCAAGGACATAAATTGTTGTATACTGTAAGCAAAATAATAGAGCTATATTTGCTGGGATATCCTCTGTGGCTGCCTTTTTTGCAATATTTTTTTTAAACACAATTTCATGAAATCCATACATGAGCTAATTTTGTACATAGACCAAATAGAAAAATGGCAACAAATGCTAGGATTTTTGGTGTGGTAAACTTAGAAATCGTCAAACGATTCGATTTACTACTTTCTAACTTTATTGGAAAGTTAGATTAACCCTGGATCATTCCATATTAAAATGTTTCAATGATGTATTGACTATAATTCTAATTATTGCAGTTTTTTTTTTACACTGACATAATTGTGCATATTTCTGTAAATTCTCGTTAAAAAATTAGGTGAAAGGAGATTATCATCTTACCTTCAAACGACAGCTTGTAGGTGATATTGCTATATTGATGCTTTTGTATTTGTCCAATTACACCGTCATCAACCACTTTTGTCTTGGAGACTGAACAGTAGTACAAACCCAGGTCAGATTCAGTAATGTTCACAATTACAAGATCATGTGAACTGCTTGAAGGGTTCCACTGAAAAGAATAGCGGGAAATGCCCTGTTCAACAGCTCTCATCATTAACTCGTTTGACATGATAAAAGAAGGTTGTTTGTAATGGGAGCAATTTCTAAACCAATTAATATGATCACCAAGAGTCCAAGCACAGTCACAGTTGAGGGTAACATTCTGTCCTGGTCTGACTTTTACATTCACTTCAGTTCCTGAGAAGTTCAAGGCTGATTGTGTCACACCTGAAAACACTGATGGAAGTGGAAATTTAATCAATTTTGGACATTGTTGATCTATTTAAAATATTTAAGGAAATTTAGGGAAATCAATTTTATAAACGAAATGTTGATAGGCCTATTTGATAAACAGATTTCACGTTCGCTCTGTTGATTCTGTTGAATACTAAGAAAAAAAAAGACACTTACCCAGAATAGTGTGAATTAAACGCAGGCAAAACATGATTGTGCTCTCTGATATACAGTGCCTATCTGGTAGGGTTGACTTAACGTAGTTGAATGGAAAATCTCTGTGCTACTTTGTCACTGAATTTGGGGAGGGGTAAAGGGGGGAGCATAAGGGGGTGGTAAAACATACACTGTATAGGTGTTCATTATATACGTGCGGTGCACATAGCTGATTGGTGGAGCTTATGCTGGTTCATGGATGGTGCTTTCTGGTGTAATTTGCTAATTTAATTCTTTGGTTGTGCCATTTAGCCTGTTGCCATTCATGACCTTTATACCTTTGACCACCATATACAACTATCAGAAGTTAGTTTGTTAGTTAATTAATCACAAAATGTTTGCTCTCTAGGTCTGAAATTAGGATCTGAAAAAGCTCTGTGAGAAGATTAGCTGTTGAAGACATAATGTAGGTCTCTCACTGACAACGCTTAAGATCTCTAAAGCAGTAATGATAAATAAATATAATGTGATGATTTGTCACTAAATACCAAGTACTATTAACTTGTTTTCACTCTGGAGAGCAAAGGTTAGCTATTTCCATTCTTCGCATAAGGTCATGATGTCCCCTAGAAATGTGCTATTAGCCTGCTGGCTCCGTTCATTTCAATACGATGTGAAAGCGGATGATCATATCAGGCTAGAAATGTGCAGCCTCAAAAAACCACAAATGCTTGTTGCACTGTCATGACAAGTGAAATGACATAGAGTTGAAACTAAAACCATTTTGTGGCATAGGCCTACTGCCATTCAAGTTAACTGTAGAAGTTGTTCAGAACAAAACAACACTGCTTAAGCAATATATCACATGAGTAGGGGTGATGTTGGTAGCAGATATTGCCACAGTTGTGATTCAGCCGCAGGTATGAAGCCAAACGGCGGCGATCCACTAGCAAGTGACGCAGACTCCACAACACATACCCATATTTATTTCTATGGTAAGCATCCAAAGCATTAATTTTGCATATGCAAAACATTCTGCATGTGGTGCTATGCTCAACTGTATGCAAATCACTGTGTCCAATGTGAGGCGATTATACAATGACAGATCAATGAAGGGGAGGCTGATTCAACCACTTAACAGTAAAGGTGTTAGGAAACACCTACAGCAAATATCTCATTTAATGAGGTTCGCATTGAGTGCTAGAGTATCACTGGTGGCAGGGCTGACTGCCGTAGGTAACCACATCTGTAGCAAAATATCCGTTAACCAACACCACAATCATGAGTGTGATATTGATTTTATATAACTGTTCCATTACCAACTGCTGAAGCTTAAGACAAAACAAATTGTACTTTTAACTGTTCAGTTTCCATTTCTGTTCATGCATCATCCACCCCCAAAATAGCTTTTGCATCTCGCAACAGCTAATCAACCTGCTTGGCTGTTCAGGGAGACAGATAGCAAATGGTTCCTGAATCCCAGATTTCCATAAGATCAGAGGCATGCATGCAGTGTGCATGGACTAACCTGTTATCATGCATTACACAAAAACAGGCCAAAACCTCTCATGCACTGCCAATGTGCAGGTCATGGTATGAAACGGCCATCAGAGTTTACCTATGATTGATTGATTGATTCACAGGCACACAGTTTTTACGGGAACTGTCTTACAATTTGGTCAAATGTCATATTTTCGAAATACGAAATACCCAACCCCTGACCTTTACTACTCCAGCCATACTGTATGTGGTTTCCGAATTATTATTTCAAACTCAAAGATGTCTGTAGTAGTTGTCTTTGCAGCTTTGGAGCAAAGCACACACTAATCTGGCCTACAGCCTTTCGCTTTTAGTCCTGTGCAATATGCTGCATTTCCTGTGTGTGAAATGCAACCTACCTAAATAAATCTGCGCTGCCTTGCATTATACCTGATGGCCACTAGGTAGAGTAAGTGAGCGGCCTTAACCATTGATTTGCCTCACAAGAAATCATATTGTGTGGTCATAGGCACCGCACCTTCAATTATTTTTACAGCCTTGGTTAGCCAAAGAATTCTATATTCTGGTCCTCACACATATATGCTGCTGTATGCATCTCAGTCTGGCCAATTGAAGCAAAACATGCCTGTTAATCTTGCTCTGATAGCCTCAGTTGTGTTGGGGTAAAAGCTAGTTTGGAATTGACTCTATATCTCAGGCAAACAGGAAAAAGTGGAGACAGGCCATGCTGATATGCACAGCAGTTCAGTGTGAGAACCGGACTACTTTAAGAGATGCAGAGTTGTTATATTGTGGTTTAGTCATGAAGGGTAGGAGCAGGCTTCACTAGACAAATTTTTCTTGTTTTTCAGAGAGTTTGTAAGTCAGGAAAGGAAAGAAGCGTTCTGCCTTCCTCAGTTTCATGAATTACAACATTAAAAAAAAAGTTTTTAAATATCTACCCATTACACTCTCCCATCATTAACCAATGATAATTAGTGCCACAATTAGTCTGTTTTAAAAAAGTCATATGGTATAAAGAGTCTGCTGGTCTGGAGACCTCCAAGTCTATAGCCTCCTATAACATGAAAACTATTGTAAATGTGAATGAATCCATATTCTTTGCCGAAAATAAGTCAGTAACAGTTTTTGATTCATTCTAATGTGGACACATGTATTCAGGTTAAAAATATACCAAGCCTCATGTACGAAACATTAGTTTTGTTGTTGTAAGCTACTGAGAAATGCTTACAGTTTAAACACCACTGTCATTCCAGTATTGTCTGTGTGTGAGTTTGATGGTCTATGGTCTTTTTTGCCCTCAATGATGCCTTAAGGCAGTGCTGCCTTGTCACTACCCTCCTTATCTAGAGTTAGGTTGAGGGTTGAGGGTTAAGGGGGTTAGGGTTAAGGTAGGGCCTTATAACCAATGCTACCTGGAAGGCTGAGGCACTGTTCAGGGGAAAATATCTCCTCCTGTGACTTTGTTCTTTTCACTGTTTGACCATGTATGGGTAGCCTGGCCATTGCCTTCCTACGTACCTCTGCTCGATTTTCAACTCCCTCCACGGCTCCCACTATGTAGGCCTATTTGCTGCATCGAACCCGAGCCAGACAGCGGATTTTAGAATGCAGCATGAGAACACAATAGGCTATCAGTCAAGGGTTGAATTTAACATCTTCAGCAAGAAATCGTTTCTCAATAGCCGAGGTCCCCAGACCCTCGTACGAAGAGAAGCATAAACTGAGGGACTGGTTATGACCAGACTAATGGATGGGCAGTAGGGTGCATCAAATTTGAATGGGAAATTTTAATTTGAAAACATGAATTTGGCTGGCCTTGCATTTTGTTCCAGTTGATAGAAAAACGACTTTTGCAAAGTTTTGAGAAATTCATTGAGATTTAGGGGTGCCACCAGACATCTGTTTTTTGTTAACTTAAGCGCTAACAATGCTAGTGGCCACCAATGGAGTTCTGAGGTAACCAAAACTGCAGCTCAAGAAAACTGAGGGCGATTATATAATCTATCTACTATATGTACAGTATTTGTGTTTTTGTACAGTATAGTTATAGGTATTTTCTGCTCATTACATCTAACTAAGCCCTAACCTTTTTGAAGGTTTAATTCACTAACAGTGCTTTCACACTGCATCCGTCCATCGACGGATCTCGTTGACTTTGAATGGAGCTTTCCCGAAATGCATTGTGGGTCCGTCCGTCCAAACTGCTCTGTTGCGTCCGTCGAAAAGTTGTCCGTCAACCAATCAGAATTAAGAGAATTGACTCCCCCACCGTCAGACACCTCTCCCGTCGTCCATCAACGGACATGGACAGTGTGAACGCAAGGCTAGAAAAGCATAGGCCTATTAGCCTGGGAGCTTTTTTCATTTCACTTTACATGGTGACCATGGCCGATTTTCTCGACTGCTTTCGGTATCCAATCACAGAACAAAAAGGGACTAGTACGGCCCCCTCGATTGCATGTTACTGCATGTGGTGGCTTTGGTATTGGCTCTGAGCCATGGCGGTATTAATAAACCCGGAGAAACATACTAAGTCCCGCCTCTCATTCATTCCAATGTGGAATGCTAGGCTATGAATTCATCCAAAAGTGAACAAAATTTTCAGTTGTCAAGATGGCGTTTCATGGAGCTCACTTCCGACTCCATCTCATTAGGCCAATGAGGGCCCATGTTACTAATGGAGATGAGCTACAGATGGAATCTGGGCAAGCTCACAAAAGTTTGTGCACATCCATGAGCTGAATGTGTAGCATTAACCAATCAACATATGTCAAATGGAGTCGGATATGATGTCATTTCTGGAAAATGGCGACAAGGAAGTGCAATGCTAATTGGCAAAGCTAACCGGCCAAATCCTGACCCCCTGCTCTGAGCAATGTACAGACACTATGATAGACATTCGTTGCACCCAATAAACGGCTCTGGACAATAATCGTAAACGATGCTTCCGCTACGAGAGATGCAATAGGTAGGTCTCCAGACTAAATATCATTCGTGATTTTTAGTTTGGCATTCGCCGCAGGCTATAAGCCTATCCAAAATAAATCATTAATAGCTCCACGACTATCTAGTTTATTTACATAATCTTGGTATGTATGGATAGGTAAGACTCTAGAGAACATGTCAGCACTCTTTTATTGTCTAGGTGTTGATTTACCTCAGTGTCTTTAGATTATAAATATAAAAAATATGTAAATTTGTTACCCTCGCCTGAAATGTATTCTTAACTATGAAATAGATAAGACCCTCAAGTCAATGATTATATCCACCAAAATGCCACAAGGGTATGACAGCAATAATGTGCATTAAACCATTGCAAACACAAAAAACAGAAAGATCACCTCAGTTTTCTTGAGTTGCAGTTTTGGTTACCTCAGAACTCCATTGGTGACTAGCATTGTTAGTGCTTAAGCTAACAAAAAACAGGTGTCCGGTGGCACCCATAAATCATCATGTATTGGAAAAATATTTTGAATGTTTTATTTCTATCTATATTGGAACACTTTTAGCACCCAGCTATATCAAAATACAAGTGTTGAGTTTTTTGATGCACCCTAATGGGCAGTGTACTGAATAATCCATGTGCCAATCTGCCAGTTTAGGGGTTACAGTTTGGGTCGTTATCATCACAGTATCGGCTCTGTATTCCAAATGCCATCAATAAATTTGGATACCTGTGTCCATAACATACACCTGCCAATCCCATTTTATTGTAGTGATTTATCTTGAAAATATTTTGACCCCAACCCTTACTCTGACAAATATGCAAATTAAAATGATAAACATTGTTTACAGCAAATTTATAAACTTGACCCAGAGAAAAATAGCAATTACAATGCTTTGCTAATCAGCATGCCCAGTATAACTGAATCTATTGAGAAATGCATCTGAGTTTTAAAGAGCCTGTCTACAGTTTCAATCTTCAGTACAGTGGCGTGGCTGCACATAGCCATTTTGCAAAGTGCAAACCACTAGCACATACTCCATTCCCTCCACCACCACCAACACACACACACACACACACACACCACACACACACACACACACACACACACACACACACACACACACCATAGCCTGAGCAGAGATATGGCCTTCGGCTAAAACAGTGTTTTGCAGGTCATGTTGCAAAATGTGACAAAACAACAGGAAATCCATGTCGGCCACATGGTCCTGTCTACTTGGGTTCTTCTACTACTGCTCACCTGAGGGATGTAGTGGGCGTCAGACGCAGGGGAACAGTCCTCCCACTTCTTGAAATAGATCACTTGTCTCACTTTAAAATTGTCTTTCATTTTTATTAATAATGTGTTACAGTGGTGTCAATAAGTGGACATGTGATTCTGTCCTTTTATGGGGGCATAGCTATTCTGAACATTATGTTATCAATGAACTCGTTCTACCAGTCCATAGAAATAGATTTGGACATAACATGAATATAATTTAAAATGGACTGTAAGATAAAACCTTAATGGATGGTATGGCTTTCAAATATCTTGTCCAGTTATAGTACTAGCTTCCAAGTTCCCAATATAGAGAAAGCCCTGCATTTTCAGATTAATGTGTATAATGATTATGGTTATTACCTCTGCCAAGGACGTTACGTTTTCGCCGGCATGTGCGTACATCTGTCTGTCTTTGTGCAGTACAACAATACTCGAAAAGTACTGCACGGATCTGGATGAGATTTTCTGGACAATGTGTGTATTGGGACAAGTATGAGCTGATTTGGTGGTGATCGGTGAGGCAAGGGAGAATGAAAGCTTAGGCCTACTACGTATGATTTTTTTGCTGGGCAGGTGTTAGATGACCCCTCTCTTTTTCCGGTGGAAGGGCGAGGGGTTCCAAGAAGTAATATTACTCTTTCTGTACTTGTGCTCGCACCCTGAACTTCTCTGACAAGCCGTAGACCTAAACATAATACTGTATCGGTTGCTACTGAGTAAAGACATTTCGCATCCCTGAACTTGAACACGCCACAATACGTTTATAAGATTCACAAGATTTTAATTGACCTACATTGGTACGTTGGTAAGATTACATCCTGAACTTAAAGTGACCCTAACAATTTCCTTTTACTTTGTAAATAGCATAGGCCAGCATCTTTGTTATGGACGTGATCATGCTACCTGAGGCTACCTGAGCTGCTAGAGAAAGAGGGAATTAGGCCTATTGTGGGTAATTGGGAGAGGAAAGGCAGTTTAACAATTAAGAGCAATTAGAGAAATTAGACATATACAGACCCAAATGAATGCTATAATAGAAAAGAATGTAGCTTAGGGATTTTGTTTTTCATTATTCACATCATTGTATATGTTTTTGCAATCCCCCTTTATGCAGACCATAGTCTGGCTTGATTAAACCGAAGTGAGACATGGAATTTTACCCATAAATAGTTATTGAGGGTTAGTCAGGCCACTGACATTTACTAAGTTGTTAGCAAGCCAGTTGGCTAACATTACTGAGATTAGTGTAGAGTGAGCAGAGCAAAGTAAAGGTCACAGCAATACAAGTCCTATCAAAAGCTAACTTGTAGATAGCATATAACTATGTTGCACTGCCATGCTAACAAGGTGCATATACTTACTAAATTATAATCAGTGTTGGGAAGTAATGGAATACATGTATTCAGAATACTGCATTCAGAATACAAATTATGAGTAATTGTATTCAGTTACAGTTACTGTTTAAATGGGTGGTATTTAAATTACAGTTACTTTGTAAAAATCAATGGATTACTTAGCTGTATTTTTTTAGTTTCTCTCTAATTTGGGTAATTCCATGCATTGTTGGAAACTAAACCAAACTAAGCGCTATAAGAGCTATTAAATGTCCTCCTAACGGTGGTGTCAGTTAGGAAATGAAATGCACTCCCTCACCGGCAAGACAGATAGGCCTGTTAAACATAATCATACTACACATAACAAAGTAGGCCTAGGACTAAAAAAATAAAGCTGACAAGTGCACAGCTTTACGCTTTCAATTCAACAGCAGAGTCCACTTCATGTGAACGTAAAATGCAATCGAGGGCACAGTACAAATCCGGCTTTAGATCTTCTGCGAGTTGGATACCGAAAGCAGGCGAGAACAAACGGCCATGCTGTCCCAATGCTGCTTTGCAGAGTGTAAATGAAATAAGCACTTGCAAAGGAGCATGTGGAACTGCCAGGCTAATATCCAGTGGCTAAAACCTCAAAATGCATGAATGAGTGGTACAGCCGCATAAAGCTTCCCTCTCTTATCTTACAGTATCTCTTATCGCTCATCTCTCACTGGCAATTTGACTCAGTGAGTGTCACAAAAATCAAAAAAGCAATGTCCACGTTTAGGAAAATGCTTGATGATTCTGCTAGGTCCTCTTAATGCAGAAGGACATAAACTTTAAGCTCATCTAATGAATACAAAAAAAAGTTAAATGTTTCCTGACCTCAAAATCTGAGGCCAGCTAGTGGCCGAGGCGTACTGCCCATGTTGTCTATTAAGATAACTCTTCCTGTATAACCCGAATATTATCTCATCTACTGCAAATATATGTATTGGAGACTGGGCCTGAACAGCCAATTTGTTGAGAAAAGTAACTAGTAACAAGAATTTGCAGGATGTGATTGTTACATTCATGTAGCTCTAAAAAAGCATAACTATATAAGTACTAATTCAGAGTATTCAGAATACGTTACTAACGGAATACGTTACAAAAATACATTTTGGGGCATGTATTCTGTAATCTGTAATGGAATACATTTTAAAAGTGACCCTCCCAACACTGACTATAATAGAGTAAAGTTGTGGAATCAATCATACATATTAAACTTATGAATTATTTTATGAATGTACTTTTTAATTATCTTTTCTTGGAACAATAACGATTGTAATATTAATTTCAAAAGTTTGTCTTGGAGTCTTCAGAAAAGTGTTGACAAAATTCTGTTGGACTGTAAGAAATTCTGTTTGTCCAATCTTATCAGGTCAACTTTAACATTCACCTTGTATTTCATAGTGTATTTGACTGGCTCTAGATCACAGATTGAATTCTAATTAGAAGCATTGAGGCACTATTAGGTTGTAATTTCCTTACCTTCCAAGGACAGCTTGTAGGTAGTATTGCTAACATAAGGAGTATTTATACTGTAGACTGCACAGTAGTACACTCCCAGGTCAGATGTATTGATGCTCCTGATCACAAGGTCATCAGAATTACTTGAAGAGTTCCTCTGAATAGTGTAGCGTGACATTCCTGAATCAGTCACTGACTTCATTGAAAAGTTGAAGGAAGGCTGCTGATAATGTGAACAGTTTCTGATCCAGTAAATATGTGAGCCAACAGTCCATGTACAGTCACAATGGAGTGTAACAGTCTGTCCTGGTCTGACTTTTAGATTCACTTCAGTTCCAGAGGTCTTCAGAGCTGATTGTGTAACACCTGAAAAGTTTTACATTACATCAAATACAGGCTATGTCTGGTCTATGATTTTTACCACTAACTTTGAAACAAATGTTAATTTAGCATTTAGGAAAATTAAATGGCATACTTTTCTGGAAACAGAATTGTGTCAGAAATTTATAAATCATAACTACTACTATAACATAAAATGCATAACTATTACTAATGTAACATAAAATGCAAAGGAAACACTAGAGTTATATATTTACCCAGGAGAAAAAGGAGAATGATGTTTTGGCAGGACATGACTAGTCTCTCTGATGTAACTGATGTCTGAAGAGGACCGTAGGTAGTTGACTGAGGTTAGTGAGTAATGCTGTTTGTTCAGTGTCACAGAGTCTGAGATGAGGTAATGGGGGGAGGTGGGGTGGGCATGCTGTAGAACTCAGGTATACATGTTTACTATAGCCTACAAAAAGGAGTTATGTGTTGAATTAATCTATGAATACTGTGTAACATTTTCAATAGAATTTACATTTTTACTAGTGCTGTACAACGATTAAAAAATGTAATCTGATTAATCACTAAATTTTGAAATGATCAATCATGATTAATCACTTTTAATCGCAACTCATTTCTTCCAGTAAGAATTTGGATGCTAGAGTATGTTGGATCCTAATTTTGCCATGTAAAGGCCCTGATACTAAATAGTTGGCTTTGTTTGTCTCAAATGTGGGCAATTCACACCTGTCCCCTACCCCCAAGGATTCCCCAAACATGTTGTCGGACAGTCAGGAGCAAGGCAAAAATCTTTGTATAGTTTGACTTGCATTTTCTATCTGAAATTGAACATAATACATGCCATGAAAGTGGAACCATATCCATCCGAATTAATTTGAGTTAATTTTTTAAATCTGAGTTAAGTTTTTTGGATTAATCACATGATTAATTAGTTAATTTTCCCAGCACTAATTTTTACGCATTAATGCATTTGGCAGATTATTTGATACAAAGCAACTTACATTTGTGAACTATACATTACATCATGGCCAGTCTCCCCTATAGCAAGTAGGATGAAGTGCCATTTTGCTCAAGGACGCAACAGTGGCAGCCATTTTCAAACTCTCAACGTTCCTGCCTTTCAGCCTGTTTATGTGCATTGTCAATCCTGTACCTAATGCAACCATAAACATTTGTTTTAAAACATGTGCAACTCACCACGTGGTTTGTGATGTTTCTTCATGTTCCAATAAGTTTAGTCACAAAATACCGGTATATCTGCTTTTCAGTTTTGCTTGCTGCTGTATGTAGCCATTCCTGTCAGGCCACGTAGTGTGTGTTCATTCTCTGAATGTGAATGTTTTATAATATTCACTTGGGCTTCTATCTGTAACTGAATTCAAGTTATCTTTGATAATAAGTTACTATGTAATCCACATTGATCAAAGCTGAACTGATTACTATGAGACGTAGTTCTGTAAGGTATGGTGTGGCCATGATAAGACTAATTTGATATACGTACTGTATTTTGATATTTGACTAATAGATGACAGAATAGGACAATCCACTGTGTGCTCAGGACAATATTTGATAGTCATTAAGTCTAAGGCCTAAGTTGTTCATGACCGCATTTATAGAGCAGGCACCAAGCTCCTGAGACTTGGTCCATTATTGGTAATAGAGACATTTGACATGGTTGGATCTTAAGATTGTACCAGTGAGTAACACTAAATATCCTTCTACACTTAATGGAGGCCAGGCCAGATCATTTATAATAATGGAGTCAGATTTGGTCAATGTTACTATCTCAACACTCTTCAGCATAGCATTGGAAAGAAGTAGGTACATGATGAGATAAGGCCACAATATGGCCAATTTTGTTATGGTATGCATATTTTGTATTTTCAAATTACAAATTACTTGTTATTTAATGAAATACATTTTTTCACACCAGTATTTTATAATTTATTTTGTTACATTTCATGAACAAGTATTTGTAGTTTGTAGCAAAATAGTTTTTGATGTAATTGTGCCCAGCTCTGCCAAGGGCTAGTGCGCTTTCAGCCCTTCAAATTACCTATTCAAATGGAGGGTGGTCAAGTGCAGACTTTGAATGTGTCGGTACACAATCTGTATACAAATGCACGATCTGTGTCCCCATTCTGTCAGCTCTGGATAAGAACTTCAAAAATATAGCTATACTATTGCAATTAAGCATTGTACAGTATACATGTATATGTTTTTTAAAGTCGGGATATCTTAGTTTGATGTAAAGTCAGTTGAACTCCACACAGCTGTGTTAAAACATGACTATTACCAGAGAGGATTCAAGCGTATTCCATGATCTTTGCTATTACTAGAAAAGCGCTCAGAGAGCGCAGACCTCCGCCAAGGCAATGTGGTCACAGACACAATATACATTCCAGATCATGTTCTGGATCACCACCAAAATTTAATCAGCTCTTGATTGTCCCAATATACACATTGTCCAAATATTTCATCCAAATCTGTGCAGTACTTTTCGAGTTATCCTGCTGACAAACAGACAGACAAACAGACAAACAAACAAACAAACAAACAAACAAACAGACAGACAAACCAACGAGACTGAAAACGTAACCTCCTTGGCGGAGGTCAAAAAGATTGATATTTTTCAAAGTGTGCAAATCTTTCACCAGAATAACAAGATCATCTCATGTGGGTGATTTTTCAAAGATAATTTATGGATGACGGCTTTTGAACAGTTTACCCCGTTTTAGAGCCTTATATCCCTTCAGTCTTAACGATAGACGCGTAAAACAGGTGAAGGCATTTTTATGCAGAGGACTAGAGGACTGAACCAGATTTTATTCATTTCAGAATATGACTTTGTGTGGAGTCCCAACTCATTTCTATGGCAGGTGAATGAGATGCTGCATAGTCCCACCACCCTGCCTCTGTTCATTGGAGTAAAACCACAATGCAATGGTAAATATGCGGGGTCACTTGGAGTATATGCAGTACTACTGTATATGTGATGCTTTATGAGAATTATTATCAGGTAGCCACAGTCTCTGACTGGGATATATGTTATCACCAGGTACAAGCAGTCAGTCCATTTACTTGCAGAGTAGAAAAGTTTTAACTGAAGCAACGCAGACTGACATGGGGCTGAAGATTTGAATCTTGGTCAACTGCTCATCAGTCTGTGACGCTGTTACTCTACCATGCCTGCAGTGCAAGTCCCCTTACATCCTCCACGTAAAAAACAGAAACCACAAAAGGGCGTTTTCACAAAATTTATAAGTGAAAGGTGAAAGTAAGGCCATTCTTTTAGGGCTAGGTTTACTATCATAGCTCTAGACAAGCATCCAAATATATGGGACCAAAATATACAAAGCACACAGCAGATTTGGAAGCAGGCTTTATTTCCATTGGCAGTCACATCACATTCTGCTGTGGTTTTATCTTCTGGTGTGCACTGTATAGTAGTATTCATGCATCTATGTGTATCCCTGACGAATAACTGGCCACAGACACAAAATGAGTAAGCCAATTTAGAGGGACACACCCTCAGTTCATATCACTGACATGTTTTACCTGGTATAGGCTATGAGACGTCCTGATCAACTGATCTCTCCTCCTCTTCAAGAACCTGTTTCACCTGATGTCCACTAGGTGGGGTGAGTAAGAGACCTTACTCTCAATGGCTTGCCACAATACTGTGAGATGATCCGTAAACACCTGCACTAAAATTACACACTAAAACACTACATTTTTCTTTAGTGGTTCATTGCACACACACACACACACACACACACACACACACAAACACACACACAGTGCCACACTGAGATACCTGCTCAACAGTTAAAAACAGTGATCCATAGTGGATGTGTTCCTAAGCAGAGATAGCCTGGCAGCGCCATCCAACGTACTTACGTTAAAATGAATTTTACCTCCGTACTAGTCTGGACCAGAGCGCCTACTTCGGTTCGCTGACGGTTTAGCCAATCAGCACACAGTTTAGAGCGATGTCTCTTAACTTGCCTGAACACGTTTGTTATTCTCCCCCCTACTTTCGAATTACCTTTACAAAATTGGTACATGACATTAACATTCATGATCTTGAGGACTTATTGCCTCTACGATGTCAAAATAAATTGGAATTAGCTAGCGATCTGTTACTGCTGAATGCGGAAGTGAGAGCCAGGTGATGATAAGCTTGGACCATGGCTTTGGATATAAAGCTTACACTACCAACTATTTCTGTCAGTATTATCTCAACATTAATTGCTGTACCATATAGGTTATAATTAGTGCTGGCAATTAACTGATTAACTCAAATGATTAATCCAAAAAATGAACTCAGATTAATCCTGATGGCTGGTTCCACTTTCATGGCATGTATTATGTTCATTGTTCAATTTCAGATAGAAAATGGCTCAGCTATCAAGTCAAACTATACAAAGATTATGGCCTAGCTCCTGACTGTCCAACAACATGTTTGGGTAATGCTTTGGGGTAGGGGACAGGTGTGAATTTGCCCCATTTGAGAAGAACAAAGCCATCTATTTAGTATCAGGGCCTTTGCAGGGCAAAATAAGGATCCAACATACCCTAGTATCCAAATTCTTACTGGAGGAAATGAGTTGCGATTAAAAGTGATTAATCATGATTAATCATTGCAAAATGATTCTGTATGTCCAACCTTGTATAATGTACTATACTATTTGTTCGTTCAAAGGTTGATGCACTGAAATAAAACCACAGAAAGGTGTTTTTGACACCAATCACAAGTGAAATAGGAACTAGACTCATTGTGTTTAGGTGTATTTCAAGTGCATGAAACATTATGAACAAGTCACAAAGAAACACAATTACTGTCTGTAGCTGTGTCTCACCATTTTAACCACTAGGTGGAGGTGAGGTTTCACATGGTTTGTAACATAGATTTAAACAGTGTGGCTGTACCCAGTCACTGCAGCAGTCTCTGTGTGGACTGCTTAAGTAGATCTAGGGTGAATGCAGGTAACCCATTCCATCTACTAGGAAAACGGAACAATATACCAGAAGATATTTGACATCACAGTTTACACAACCACATACAAAACCATATATTATTTAACATATATATATATACAACTTATAGTCTATAAATTCAGTTAACATCTATTAGCTAAATGACACTGTTTTCTAAATTATTTCTATTTTATTATAAAAACATACTGTATGAACAACACTTCTTTGCAGCCATAGCCTATACTGTGTGCTGTTATTTTAAGTCAAATGTGCTCTAACAGATCATATTATATATTATCTGAAGCTTCAACAGATTTCCTCTGACAAGCTGTCACAAGCTATCAGCACAGCTGCATGGAGAATGCGGAAAGTTCAAACAAATATATTTGTCTTGATGGTCATTCATCGTTTGCCAGCACTTGTCCTCTCTGTGAAGCTCATTTGTCAGATTGTGTGTGGGGCAGTATAGCGCATGTCCAAGCACATGTGTGTGTTCCCATGGTGTCTCTCCATCCATGCTGGTCACTTGTACTTCTTCTCTCCATCACACTGAGCTGGCTTCCTCTCTGGACAAAGCACTTTAAAATGCTGGAGTGGAGAAAAACTGACACAATCTGTTTTAAGTTCAAAGAATTACAGTATAAACAAGAGGAAATTAAAGAGTATATTTCAGCCCTGTTCCCTCAAAGATAAATAGCCAGATTGTTTCAAATATTTGAGCAGAAAAATAGTAGCTTTTATGAAAGGACTAAATCTTTTTAACCTAGATTTGCCCAAGATTTGAACACTCTCATTGTTTTGCCTAATAAGAAACCAATGCAGATATGATATAACACCACAGCTATCACAACTACCCTCTGTTCAGTTAGTGAAATCATAAAACAGCTTGTGTGGTTGAAATGGTTGGATCCCAGTGGAAAAGCTCTTGGCTAGGTTCAGAAAAGGCAAAATACAGTATCAAAGATGTCACCTCTGGGCAACATACCCAAGCACACGCCAAAGCAAACCCCAGGACAATTCTTTATCACTCATCATTGATTTAAGCTGGGGCCAAAACAACCCCTTTACCACTACAACACATGCTCTCTGTGGGCTCGGCCGGTCTCAGCAGCATCTGTAAATGTGACTTTTGTGGGATAGCTTGACCTCAATTTGCCATGTGAATATTCATGAGGCGAGGAGGAGGCTGCAGAGCTCCCTGGAGGATTCCGCTGCGTTCCTTCAGCTCCTTCAGCGGTGAGAGAGAGGGAGGAGAGGAGGGAGGGATGATAAGAGAGGAGAGTGGGGGTGCATGTGTGTGTGTGTGTGTGTGTGTGTGGGGGGGGGGGGGGTCTCGTCTGCCCGGAGTCAGATGCCCACGCCGGGACGGCCGAGATGAAGCTGTTTGACTTTCGGACCGGTCAGGGGTGCCAGCTGCTGTCCGTCTTGCTTTGTCTCATCTGGGCCCGATGCGTTGTGGGCGGAGGGGCTCGCCGTTCGCCCATTAGCCTGCTTGCTAATCGGATCACGCTGCGGTTGGCTCTCGTCATTAAGCGTGCTTAGCGGCTAACTCCGCTCCGCTGGAACGGCATGCAGATTAGCTGCCGCACTAGCACCAGAGAGAGATCCCCTTCCAGTTTATTAACTCCAGGGGATGAGTTTATTGTTTAAACAGGCACACACACATGCATACCATCACACATACACACACACACACACACACACACACAAAGGCCCCCCCATACAGTGATGGAGTGGAGAATGAAAGCATAATAAATTAAGTATGAGGGGGAAGCTGCTGAAGAAAGGGGGGGTTTGTATTGCCACATTTGACCTTGCATTATCAAAAGCATGTTTATATTAAGTCAGAGGGCATGAGTTGTCTCATCCATTAAATGTTGGCATCAGACCGGCACACGGCTGAAAACATATGCATATGGTAAAGACTTTTGTTTGCACACTTGACCTTGCTGAAGAGACAATAGTTTGAGTTCCTCGTCGTTCACACGCACAGTAAATTCACAAATTCCATGAAATGCAAATTGAAATATTTTCACCAAAGTAATAAAAACTTAATGGAGAGAGTGGATATTCAATTATTGGAATGGAAGCTAAAGATAAAAGTGGCAGAAGAAAAGAGACACCAGGCATGGGGGGGGAGATAATAGCTGGAATGGGGGTGGGGGTTGAAGTGTGTGTGTGTGTGTGTGTGTGTGTGTGTGTGTGTGTGTGTGTGTGTGTGTGTGTGTGTGTGTATGCATGTGTGTGTGCGCGCGCAAGAATAAATGGCAAAATGAGGATCTTTTCTTCCTCCCCCCAAAACATTTTCATCTCCATATTCACTCTCTTTTCCGTGCATTACCCCCTGTAGCGTCTTTCTTTATTTGATCCCCCTTGTATTTTTTTTTTCCTCCTCCTCCTCTCCTCTAACATAAATCAGAGCATGCGTTCCAGTAGTGGTGGTGGTGGTGGTGAGGTTGCCTCTCTGGTGCAGCAGACACAGGGGTCTTGCTGGGGGCCATGTTAGACACGAATCCTACTTGATGCGTCTTCTTGCACTCTGATAATTTAATTAAGAGCGGGCTCGTCGCATGGCGTCCAACCGCCGGCTCCAACCGCCGAGAAAAACCTACAGGGCCACAGAGTGTGGCGGCTGTGCTAAGAGAAACAGAGAGAGAGAGAGAGGGATAGAGAGATGCTGAGGGAAGAGATTATAATGATGAGGATGATGATGATGATGGGGATGATAAAAAGGGAAAGAAAGGAAAGAAAAAGATGCAACACAAAAGGGAGGGATAGATAAGAGGTGAGGGAAGAAGGAATGTATTCAAATTTGAGAAAGAAGATGAGCAAAATGAGAGAAACACAAAGATTTGAGAGATGGCGAGAGAGTGTCTGTCGCTATCTCCCATATCTTCGCGTTTCTCTCATTTTGAGAGAGAGAGAGAGAGAGAGAGAGAGAGAGAGAGAGATAATTGGCGTAAGGGCATGACGGACCTCAGAGACACGTGCTGGCACGAGGGATTAGGTAAGGAAGTGCTTATAGTGAATGAACACAGTACTGCTTGACATGATCAAGTGCACTTTGAGGCTTTGACCCAAGGCTGGGAACAAATCACCCTGGGTAGAACATTCCTGAATATGTATGCATGCATACACTTGGCATACTGGCATGACAGCCCATTTATATTCCTGTTTTTTCCCATCCAGTTAAGGAGGAGAAAAAAATTGTAATAGCTAAAGTGTCCTTGTGGTTGAGGACAGCTTGGGCTCTTGTTTAGAATGGCAAGTTATTTGGGCAGGATAATAAAGTCTTTGCAGCTCCTTCCCAGCTGGCAGTTTAGTAAATTCCTGTCTGACTCCGGCTCTGACTACACTCCTGACCCCTCAGCAACCTCCACGCACACCCCACCTGGGAGAGGGGGAGAGAGAGAGAGAGAGAGAGAGAGAGAGAGGAAGGAAGAAAGGAAGGAGAGAGAGAAACAGAGAGAGAGAGAGCACTGGAGCTGTCTCACTGTGGGTTTCTGGGTAAGTGTGCCAGGGCTCTCCAGCAGTCTTTGTTAGGAAAAAGATGATGTGTGCTCACCTGAGCCCCGAGACTCCGCTGAACACACGGCCCAGCTAATTTGGGTTAGCATCACACATTAAGAGGAAGCGCTTTGTCTTGACCCATATCTCCACCATGCTTGAGTTGGCCAGGCCCGCTCACCGAGGCACGGCACAGCACGGCACGGGGCATCCAGCCGTGGTCACCCTAGCCGTGCTGCGGAGAGTGTAATCTCCACTCACCCATGACTAAAACGCCTTTTGTCTTTTTTTTTTTTTTTTCTTCTTCACTTGGTTTGACAGTGTGTTTCCCTACCCCCACCCCTCCGCATCACCCCTACACACTTACTGCACAAAAATGATGTTTTTCACATTGGACATGGTGCGGAATAGTGGTCAAGGGCTTAACAAAATGTGGGTCAAGAAGGGAGAGGCAGAGAGAGAGAGAGAGTGAGAGAGGGAGGGAGAGGGTGGTTGTGGGGGTGTGAGAGTGTGTGGGAAGGGGGTGGGTAGGACCCTGGGATTGCAGTTAGTGCCCAGTAAAAAATGACTTTAAAAGGTTGTATTGTGTGAGCGATACGGCAGCCCATGCAAGCTCTTCCCTGTCAGACTACATCTTTGTTTAAGCGGCGCGAGTGAACTGACATGGGGAGGGGTGGGACTGTGGGGGCGGCTGCACTAGACACAAAGGAAGCTTCTTTTTTTTCTGTCTCGCTCTGCCTCATTTCTTGGTGCATTCGGAGGGAAGGCATAGTTGCTGATAAAGAGGACAAGAGCGAGATGAAAAATGCATGAATGAGTCTCTTTCTCTCTCTGAATTACTCTTTAAGATGAAGGGAGTCAGTAATGGGCCGAAAGCACGGTAGTGGCAGACTTGCGGTTATTAAAATTTTAAGTGGTTCGCAGGGATGTGAACCCAGGCAAAGCCTCATACCACAAACCACTCTCCCAACACACACACACACACACACACACACACACACACACACACACACCGAGACACATGCAAAGGGGTTTCCCCAGGCTCAGTGCAGCCCGTTTAAGTCTGATATGATCGCACTGAGCCCCTTACCCAGTTGATGGGGCCACACGGAGGCAAGGCCACTGATCTGATCGCATGTGATACTCGCGCCTAGCGAGACCCCTCAGTCCCCCGGGGTCAGATGGGTGCATTATGGTGTCACTCCCGCTCAGATCTGTGCCTTGAGAACACCCCCCACCACCCCCTGCACACACACACACACACACACACACACACACACACACACACACACTAGTGTGTGTGCCACTTACAGCAATGAGCCACAGGGATGTGGCCAAACAACCGCTCTTTAGAAGATGCAAAAATACCCTCAACACACACAACACACCCAACCCCCTCAGGAATGGAGAAAGCATGCAGCGTGTTTTTGTGGTGGTGGTGGTGGTGTTGCATGTGCTGCTGGTTTCTGTTCAATCTCTACCAAAGTTATTCAAAGGTAAAAGGTGAAAGAGAAAGAAAAACTTGTTAATTGGAAACATAAAGTTACTATGGTAATACATATAGACTTTAAGTGTCACCGTGTTAGATCAGTGTGTGCGAGTGTGTTATTGTAGAAGCATTAGAGTAAAGTAATCCATATCATAACAGCACGTGTATTTCAAGTGTAATATTCGAAAAAAGATTAGTGACATTGATTGTTTCCAATTGTGCACATTTTATGATTTACCAGAAACAAAAAACTAAGACAAGAGATGAAAGCAGAGGTATTGTATGTTTTATTGAGAGAGGCAGATAGTGTGAGATCTATGGCTGCTAGAGGGAAAAACAAACAGGGAGAAGCTGACTGTATTATCTTATCTTATGTGTCTGCTAAAAACTGATGTTAATATGTTAGAGTCTCCCTCAATTATTCGCTCTCTTGGTGCGAATACACCACAACAGCTGTGCATGCCCTTCAGCTCACGTAATCAAAGCCTATTTGTCCAGTTTTTTAAGTAGGAATTAAAGAAAGAACTAAACTAAAAATAATTTAATAAGATTTGAGATCAGTAAATGTGTTTTCCTTCAGCCTTGTGTCTTGCCCTCCATATTTGTTATTATTCAAAAGGTTTCATATTATCACTAAAAGTGTCATGGTTGGCTAATTAGTTAAAAATGACAAGAGTTCAGATTTGTCTTTGTTGTTTTGCTGAAGGTTATTCATTTCTATAGAAACGCCTACGCCGTGACTGCTGAGATGATAGATAAACACACTCATATGATGGTAAATTAACATGTTAGATCATATCAGCGTGCCATGCAGTTAGGCTACATGGAGATGTACAGTACGTGCCTTTATGCCCACTGATGTTTGCACCCCATTTTTAGAGAAATTTTGTGTGAGGTAGGCTACTAAAAATGGTTGTTTAGTTTATTAGATTTGTTTATTAAATCAGTTTGCTTAATTTTGCTTTTCAAGTCTATGCAAACATGCATAGTAGAAGGCTGCAGTATATTTCTCCTGCACTTTCCGTGATGATCTGCCAGTAACAAATTGACACAAAAAATCAATTTCCAGCCATGCTCGCTTTAACGGGCGCATGCTTTTGTTGTTATGAAACCAAAACTGGAGGATAAAGAGTCTCTTTCGAAGTACCAACCCAGGAACAAAGCAGACCATTCATTCTGTGGTACACGCCAGGAGCAGATGAGTGATTTTCTCATCTTGTTCAATTTCTATTGCCTTTCTATGACATTTTGATTGTCTCTCAATATCCATAGGCCTATGTATAGTATACTATACTAATACACAGTATTAATGTTTTTATATTACCTGGTAGTTCTGTTACGAATGTCTTGTGTTTATTGTATGTAATTTGGACAAATAAGCTACAAGACAAGCATAAAATGCTAGTAAAAAAAGACAAGCATAAAAATAGCATAAACATTGTTAGAGGACATTTCAGTCCTCATCCAACATGGAGATTCAGGACTTTCAACTGAATGTTTGCTGTATTTGGTATACTCTGATAGGTATAGCATTTAACACTGGGCTGCTGTGCCTGTCGGAGCTGTACCTGATGCAATGCATTCTGCAAGGCTGCTGCTTTGATTTTTTTCCCCACTGCCTGACTTTGAGATTCACTGAGGTAGACAAAGGCTTACAAACATCTTCCCAGAGACCCGACACCATATGCTTCAAGTCGTATCTTAGATTCAACTCTGGTGCTTTTGCTCACCTGTGTGTGTGTGTGTGTGTGTGTGTGTGTGTGTGTGTGTGTGTGTGTGTGTGTGTGTGTGTGTGTGTGTGTGTGTGTGTGCATGTTTGTCTATGTGTGCCTGCACCTCGCGTCTGTTCGTCTGTCTGTCATAAAATATCCACAGCAAAGGCATAATTTAGACTTCTAATGAGAAAGTGCCTTCTGCATTCCTCCTTAATTCCCCCATTCATCTATATGGGACATGACAAACTGCAACACCTTTAATTGGCTGTGTAGTGATTTTCTCAGCAGTGTGGGCAGACACCTCCGACAGCCCTCCAATTAAGCAGCATGTGCACAAGGCCAAGTATCTGCCTTTAACACGTGCAGGGCAGCTAGCCACGTTGCTATGTCCAGCCCAGGGAAGATCCATAGTAAAGAGCTAAATTGCTTAACCCTTCAAATGAAACATAGGTGCTAATCACTCATACACATTCATGTACAGCCGATTAAATGCACTGGCTTGGAACAATCAGGTTTAAAGAGGCATAATAAGAAAATGTCATGGTTGCCCAAGCTTGACATTCATCCTTGCTGAGGGCCAGTAGGAGACTTCTGCATTGTGCAGTTTTAGTGATTTTGCCTAAATAATTGTTTTGTAGTAGTAATAGTAGTAGTAGTAGTAGTAGAGTTTATTAAATATGTATTTCTAGGGATACTAGATTTGATATCAGATATCGGTGCCCATATGGAAAATAATTACTTGTATCAGTTATTATGTTGCTGCCTAAAGTTACTTACCAAAGGATAACAGAATTGCAGCAAGACACATCCAATCCAAGATGAATATTTAAAGAGATCCTATGCAAGATCCGGTGGCGTCATCCAATAAGCTAAGAACCAAACAAAGCAGTTATTCAGCGTTTCTGCCAATAATCCTCCATATAGAATTGTGTAGTTGATGGAGAAAGACGCTAAAATGTATCAACAGTTGAATGCGCTGAGAAGGCACAAATCACGTTGTAATTCAAACAGTAAGCTCCAGCTAGGCTAAGTCACGTGATCTAACTTGCTTGCTAACCAAAACAAACGGAGGGTGGACGCTCCTACAAATCTTGCAATGGCGATATCTGCCTCTAGGAGGCACGGTCAATGATATCTGGTTTCAGACTGGTTTACTACCATTTCATGCAGTATGTGTTAAAATATTTGTATTAAAAATTTTGTATGGTTCTTCTTTGCAAAACATTTCAACCTTCCTTGGGCAAATGATCCATGGAACTTTCATGAATCTACTTTTACACAGTAATTATGTGAATCTAATTCCGTCAATGCACTGTGAAGATTTCTCACATTTCAGTATGACATCAATTTCTGAAAGCAATTTATTATGACCGCCGCTAGCGTAGCGGTCATGTAGTGATTGTCAGATTTATTTTTTTTCTTCCCCCGTCATCTCCCGTCGTCTACGACGTTTTCATGTTTCAATAACAATACATACATTAAAAAAAACATTTTGTCATGGTTTGCATATTTTGTATTTTCAAATGACAAATTACTTGTATTTCAATTAAATACATTCTTTCACACCAGTATTTTATGATTTATTATGACCACTGCTAGCGTAGCGGTCATATAGTGATTTTCAAAGTTTTTTTTTCTTTTTTTCCTCCCGTCATCTACTTCCTGAATTTTTGGTCAACGATTCCTATTTACAAAGCCCCTGATTCTCATGGATGCTTCCCGTACTGTCTGTAAAGCGCCGTGAGACAATGTACTGTATTTGTGCGCTATACAAATAAAATTGAATTGAATTGAATTGAATTCCTGGGACACCGTAACACCGGGGCACATGAAACTTGGTGGGCATGTAGCCCCAGTAGACTTTTACGGAAAAATTTTGTTTGGTCCCCAGGGGCCACTCCATCTTTGCGCTGCACTATATGCACAATACACATGAGAGAGATACAAACAAGTTGACAAGCATCATCATATTATATATGCAGAGAATGTGCGGAACTGAGCGGCGGTCATATTTTGTACTGCCATGCGGTACACCTAGTTTAATATAACCTATGTAAATAATACTTGTGTGGTGTTTTGACATTATTAGCAGAAAAAAAATTTTTTTTTGTACCTATTTCATATGGAATCTTTTATGAAAGTAATATACATTATGTGTGCCATGTACATACAAGCATATATTATAAAGCACTGGACAATATATTGAGTGGTGGTACAATATCTAAGGCTAAGTAATTACTCCTGTGAATTTAATGTGCAGTAATTAGTCACCAACCATGGATATAGCTGCATGGGTGTTGTCTTTGCAAGGGAAGCAATGTGTGCAGGCAACTATAGTCATTGTTAGCATGTCAGTTTGGCAGTATGGGTTTCACCTACAGATAGGCAAAAGTAAAAAAAAAAAAAAAAAAGACAGAATTTACCTTAAAATGACTTCTCCAAATTTAGTCATGTCACTGACTTGAAAAATGACATTTCTGACATAATTGTCAATGCACATCTGGAATGCTATCACTTGTCACTTAGAAGTTTGCTTGGCGAACTTGTGTGTTTTGGATTAAGGTTTTATTTAGGCCTTATATTTGCAGTGTGCTTCAGCTTTTATACAGAGGTCATAGGTCGTTGATATTAAATATAGTCATGTTATTCACTTCTATTATTACATAGTATTTTACCTTCACTATGCAGTCAGCTCAAAGTTAAAAAGTTGTGTGTCGCCTCAGTCCAGTGAAATCGGGTGCATGTGTTACATTATGTATACTTTGCGTTGTCACGTCAGCAAGGGTTTCTGGGGCCACTGCTAGCTACCTTGTTTCCTCCCATTCCCTCTTCCACTTTTACACAGCCACATTCAGCCATTTCTTTGGCATACACACACAGCACAGCATTATCAATATTTAAATAAGAAGTAAAACTGATAAGAAGTCAAACTTGCGCTGCAGCTCGCAGAGCGAAAAAAAAGTCCAGCATGGCACAAAGTCCAAATGAAGACGGTCTGAGCCTGGGACAGCTGCTTTACAGCTCCTGAGTCATCAGAACCTGCCAAGTGAAAAATCCACGAGGGGCCAGGATTACGGGGGATTATTATATTCACCGCAGTGATTGCCTTCAACATTTAAATAAATGCAGCTGACACTTCTAATCAGAGGACATTTAAAAGGTGACGGTGGACAGCGGTGGAGCCACCTGGAGAGGGCGGAGCCTCCCTTTTATCACAGCGTCGAGCTGAGGCAGCCAAAGTGGTGTCCCCCATCAATGTCAATGGCCCCGCCGCAAACGTGTGATCAGGAGATAAGATGGACACAGATAATCTCTCTGAGGCGTTTAATTAACACACTTTGACAATTCTCTTTTCTTCCTCTGTTTGGCCCACATCACTGAGTCAGCTCCTATATGCTGCCCACGTCAGGGAACTCTCAGCAAGGATGTTAGCCCGAGTCCTTTCAGACAAATACATCAACACCCTCAAACACACACATGCACACACATTAACACACACACACACGTTAGTGCTGACAGAGGACTAATGAAAATGAAAAAGCTTTTGGATATACCAAGTACAAGGTATACAGTTTTTGTACAGTATTGAGGATATAGCCTTCAAAATGAGGGAACTTTTAATATTCTGTGTATTTCTTTTTTTTCCTCTCTTTTTACTAATTGGTGACAATTTATTGCTAAAGCAACATTCTAACCCGCAATCACAGAGGAGTCAGTCATTTGCTTTTCACCAAACTCAACATTGAGAGCTTACATTTTCAGTTACGAACTTGAGAGGAAAGTGCTGCTTGTCATATCTTCTGTCTTGACATTATTTCACTCAAACTTGACTCCACTGACAACTAATGAGGAAGAAAAAGAAAAGAAAAGAAAATGAAAGAGCTTTAGCCATCACAACAATGCAACTAAGACCTCAACTAAGATTGTGGGTTTGTCGTCTTGCTAAACATAGAAAATTAATTTTTATTGAACATGCTTTGCAATTAAGCCACACTCGATTAAATCCCAATTAGTGTGAAT
Organism: Sardinella longiceps; assembly: GCA_027497455.2. NCBI lineage: Eukaryota > Metazoa > Chordata > Actinopteri > Clupeiformes > Clupeidae > Sardinella > Sardinella longiceps. The sequence continues at coordinate 4,376,338 of JAODXP020000004.1, read as the reverse complement.
TGTTATTAACCTTTTCACACCATTCTAATGTAACACCTATTAGAAAAAATGTGTAAGAAGAGGGGGGGGACTTTGATATTTAAAAGAACTTGCATAATATGCTGGGATGTGGTTAGCCCACGTGCTAATTCTGGAAAACTGATTTTAATTACTGGTTCTCCAGCCGAGGCTTGACACCCCTGTCATTATGGTAATTAAAACCGAAGCTCGCTGTCTTTGTGTACAGCTGGTAGTCAGTTGTAGCAGCTGCAGGTTGCACTGTTTTCACACATATGCTTCTTTTTCTCAGCTATTCATCCACAAATATTCTTTTTTTTTTTTTTTACTCCACTACTCCTGCGACATGTCTGTCCTTGATACAAACAACCATCCATCTGTATTTCATCAATGCTCTCCTTCTCCAACCACTCTTCTACTTAAAGTTATGGATTTGATCTGTCCCCCTTTGGCCTTCGCTCTTGTCATGAAACACTGGTATTTAAAAAAGAAGCACATTTGAAATGTCCTGCATGTATCAGTCAGCAGCAGTGACTCATGCTAATGTTGAGGACATGCTAATCTTATGAGCTGCAGGTCTTGTCCAAATTAGATCTGGATTGAACATTATGAAAAATGGTCATCACAGTGCGCCTCATACAAAATGTCTGACTGTGACTGTGCTTTAAGTCGGCTCTGGTCAGTGATGGATAGATCAGTTTCTCCCTCCTTTGTGCTGCTTGCATTAATGCCCTCACTAGCATGCAGACTTTGTTCCCCGTCACTGTGCCACCTTTCTTTTTGAGGGAACGGGTTCGGCCATTCTCCATCTTGTTCAGAGGAGCAGAGGCGATACCGCAGAACAGCAGTGGTTATCTTTCAAGGCCTTGCAGTGTTAACTCTCAGTCACCCACACCACTTATGGTCAAGATAAGAAGAAATCCATCAACTAAAAGCAATCCTTTGAAAAGGCCTTCTGCCGTTTTTGAAGAA
>JAODXP020000004.1:4372486-4375269 GCA_027497455.2 Sardinella longiceps | reverse complement strand
CACTATCAGGAGTATTTGCAGAAATTCCAGAAAAAATGTCAATAGATGAATTAAACCATTTAGGTTGGACAGCAGTATGTTCATCAATCTGTTGATTCTTAATGCAAGGGACCTGATCAGGCATGTCCACAAGTCTGTCATGTCTAGCAGTATACAGCCCTTTAAGAGAGCTGCAGCTATTCATAATCAGAGTTACTGACTCCAGAGGGGTGTCATGCAGCATGCACATGGGTGAATGAATGGAGGGGTACCACAGTGACAAGTTATATTTACACACACACACACACACACACACACACACACACACACACACACACACACACACACACACACACACACACACACACCATGCCCAGCACGGCGGCGGCCTTGCAGATGGCTGGCACGAGGTACTGGTTGAGGATCTCGTCCTCAGGGGGGTGGACTCTCTGCAGCTCCATCAGTGTGGAGAACATCATGTCAAACTGATTTCTCTCCGTGAAGAGGTCCGACACCGCCAGCAGCTGAACGACAGAGAGAGAGAGAGAGAGAGAGAGAGAGAGAGAGAGAGAGAGAGAGAGAGAGAGAGAGAGAGAGAGAGAGAGAGAGAGAGAGAGGTAGTCAGATGAAATATGGATGTGAATAAGAGATAAGAAGAGAAACTTACCAAAGCACAAAAATGCACACGCATGCACATGCACACACACACACACACACACACACACACACACGTACCGATCGCACCACCTCACTGATGAGGATGACGGGGGTCTTGCGGTTGCTGGGGCTCCCAGGCAGGATCCACTGGCTGTAGAGCTCCAGGAGGAACTGGGAGCAGGAGTGGATGTCCACCCCAGCACGGTGCTTCCTGCAGTGGGCAGCACACACATAGAGTTGTCCTTGGCTGGCCTGGAGGGGCTCAACTACAAACGCATCAAGATTGTGCTATGTGCTGTGTGTACTGTTCCCTGCCTTTGACATATAGGATGTATGGATACATAAAGAATAATGTATGGATACATTAAGACTGTTTAGGATACAGCTGTGTGTAGTTGAGAGTAGTTATGCCAATATGTGCGCATGGTCGAATGCCTACAATTGTAAGTGAACACGTGTGTGAGTGTGTGTGTGTGTGTGTCCATGTGTGAGTGAGTGAGTCATTTATGTGTGTGTGTGTGTGTGTGTGTGTGTGTGTGTGTGTGTGTGTGTATGTGTGAGAGAGAGTAAGTGAGTATGACCTTGAGTTGATGGGAGAGGTCTGGGGTGTGGCTGGTGCTGGGGCGTCCGTCTCATCCTCTTCATCCTCATCCCACTCTTCCTCCCTCAGAGGGGTGATGTTGTTCCCCAGCCACACAGAGTGAATGGACACCTACCAAACACACACACGCACACACACACACGCACACACACGCACGCACACACACACACACACGCACCACGCACGCACGCACACACACACACACACACACAAGGAGGAAGAGAAAATTAATAGTGTCGCAATATCAAATAAATCCCTATACAAAGTAAAACAGTCCACACATCATCAGAATGAACCCCGTTGTACCAATGCTGTGGCATTATGGGAAGTGTAGTCCTTGACAGTCTCACCTGGCCCAGTTTGTACTCCATGTTGCCCAGCTCTCTCTCAGTGTTGATCTGCAGGAGGAGCTTCTCATGGCTGATCAGGGTGCCTAGTGGGTGAGGCAGAGAGCACAGAAACAACGCTCAAACAATGGGGCCTCATGTTTGGGTTATTACTGCCACGGCACGTTGGATTAGCATTAGAATGGATCCTAATCTGGGATTATTGTGATACTAATCTACAACTCTGATGTTTTGAATAAAGTGTACAGGATGTGGCCGGCTCAGGGCTAAACTAGACTAGTAAACTAAGTTCCTGTGTGAGTGCGTGCGTGCTGGCTCACCTGCGGAGGAGGAGGAGAGGGAGGGCACGGGGTCCCAGGCCTGGTAGGGGAAGTGGGTGGAAACATTGTCCCTCTTGGACACCATGGACTGGATCTCTCGCTCTACCTCGCCTCGGATCACACTCAGCTTCTTGCCAAGCCTGGGCGAGCGCGCGCGCGCGCGCGCACACACACACACACACACACACACACACACACACACACACACAATCAATGAATGCCTCAGCATGAGGGCTTCATCAAAACCCAGAAAAGGACTTTATTTGGGCCATAGTTGGCATACTGACTTTCCAGCCACTAGTTGCTACCCCACACAGATTTATGGAAACATTATGCCATATGACTATATGAAATGTTTTAAGGTTTTACTACTCTTTGTGTGTGTGTGTGTGTGTGTGTGTGTGTGTGTGTGTGTGTGTGTGTGTGTGTGTGAGTGTGAGTGAGTGAGTGAGTGAGTGTGTGTCACCTGGTGTCGAGGGCTTTGAGTGTCTTGTTGCGGGGCTGCTGCTCCAGGCAGCTAACGGCTGGGTTTCCTGCCACTGGCAGAGTCATGGCGCTCAGCACCAGAGAGGTGATGGCCTGCACCGCAAGCACGTTTATCTGAGTCCTCTCCAGGTCCTCCTAACACACGCACGCACACACACACACACACACACACACACACACAAACTAGAGTTGTTCAGCACAAGAAGGACTGGTCTCCGTCAGTAAGACTGCCTTTTCTATTGAGGTCTTTGTCATGTGAGTAATAGTGTATCTGCATGGGCCTCCTGCTGTGATGGCCTTCAGTCTTCCTCCTCATCAGCGCCTTTAATAGAGCTGCATTCATTTGGCCCAGTATTCAGGGCGGCCACAGACTCCCACTGACTCCCACTGACA
>JAODXP020000004.1:4352486-4367486 GCA_027497455.2 Sardinella longiceps | reverse complement strand
CTAAAAGCAGCAGTTTCAGACACAGCGATGTATTCTGTAAAACGGACACCATAACATTGCTCTGACTGACCTTATTGGCCACAACGGTCTCTGGGGGAGGGGCCGGGTCACCGTCCAGTGGGTGCGTGCTGACCGGAGGTGAGGGGCTGCTCGTCTCCTCAGGGAGAGAGGCTCGGAACCTGTCCAGCAGGGAATAGAACCTCGGGTGCCTGTGGAGAGCCATGGACACTCAAGTTAGTGTTATTGCACTTCAACGCAATAACAGACTCAATTTAGTGTCAGCATATTTAGTGTCAGCATATAAGTTAGTGTGAGTGTAGATACTGTACTACTATAATGCAGTTGTGGTGAAAGCAAAGAAACTTCTTTGCCCAACCTGCTGGCTTTGCATACTTGGATCTTTTATTGGCGTGCTGCAGGTCATCGTGACTACATGGCTCATAACGCTGGATTGGCAATAAAACCAGTGTGTGCATGCAAATTATTATTATTATTTTTTTGAAAGAAACTTCAAGATATTTCCTTTTTCCAAGCAACAGATTCAACAGGGCATATCCAATGTTAAATCTGAGCATTGCGTCAGATGCAGAACATCAATATCTGAGTTTAATTTGTGGGAGTTCTTTGAAAATGTTTTGAGTAATTAAATGCAGAAGCAGAGTACAGGACGTGTGTGGTGGTGGTGGTGTGTGTGGGGAGGTGTGTGGGGTGTGTGGTGGCGTGTGTGTGTGTGGTGGTGGTGTGGTGTGTGTGTGTGTGTGGTGTGTGTGTGTGTGTGTGTGTGTGTGTGTGTGTGTGGTGGTGGGGATGGTGGTAGATGTGAGAGTGTGATGGTGGCGTGTGTGTGTGTGGTGGTGGATGTGTGTGTGTGTGGTGGTGGATGTGTGTGTGTGTGGTGGTGGATGTGTGTGTGTGTGTGGGGGGGGATGTGTGTGTGTGTGTGTGTGTGTGTGGTGGGGGGGGGGGGGGAGTGTGTGTGTGTGTGTGGGGAGGGGTGTCCAGTACCTCTGAGCCAGTCCACTGCTCTGCAGATACTCCTGCAGTCGGTCCAGTTCCTCCAGAGGCAGCTGAGCTACGCTGTTCTGCACACAAACACAAGCACCAGACACCCTTAACTCAAACACACATAAAACTTTACACAACACAAGCACCAGACACCCTCAACTCAAATGCACACAAATATTTGCTAAAAACTTTCCACTTTACAGTTGCTCTGAGTACAGATTTTGCACTAAATAAAAGAGGGCATTCTAGAGAAACGGCTCATCATCAGTTGGTTTGCACACTAATATTGGCCAACGCAGAGCTTAGGGGATTGGCATTACATCAGTGCAGTCACATTTGGTTTCTATTCCTAGAGTACTGGTGGGAGTTTTAACTTGAAAACTTCCATTTAACACCTTCAATAATGGCATTCCATTTGTGTGTGTGTGCTAACTGACCACACCGATAACATGTTGTCTGATGTGTAATGTGTGATTCTAAGGATATAAGTGTGTGTGTGTGTGTGTGTGTGTGTGTGTGTGTGTGTGTGTGTGTGTGTGTGTGTGTGTGTGTGTGTGTGTGTGTGTGCTCCCTGACTAAAATGTGTCTGCGTAGTGTGTTTGTAATTCTGCCGTGCAGCACTGGCCCTTCCTGTCAGGAGAGAGATGAAGCCATGAAGTGGTCCTAGAGGCAGGGTCTCGGCAGGCAGCAGGAGTCTAATCAAACTGAGAGTGCTCTGAGCCGCAGGGCTCGCAAGGCAGGCAGCGTGTGTTTGATAAAGCTGTGCGTCCTCATTGGCAGGCAGCACCAGATTGATAAAGCCATAAGTCGCCCTACCTGCAGGGTCTCGGCGAGCAGCATCTCCACGCGTCGGCATGCCAGCGTGTCCACCATGCGCGCCAGCACCCTGAAGGGCGTGTTGAGCAGCTTGTCCACGTAGAGCATGAGCAGCGCTCCAGACTGGCTCAGGTGCATCCCCTCCAGACACTGCAGAGTCTTCTTCAGCATGGTGGGCTAGGGGACACACAGACAGACAGACAGACAAACACACAGACAGATGGACAGACGGGGTTACAGTGGGATAGAGTACAGGGAGAGAAATGCTTCATTATGCTTAAAGGTGTTCTCTGAAGTAAGTGAATCCAGCCATAGCCCTGTTGTGTAACCTTGTGGAGTGCTGTTGGTAGGTATGGGCAGGTAGTGAAACTGCAACCTGCATGAATCAGTTGGCTTTAGCTGCCAGTTTTGCCAACATGTTCTACATCCCAAACACTAATGTTCTTACATCTACTGCCACTGGACAGCCACAAACTGCAGGGACATGGGCCCATTTCTCCTTTAACAATGATTTCTCAAATGAAAATCATTGAAGGTGAGACATACAGTATGGCACTATGGGCTCAGGACTTAAGCTGCAGTCACAAACTACTTTGATTAGTAAAAGTAAAATACATTGATTAGTTTCAAATTCATTTCCATTCAATGGGAGATTCAATGTCATTCTTTTTTGTCTTCGGCTGTTTCCAGCCAAGTCCCCTCAGTTAGTATGTGTTGTGTTGTGTTGTGTTGTGTTGTGAGAGCCTCACATTGGTAAGATTGTCACAGCGAGACTGGATGGCCTGGATGAAGAGGCCACTGGCGGCGGAGTTGCGGTGGACAGCGCTGATGAAGTCCTGCACTGGAGGCTCATGGGATAGGCTGATCAGGTCCCGCACGTGATTCACCGTCAGCCACGTCAAGTGCTCCGAGTCATGCAAGTTCTGGCACTGCGACAGACAGGAAAGACACACAGAGGAAAAATGTACAGAAATGACAAAGAAAAGAGAGACACTTCAAGTATCTGGACAGTGAAAAATGTCTGGCTTTAAACCCTGATTGCTATTGGAAGCAGCTATATGCCGTACATCTCAACTGCCATTATACTCAACAGCCTGGCCAAAGGAATACTGTATACTGTAAGTGAACTCGAGCCTATGAAATCACTGACTCTTTCATTTCAATTTGATTGTGTAGAGGCAGATTTTTGCACTTGTGTGATTACAATTCTATTGCATCACTATGCATATATGTATAGACTTGACTGTAGAATAATACATAAAAAAGTCTAGTTTGTTATTCGGTGTGATAAGGACCCAAAGTAACGTATATTACAACATCATAAAAACTTGGAAGTTGGCCAGAGAGCAGAATTTTGACACGTTTGTGCAGGCCACAAGCGTGCAAGCTAGTTGTAGCTTCCGGAAGCACCCAGCTAGGGGGTAAGTAGCTATCTGTACAGTTACTACGCATTCAATGCTTAGTTTGAAATGTTGGGACTATCATTATACTAAAAACAAAGTTTGGGCCTATTGTCTATGGTTTAAAACAGCGACTGGACCGCTAACACCTCTGTGCCCCTGGAAGCTACAACTAGCAAGTGGTTTTCTCCAACCTGCATGAACGAATCAAAATTCTGCTCCCAGCAAATGTTCTGACTTTTTATGATGCTACAATATACTTGGAGTCCTGATCACACCAAACTTGTCCTTTAAGGCAGAAGTGGTAGTGTACTGGAAGTGTGTTGGCACAGTGCTGGTAGTGTGCAGTAATGGCAGACTGGAGCAGTGAGTCTCACCACATAATCACAGAAGAGGATTAGCGCCCCCCGGCGGACGATCTCTCGGTTGCACATGGCCAGACGAGCCTCCAGGCCGTCCTCATCGCCGCCCTCCCCAGAGGAGTGGGGACTCAACAGCTTGGTGCAGGACATGCTGCGTCTCCTGAGGATGGAGGGATGGAGGGACAGAGAGAGAGGGACAGAGAGAGAGAGAGAGAGAGAAAATCACTGATGCATTAAGGGTTCAGACGGAAGACAAACACACAACACCCCCAGCTGTAGCATCACAGGTGTGACCCAACACACTCCGTTTAACCCAGGACCATTTGAAAGTGCAGTGCGCCGTTTGCACTGGAGCATGTAGACTTAGTGAATACAGTCTGCAAAATGTGGATGCACTGCAAAGCTCTCTGAATGTGGTGGCAATCTCGTTACATTAAACATCCTATAATAACATCCATTCTCTGGCCTTTGAATTTCCAATGATCCCATTTAGTGTGGCCTCACCTGGGCGTCTGGTGCACCTGTGACCACCAGGTGTAGTTGGTGTAGTTGATGATGAGCAGCACCTGGCACCAGAGCAGCACGAGCGGGGGGTGTGTGGTGATGAGGCGCAGCACCAGCGCGTTCAGAGCCTCCAGGCTGTAGAAGCAGCCCTCGCCCACACCGGGGCTGTCCGCCTTCAGCAGCTTGGTGGCAGCCGCCGTGATGCGCCGGAACATTCCTGGCAGAAACAGAGAGAGAGAGACGAACATGTGGAGATGTTTATGACGAGGTGACAGTTGACTTGACAGGCTAGACTATTTAGTGAGAGAAACTCCAAGTTGCCATATTCTTTTTTGAGACTTCTTTATGGGTTTTGCTTGACTTAGCTGATGTGTCACTAGAGGGTAGAGAGGAACCAAGTGGAACAGAGAGATGGGTGAGAATGGGGTAAGAAATGACCAGAGGTGCGTTCAAACTCGCTAACACAGGCGAACGTTTTGTGAACATAGGCAAACAGTTTTCAAATCCTTAGAAGTTCTTGGCTAACGCACAGGTGAACGGTCTGAGGAGGTAGTGTTCTGTGAACTGTATGTTGGATAGCAAGAGAAGTGCGCCCCGATTGGAAATAAAACCACAGAGCATTAAAATTTGTCAGCATGTCTCATAGCAACTTTGTTTCATATTAATAGCCTCCTGCGAGTAATTTCTACTCATTTTGCCATTTTTGTTTACAATTTAAAACAAACTTTTTAGAACAAAAACCAAAACCATTCAAATTCCATTGTTTAATGGAATTTGATGAGCGTTCGCTTATGTTAGATGAATCTGAACCCACCTCAGGTGTCAAATCTACATCTCTATTCTAGATCTCCTTTATGTGGTAGGATTCAAACCTAGATCTGTGTGGCCTCTCAGAACCATAAGGTAGTGCTGCTCTGTATAAAAAAAACCTCAAAATAACTAGCTTGTGGCCAACTCCTGAGGCTAGCGTGTTAGTAGGGCAGCTCTGAGTGTGTGTGTGTGTGTGTGTGTGTGTGTGTGTGTGTGTGTGTGTGTGTGTGTGTGTGTGTGTGTGTGTGTGTGTGTGTCTCACCAGACTTGAAGATGTGGATGAGGCACATGAGGAGGGTGCCCAGCTGCTGGCAGTAGAAGGTGTGCTGCTGCTCACTCATGTCCACCTTCACCTGCTTACTGGAGATGTCCTCCAACAGCACCCCCACCAGCTGCAGCAGGAACCTGCAGTGCGACAGACACCGACAGACAGACAGGGAGAGGGGGAGAGTCACAGACAGAAGAAGAAGAAGAAAAGAGTGCATAACTAAGTGCATAACTCTGTCCCCAAAGTAACGTAGCATGCACAAATAGAAAGTAACTCTGAGGCACTCACAAGGAATATAAATTTTAAAAGCCTTTAAAAATCTTGATTGTCCAATAAAAATAGACGTGCTAACGTGTTTGGGCCACAGTGGCGGGCATCCATCAGGGCAAATTCCAATGCAGCATGCAGCTCACCTGGCGAAGGTCTCCTCAGGTGGGAAGCGCTGGGGTTCGCCGTTGGTCTCCATGGTGGGTGCTGGCTGGGGCGGAGGGGGTGCCTGCGCGGCGACCTCACTGCGGAGGCGGCGGATGGTGGGGCAGGAGAGCAGGTAGGGGGACAGGGAGAGCTCCTGCACGCGGGACAGCACGATGTCCTCTGTGGACTGGGAGATGAGCACCCGCAGCACCGCCAGGATACCAGACACCCACAGCTGCACCGTCCCCACAGACGCCTACAGTGGTCACACACACCACACACACACACACACACACACACACACACACACAACAACATACACGCAGCGCAGGGGGAAACAAACAAACACACAAACAAAAATATAAGGCAGTGTTCACATTGATGCCTCCCACAGCCTTGAGGAGGAGGATTGAAATGGCTGTGCTATGCTCATGTAAACAGAGGGGACATTGCAAAGAGCAAGAGAGGTCTAATGTGTGTCATTGAGGTAGGGTAGGAGATGTGTGTGTGCACTGAGTGTCAGGGGTGTTAGGAGGAGTGCAGACTGACCATGGTAGTGTGAATGTGTGTGTGGTATATGTGTGTGTGTGTGTGTGTGTGTGTGTGTGAGGGGGGGCAGTATGAGCATGAGTGTATGTAGCGTGTTTGTGTTCCATGTGTGTGTGTGTGTGTGTGTGTGTGTAGACTGATGAGAGAGTAGACTGACCATAGTAGCCGGAGTGACAAACATGCTCTTGAGCAGCATGTCCACAGGCCTGAGAGAGGAGGGGGCCACCGTCTCAAACAGAGTATTTAGCACACCCAAGGCCTCATGGGAGTCCAGGTGCAACTGACACACACACACACAAATACACATTGTTAGTCAAGCAAATAACACACACACATATACATACACACACACACACACACACACACACACACACACACACACACACACACACACACACACACACACAGACACACATCCTGCAGCTAACATACACATACAAACTCAAACACAATAGAGTTTCAGAGCATTTATGGCACTGGTTGTGTGAAGAATTGAAGCAGACATAAGTCACTGACAGGTCGGAACCTGGGCTTAGCTCAACACTATTTCTCTCCCTCTGCTCCAAGTGGATGAGGAGGAGACAGAGAAAGAGACAGACAGGATGAGAAAGAGACAGACAGTTAGTTAGTTACCTGCTGTTTGCCAATCATGGGCAGAATGATGTCAGCGATCTGGCGCGAGAGCCTCTTCCACTTGTCCTCATTCTCTTTGTGACACTGCTGCAGCACCAGGATAAACATCTCCAGCACCTAGTCCACACACACACACACACACACACACACACACACACACACACACACACACACACACACACACACACACACACACGGGGTGCATTAAGACTCCATTTTATCCAAGCCTCCCAGTAGCCTGGCCCCAGAGCTGGCCCAGTGTAGTGCAGTGCAGTGCAATGTTGTCTGTCCTACCTGATGGTACTGGATGAGGCGCAGCAGCATGGACACCACCACCTCCTTCTGGGTCTCCAGCTCCTTGCCGGCGTCCGCCTTGTTGGAGCCGCGCAGCACAAACAGGTCGTGCACGATGGGCTGCAGCGCAGGGATGGCTGAGGGGAGGAGGGGACACAGGGGGAGGCAGGAAGAAAGCAGTTAACTCGGATTACTGCTGACGGAACAGTGTGTGTGTGTGTGTGTGTGTGTGTGTGTGGGGCAATGCGCAATACTATTGCCAACACTCTAAATCGCAGAGGGCTATGCGCAATAACTCTAGAGCTTAGTGCTCATGACACAACATACAAGACGAAGACAAGACTGAAGACATGTGACTTGACAAGCACATATATACAAAATGACGGCGCCATTTACAAACAAGGGGGAACACTTAACAATCAATTAACACACAAAGAACAAAGAGACACTAAGACATGAGCTCAAATTTCCCTAAATATCAATAAACAAATGTACCAAATAAATCTCCACACACTTCATCCTAGCACACGAAAAGATTTAACACAAAGGTGGTCTGTGCACCTAAGGCATCCCCATGGCCAATAGCTAGATGAACTGGTCCAATTAAACATGGAACCAATAAATACGGCAAAGTTTCCGGACGGCACCCTTTTGCCGCCGGACGTAATGCTGCCAAGCTGAAGACTGCAACAAACAATTCCTCACTAAAATGGTAATCAATTTATGCTCAAACATTTCTATTGCACTCAAGTGTGTGCACCTACTTAAGTACAATAAATGGCAGCAGCATAATAAAGTAGTCTTGTGTATTTTTTCCAACAACATCACATTTGTTAAAGCACCAGTTCAAGGTTCTTTCAAACAATGTTACATGAACATGAATGTACAAGCTAATATGAATGCATATGTGTGCGTGTAAGTGTGTAGACCAGTCTATGGAGGGTTTTTCTATGTGCGGTCGCTTCACGACCGTCACACTCCCCCCCACCTCAGGTCTCACGCCAGTAGGCGGGAGAAAAAGTCAGCAGTAGCGTTGCTCCACCCATGTACAGAGCCTCTTGACAATAGCACATTGGGCAGAGTTGATGGTGAATACAGCTGTATGGACAGGTAGCAGCAGGGAATCCTTGCGTTGGGAGATATGAATGCAATCCAGGCGTCGCAAGGCCTGCAGACCCAAGCCTGCCCATGGCTGACGTTCTCTCTGATGCTTAGGATCACAAGTAGCATTTGCAGCAGTCTCAGGATCTGGTGTGGTGCTGATGTATACCTCCCATTGCTGGAGGCTGAAGCGATGTTGCAGCATCTTCCACCAGGTCTCCTGAAGTGCTGTTTCTCGTGTCAGTAGTGTGTCTTGTGCCCGTCGCCATACCATATGGGTGTGAAGCATGCCCCCACAAATCCAGCAGGAAAGCTCAGGAACACAGGTCAATTCTGGCTCACCATTTTCACCTTCAATGGCGCCAACCTCTTGCAGGCCTAAATTCTTCTCTGTGATGGCAAACATTCTTGAAAGCATAGCATCCACCAAGGCCAAGCCAACGACGGCACGGAAAGCGCAAAAATCCAAAAAGAGAGAAAAAAAAGAAACATTCTACTCACTACTGCCTCTAGTGGCCATCCCGCAGCTGCCACCAGTTGTGAAGGTAGCCGAGCAGACGCTGTTAGTGGGAGCAGGTTTGGCCACAAAAATCAGAGAGTCAGTGAGTAAGAATGGACAAGAAGTTTTATTTTCGGGCTTGAAAAATGATAATCAAGCTAGAAGTGTCCATATAGCAATACTTCAGGAATGGCAAAAAGTATAATAAAGAGAAGAGGAAAATAAGAATCCAAAATTCAAGTAAAGTCAAAGATTAAAATACAAAAAGAAAATAAAGTCAAAAATACCAAACCTCTAAATGGCAGAGGGCAATGCGCAATACTATTGCCAACACTCTAAATCGCAGAGGGCTATGCGCAATAACTCTAGAGCTTAGTGCTCATGACACAACATACAAGACGAAGACAAGACTGAAGACATGTGACTAGACAAGCACATATATACAAAATGACGGCGCCATTTACAAACAAGGGGGAACACTTAACAATCAATTAACACACAAAGAACAAAGAGACACTAAGACATGAGCTCAAATTTCCTTAAATATCAATAAACAAATTTACCAAATAAATCTCAACACACACTTCATCCTAGCACACGAAAAGATTTAACACAAAAGGTGGTCTGTGCACCTAAGGCATCCCCATGGCCAATAGCTAGATGAACTGGTCCAATTAAACATGGAACCTGTGGGCGTGTGAGAATGTGTGTGTATTTGTATATGTGTGTGAGTGTTTGCTTGCATACATACAGTGTGTGTGTGAGTGTGTGTGTGTGTGTGTGTGTGTGTGTGTGTGTGTGTGTGTGTGTGTGCATGCATGGGTATTTGTTTGTGTGTGTGATTGATTGCATGCATACGTGTGTGTTTGTGTGTGTGTGTTCTGTACCATGAGTTACTGCCTTCCTCCCGCTGGCCATGATGCCGTCACAGAGCTGGATGATCTTTGGGATGCTGATGATCTGTTTGGAGTGGTAGCGCTCGTACGACAGCAGCACCAGGAAGAAGAAGATGTTGGGCACGATGGCCTCCGAATCCCTGATGGGAGAAACCACCGCACAGTCAGCAGGGGGGCGAATGCTCTAGTCTAGTGTAGCTGTGTGCTACGCATAATACACTATGGGGATGCATGGGAAACCTGCAGATCTGAAAGGGGAATGGTCTCACCTGAACTGGCCCAGTTCTATGTACTCAAACTGCTTGAGAACGAAGCCGATGAACACCTGAGGCAGGTAGGGTTAGAGAGACACAGATGCACAGTGATGAGATCATCAATCAGAGACAGTAGGGTAGGCAGGGATCATGCTTATTAGGCACTGGTGCCAGAGTATCTATACTTTGCTATGCAGGTAGCACTGCTTACAACACATGTCGAATTCAACTTTCAAACTGGACGTCTGATTCAACAGATCATACATTCATGTCAGATTCATGCATCCAAGAAACCCCAATAAAAGCAGTAAAAACCTTCACATGAAGATGTAAACATAAGCGGTCCATACAGAGGGTGCTTATTCACTTCGCAGTAACTTTGACTTGGTCAACTTGTTACCGTCTGAGTATTGAACTCGTGCACGGCGGCTTCACTATTTTCGATGCGGCAACCCAAGCCACCATGAACTGAACACAAATAAGTTCAAACCTGCCAGTAGGACAGAACTTTGAAGCGATCTAATCACGAGTGTCTGAACATCATTCTGTTAGTTATTGACACGGTCCCAACAGTGCTTTCTCTATGATCTCCAGCCGCCATGCAGCCAGCCTCCATAAGCACATGTCACATCCCACACCAGACAAGCCCACACTGGGCCAGTGTCTCTCACCTGGTCGGAGTCCAGCAGGCAGTAGTTGACGCGCAGCTGCACGAGCTGGGCCAGCAGGTCCAGGACCTGTCTCTGCAGGGCCACTGAGGTGCTGGTGGTGTACTGCTTCAGGGCCTTGATCACCAGCGGCTCAAACAGACGGATGTGGTTGTGGATCACATTCTGCAAACATGCACAGGCCGACTTTACCCTTGTGGTTGTGTACTTCCATGATTAATGTCCCACTGCTCTGGTAGTGAACTATGTGGTGGAGAGTGTTATGGGCAAACTATTCCATACCTTGTCTCCTCTGTGGCGCGTGACGTTAGTGATGCTGGACCTCATCTGACTGGACACCTTCTGCATGACATCAAACCACCTGTGGAGGACAACAGCAAGGTATGAGATATAGGTGAGTCCACAACACACAGAGGGCACACTGCAAAGAGCAAGAGGGGTCTAATGTGTGTCATTGAGGTAGGGTCGGAGATGTGTGTGTCAGGGGTGTTAAGAGGAGTGTAGACTGACCATGGTAGTGTGTGTGTGTGTGTGTGTGTGTGTGTGTGTGTGTGCGCGCCTGCGCATGTCATTTTTGTGTGTGAGTGTGTGTGTGTGTGTGTATATATATATGTGTGTGTGTGTGTGTGTTTTTTGTGTGTGTGTTTTTGTGTGTGTGTGTGTGTGTGTGTGTATGTGTATGTGTATATGTTTGTGTGTGTGTGTGTGTGTGTGTGTGTGTGTGTGTGTGTGTGTGTGTGTGTGTGTGTGTGTGTGTGTGTGTGTGTGTATGTACCCTGAGGCGTCCTGCTCCTGTTCGGCCTGCACCATGTTCCTGAGGCTGGCGTCGGCCAGAGCCTGTGTGAAGTGTGTGTAGGGGGCCATGAAGCAGTAGTGGTAGAGGCCGGGCCTCAGGCTGGACGAGCCCAGACGCAGAGCCTTGCCCTGGGAGCGGCACGGGTGGGAGGCTGCCCCCTCGTACTGGGACGCCAGGTTGGTCCCAAACAACGTCTTCAGTAGCTGGACAGATAAAGCAGGGGAAAAGACAGCAGGAATAAAATGACAATAGACAGAACAGTGTTAAGGCCACCGCACACCGGTTCCGACACAGTGCTCAGCACTCTGCTTCCAACATTCGATTGTGAATTACGATTCAAGTCAATTTTGTCGGAGCCGCACATTGACATCCAATGTTAATTTCACCGGCTACCGTGCTAGGTGCTAGGCAAAAGTGTCGGATTCGAAAGTGCTCCGCAATGCTGTCAGAACCGGTGTGCGGCCGGCTTTAGTGTAGCTTTCAATAGCCCTGATATCAAAAACATATAAAAGGTTAATTAGAGGTAGCAAAACAGTCTTTTACGGACTTCCACCATGTCTTAATGAATAAGCACATGTTAAAAGTGTCTGGGCTAACATAGAATAAGTCAGCCTTTTATACCCCCCCCCCCCACCCCCCTCGTCTGAGTTGTTGTTTGTATTCTCTGCCTCTGTTTGTATGTACTGTACTTGTGTCTACTGAGAATGTGTATTGTATCGTTACATGCTATGTTGCCACATTGTCACAGTTTTGTTTGTAATGTCGTTCTTGTTTGCAATAATAATAATAATAATAGAAAAAAGAATAAAAAAAAAAGAATAATAAGTCAGCCTCACCTGTTGCACACAGACAGTGGCTAGTGTTGGCTCTCTGGAGAAGCAGGACTTGAGATAGCCCAGCACCTCCTCCACACACTAGAGAAGAAGAAGAGAGGAGAGAGGGAGAGGGAGAGGGAGAGAGGGAGTGGGTGAGAACAAGTGGAGGTGGAGGACTAGAGATATGACTAATATGATGAACAGAACATCTCAGGCGGTCACAGAGGATCCGTACTTTTCCAATGTCGTGCAGGGTGGCGAGCTCAAGCAGCTGGGAGAGAACGTCCAGTGTGGAACGCAGGAAGCCGCCAAACTTCTCATTAGTGGTGTGGAGATCCAGTGTCACCTGCACACCACAGCAGACCAATCAGCACACAGCATTAAAGGACACTGTCTGGGATATGCGGCAGGGAGGGCTACAGGCTAACTCATCCCATCCACTCCCAGTGATTATGCTAAGCTAGGCTAACAGTGTCAGTTTAGGTGTTACACCCAATTGGAGAAGGTAACACACTCTGATTGAAAAAAAAGTATACATCTCCATTCTTTGCACTCACCCTGTAGTTGGCGTAGGTGGCCTTGAGGACATCGTAGAGCTTCAGGTAGGGGGGCAGGTGGTAGAAGCTGCCCAGTGTGGTGGACTTGTTGATGGGGGCAGCCACTGTGCTGTCTGCTGGCCGGCCTGATCACAGACACACACACTTCATTTAACACACTGTTGCTGGACAACATGCACTACGCACTATTAGTTGAATACGACTTCAAATTTTTAGAAATGTACTTTTTCCCCCTGTTCAAACAAGAGAAAAAACAAATATAGGTGGACGAGTCTTTTGCTATTTTTTGCCTCTCTCTCTCTCGGCCTGTTCTGTTCAGTAAAGCCTTACAGAGGCAAATCATTTAGATGAGATTTGATCTCAGTCACAGTTACAAAACAGAAAAAAAGTCATTGCCGCAGTTTTTTGCATGCCAACCAAAGCTGATTGTGAAGTGGTGGATGAGGGCATTGATTGTGACAGTGAGCAGCTGTACCTGTGTTGGGGTCACCTCCTTTCTTTGGGCTCATGGGGGCGCTGCTGGGCTCGGCCGTGTCCTTGTCCTTGCCCTTCCTGCGGATGGGGCTGAGAGACGGGGGGTTGGCCAGGGAGGGCAGTGTGGCCTGGGCACAGACAACAACTAACACCATCAGCAACAGCATGCCCACATCATGCCCACATCTCTCTCACATCTTTACTAGCAGTGGGAATAGATCATACTGTGTGGATACTGGATGCAATAGTTTCACTTCACACACTAGGCTGGGCTGGGCTGGGCTTTCCATACTAGCAGTGTTTTCTCCATGTCTGTGGAGCTCCACCAGTGTTTTACTAAATCACCAGTGATTCATCTACATCTTTGCATTCATTTTCATCTGATCATTAGTCATTCAACACTAAGCAATCATCTGTCCATCTGCAGGAAGAGTGTTTTGTGACTGTGAGCTGTGTGTGTGTGTGTGTGTGTGTGTGTGTGTGTGTGTGTGTGTGTGTGTGTGTGTGTGTGTGTGTGTGTGTGTGTTACACACTGATTTTACATTACATTTATTTTTGTCAAAATGGCAAAATCAGGCTTATTCCACCAATCTAAGTTAAAACATTAGCACTGTTGCTTCTAAATGAATATGAACTTGATTTATTTGCATTATTGAGCATGGTATATATTTTGTTATTTCATTTTCTGCAAATAAATTACAATATTTTATGTGGAATTTGTGAGTTAATATTGTTAGTACCCTACATTATAGAATAAAACTAAAATGCTCATTTTAATCAAACATCTATAAACCTATAAATACCAAAATCAGAGAAACAGCACAGAAGGTGTGTGTGTGTGTGTGTGTGTGTGTGTGTGTGTGTGTGTGTGTGTGTGTGTGTGTGTGTGTGTGTGTACCTTGACAGCGGGGCCAGGCGGTGTGTCGTCCAGCACGTGGGCACAGATGTTGAGGACCTTGAGGAGGTGGGAGAAGAGCTGCTCCACCATGACGATGAGCGAGCGGTCACTGAGTGCTGGCCACGGCTCCTCCTGCTTGGCCCCCGATGCCGCCGCCCCCGCGTTACTCTCCTCCTCGCCGCTCCACGGGCTCTTCATGCACTTAGGGGACGCCGCTGCAGACGCACAACACATCATGTGTGTGTAAGAGTGTGTGTGTGTAAGACAAGTGTTTTTTCACTGTCAGTGATGATCAGCCAGCATTCATGCTGTATACTTGGCCAATAAAACAGCTACTGATTGTGATATAGACAACCTAAATAAAACCTAGCCATTCTAAAAGTCACTGAAATATAAGGTCTCTTGAGGCTGATAACTGTTCAGGTGTGCGTGTGTGTGTGTGTGTGTGTGTGTGTGTGTGTGTGTGTGTGTGTGTGTTCTGGTTAGGTGGATGTGTGTGTAACATGTGGTGGCAGGGGAGTGATCTGACCTGCCAGCAGGTTCCCGGCGAGCAGCAGAGCGTCCTGGTGTGCGGACAGGTCGAGGGGGAACCAGGCGGAGGAGAGCAGGGACAGCACCATGTTGGCCATGCCCACCGTCAGGCACCGCCGCCCAGGCTCCTCTGGGACACTCGACTGGGACAGGCTGGGACACAGAGCAGAGACGGCCACTTTGAGTCTCAATACACACACACACACACACACACACAGATATGAGAGAGCTGGGGAAGTGGGTGTGTCTGTTTACCTGTGTGAGCGTCCGCGGCTGCGGTACTGACTGGCGCGGCTGAGGTGGCTGACGGAGGAGCTGATGTAGCCGCAGTGCCAGCCGGTGCTCCAACTGCACACTGGGTAACTGGAGCTCAGGAGGGACAGGGCCTCACAGCAGCCAAACTACACACACACACACACACACACACACACACACACACACACACACACACACACA
>JAODXP020000004.1:4344986-4347486 GCA_027497455.2 Sardinella longiceps | reverse complement strand
GAACAAGTTGTGTCAAATTCATAATGCTGGCTATGTGCTTGGGACTGAACTTGTCATGTTGGACACCTCACCTTGCTGTCAGGGTCAGTGGGTTCCAGGAGCTCATCCTTTGGTATGAAGCGGTCCACACTGCTGTCAGACGCCTGCCTGTTATGACCCTTCCCCTCCAGCAGGTGGGGCTTGCTCAAGGCTGGTGGCACACGGCACGGCAGGGCAGGGCAGAGAGAGAGAAAATACTAATTACTTCTGAGACTATGAAGCATAACTTTGAAAATTCACACAGATGATTCATAGTTTATTTCTTTTCTGTGAAATAACTCTCCTGCCTTGAATATTATATTTGATTGAAGTAGCCGTGGTTTGGGATAGATCACACATGAAAGAGTTACTGTACCAATACCAGCTATAATCTACTTGTCTGAATTCTCCATGCATTCCAGTCTACTAGCAGTTTCACATTCCCTTCATTTCTGACAGGCTCTGATTGTCAAGTGCAATGACATCACAGCAGTTAGCAGTCCACTTCCCTTAAGGAATACCTGCTTCTGAAACACATGGGGAGTGTTTTGTACACACTGGTATTTATGAAATGAATCATTCACATAATCTTCCATATTAATAAATATTAATAATTCTGTCCATATGATGCTCAGAAAGAGCCCAGGAAGGCTGCCATGAAAACAAATCAAGTCAAACAAATCGATGTCCAACCAGAGATGTAGAAAACCCAAAGAGGGACCGTCTCATCCCAATGCAAATACAGGCCAGTCCAGTGACTGAAACCTCGAGCTATGTGTGTATGGCGTCCATGGAAACTACTAGAACTAGGTGTTGTTAGTCCACAGTTCCACAGCAAGACCAAGTACTCTCAGTAAACACATATAACAGCCGCATCACTGATCTGTGATTAATACAGAGCAAACACATCATCATCAAACACTGAGCCTTGGGACATTTGGGGTCAACAGTATTCTGATTCATGCTGAGTGTGAGTGTGTGGTGTGTGTGTGTGTGTGTGTGTGTGTGTGTGTGTGTGTGTGTGTGTGTGTGTGTGTGTGTGCGTGCGTGGGCACCAAGACCAACCAATATAGGTTCTACCTACCCAACACAGACTGAGAGAGGGGTTCCACCTACCCAGGGTGCGATTTATGAAAAAATCAGAGGGGGGGGTGATTCTGTAACGGCATTGCGTTGGTGACGTCATTACTAGACACTAAAATGACCCCCCCCCCCCCCCCGCCAAAAAAAAAAAAAAAAAAAAATCTGCTATTATGTAGCTCTATCTGGGTTACAGCGCAGTGTCTGATGCCTCCTGAAGTCTACTGCAGTTCCTGTGACTGCTGCGTGTCGAGCGCAACATTTTTCACAAAACTTAGAAACTCTCTCGTTCAGACCTAACTCTCCTGCTGCTTACTGTGTGTTAAATAGTTAAATAAAGTGCTGCAGATTACATTGTTTAATGTTGCCGACAATAGCCAAATTACTTTGATATCTCAGAGATGTGTTGACCCAAGTCATTCGTTGAATCCGACGGTATGCGCGGTATAGGGCGCTGGAGACTGTAACCTAAACAATTTGGTTTTTGCAAATGTGAGGAAAGCCAGGGCATTGAGCATAAAAATAGCCAATGCAAATAGGGCCAGCTAGGCATTCCTTGGGCATTGTTGAAGCATTTCGCCTAGATTATGCCATTTCTTGGTCATTTTCCACTACTGGCTGAATGACCTAAAAAAAATTGTCATCCCCCGCGATTCAGAAGGATATTTTGCCTGATACGTTGACAATACACGCATTTCATATCAAACTTAAATTATGCCTATGACAAACAGTTCGTTTTCCTTTGCACAAAGTTGTTCAAGCAATGTGATAACATCACAAAGTTTCCTTTCGTTTTCCAAGCTTTAGTCTTTCCAGTGAGAAAAAAAACACCTGCGCATAGGCTGAAGTTCGCGGCAAAGTTCGCCAGTTGTCACGCACGCAATTCAGGACACAGGACGCATTTTTTACATTTTATAATTCGCTTGTTTATGCGCGCTAGATGTTCTTTAGTCACATCACATGGCTTGCATACTGTCATGAGATATCAAGGGGGGATAAATGTTATCCCCACCGGAGATAAAATTATTCAAGCAGAGGGAGGGATACCAAAACCAGAAGTGGGGATTTCTGAGCCATCCCCCTTACAAATCGCACCCTGCACCTACCCAACACAGACTGAGAGAAGGGTTCTACCTACCCAACACAGACTGAGAGAAGGGTTCTACCTACCCAACACAGACTGAGAGAAGGGTTCTACCTACCCAACACAGACTGAGAGAAGGGTTCTACCTACCCAACACAGACTGAGAGAAGGGTTCCAGAGGCTCATCTGGTGCAGGGGCGCCACCTTCCTCCTCCTCATCCTGTAGTGTTCCAATCTGCATCCCTGAATACTGGCTCTCACTGCCATCCAGAACCTTTCACACACACACACACACACACACACACACACACACACACA
>JAODXP020000004.1:4339853-4344886 GCA_027497455.2 Sardinella longiceps | reverse complement strand
GGACTGTCTGTGCTGTGCTGTATAATACTGTATACATTAATGATGATGGAAGCATCAGGAATCAACAACAGCTGCCAGCCGGGGTCTCAACTGTGTGCACACACTCTTAACTTAATTCTACTGTCGCAAATGCCTGCTGTAGTCACAACAACACAGACAAGCATGTGCTGTGTCAGACGTTAAATCCTGAGTGTCTAGCTTACAGTAAATCTCTGTAGATTAACGTCTTGGCGCCAAGTGTTGACCCAGTATTGAGTGATATGCCGGCCTTCTCCCCTCTAGTACTGTACCTTGGGATCAGGTTCAGAGCATGAGTCTTCCAGATGGATGCTGGGTAGGGAGAAGGGGGGGGGGGGGGGGGTTGCCGTGGTTATGCATCCTGGCCACGGTGCAAAGAGGCAATACAGCGCCATGGCGATCGAATAAAATAAAACATTCAGGCAAACATGAGAGATTGATGAATATATAGCAGGTCATCATTGCACATTACTCATCGTGCTTCACCATGCTGTTATCAGTTGAATATCAGAGTTTTTCATCGTTTTTTTTTTAAGTCCAATCATTAAACATATCTGTCAGTATCTGTTTAGTGTTATATACATGTATGTAATATAGATGTTGCACTGTGAATGTATGGATGGATTTCTGTGAGTGAGTGTGTGTTTGTAATTCCAACCCAAATGTGTTTTTCTGCCTCTGTATGTACAATCATCAACATGTGCATGCAAGAATTACTGGAAATTTTCACTGGTAGCAGCTAAGGCCTCACCTCCATACATCCAGCCCTATCCCCAGAGTCTGTGGCCCTGGTGTCCCTGCCGTGAGCTCCCTGCACTGGGCCGGTGGTGACCACCTGCAGCCTCCTCTCTTCACGGGCGCTCTGCTCCTGGAGCTTCCGATTGAGCAGTCGCGCTGCGTTTTCGGCCAGCGTGTGTCCTGGTGGTGCTGACAGATCCTGCCGTATGCTCTGCATTTCGCTGCCCTGCATCTCCACGATGATCATTTGCTGCACAGGGCTCGGAGAGCGGCCTCGTGGCACCCCAGAACCCCTCAGAAGCTCCTGCACCGCCCCTCCTGCACCTGTGCACTTTGGGTCCGATCCAGCAGGAGGCGCCCCAGAGCTCTCTCCAGCCTGCTGGGGCCTGGCTCTGCTGGGGGAGCGGGTGAACTTGCCCCCTGGAGGCTCCACCTGCAGGGCCAGCGGCGTGTGGTCGATGATGTTGAAGAGGCTGGACAGGCCGTCGTTGATGGTGGTGTGGACGGGGCTGTCGCGTGTTGTTGTCGACCGCGCCCAGGCCGACTCGTTGTTGCCCTTCTGAGGTGTTGATGTTGGAGTTGGCGTTCGGCTAGACCCGCCTGTCCCGCCTCCACTTCCTCCTCCTCCTCCTCCTCCTCCAACGGTGCATGAATTATTGCCACCTCCGAGCACCCCTGACACCCCGACACCACCCGCAGGCTCCGTCTTGCCCGTGCCTGGGGGCTTGCGCTGGAGCTTGGGGGAGCCGTACTTGGGGGAACAGCAGGGCCGCTCGAACTTGGACTGGCTGGGGGACGCGTACTGGGGCCTGCGCAGCGAGCGGGACGGGGAGGAGACGGGCGTGGAGCCGCCACCCTTGGGAGTGAGGCAGCGGTGGGGGCTGCTGGTGAGAGCCCGCAGAACACCGCCGCCGCCGCCACTCCCGTCCGTCTGCAGCCCCACGCTCACCACGTGGCAAGTCTGCGTGCCCCGCGATGTCACGCCGTTGGTCTGACACGCCGAGTCACGTAGGGTGGGCGGCGAAGGCCGTGGGTCGGGGAGGGCTGGGTGAGAAGGCTGCGAGGGCGGAGGCCTGATGGCGTTGCGTACGGAGAAGGCCACCTCCTTCATGTCGTCGCTCAGGTTGAGCTCCAGTGCCGCTGCTGCTGCCGCCGCGTAACCTCCACCCCCACCGGCAGCCCCGCTCACCCACCCGACCCCGTCTTTGCCCGTCCGTGTAGGGCTGTGCAGCACGCGCACCCCAAAGTGCTCCGGGGCGGACTGGGATGCCGTCAGCGATCCCAGTGACGAGGATAACGTCTGGCCGGACGCACCGGCGGCGCCGATCCGCTGGCAGTGCTCAGGGCTACTGAGGGTGCTGGTGGTCAGCGTGGCGCTGGTCGTCAGGTACCACGAGCTGGGCTGGAATGGGTCGGCAGTGAGGTCGGCAGTGGAGGTGGGCCGCCGGACATCGGTCCTCTCCGCCCAGGCCTCCAGGGCTGAGGTAGGGGGAGCTGATGGCGGTGGCGGCTGCTGCTGCTGCTGCCCCAGGAGGGTGAGCGGTCCTGGGATGGGACAGGAGGCGCTCAGGGCGGTGGCCAGCTCCCAGCCCTTGCTGTTGAACTCCTCGATGTACTTGAGGTCATCCGGGGATAGGGGAGGAGTCACCTCGCCACGGTCCCGCCCACTGCCGATGCGCTCGCCGTGGCAACTCGACTTGTCGGGAAGGAAGGGGGAGCTGTCCATCAGCCGTTGGAAGTCGCTCATGGAGCAGACAGACTTGGCCCTGTCACACACACACACACACACACACACACACACACACACACACAAACAGAGTCAAGATAATCACAAAATGAAATGATTTTAGATTAATAACTTGCAAATGTGCCAAATGTTGTTTAGCATTTATGTTATGAGTCTATTCAAAGGGCACAGTTCTTTTGACTTTTCATTTCATAAAGTGCCTTGGCTTAATTAATCAGACAGCATTTTGACCCCGTTTGGATGACCTTAGAGTTTGAGACATAAAGCTATAAAGCATTATCAGAGAGTTGACTGGACGATGACTAAGGGTCTGAAAAGAAGGCGGGGTTATGTCTTGTACCTGAGAAGACTCCCACTGGCCGGTTCCTCCTCTGAGTAAGCAGCTGGCTCCGCCCTCTCAGAAATCTCATTCAAGGCCTGCATAAGAATCAATAGCAAGCCCATTTTATCATGCATACACACACATCCAACAATGACACACTTCTCAGTGCCTGCAATATATTGAGTATAAACATACATACACATGCATACAGTACACTAATATATTGTACCATACACAAAATACACATGTATTCATCCAGCACACACACTCACACACACACACACACACACACACACACACACACACACACACACACACACACACACACACACACACACAAGCGATGCACACACATGTATGTTCCATAGCACACACACACACACACACACACACACACACACACACACACACACACACACACACACACACACACACACAAATGCCTAAAGTACATAAACACACATAATACATAGACTACATAAGCACTCATCCACACACATGCACACAGACAAACAACGCACACACACGCACACACACCTCCTTCAGACAGGGGAACCTCTTCTCGCTCTCCAGCCTGGAGGGTGGTGGTACCTGAGCCTGGCTGGGAGGGTCCAAGGAGAGGGCATCCAGGAAAAGGCTCTCCCCAGGATGGAGCACTTCGCTGGGCCTGAGTCGGCCTGACGTCCCCCTGTCTTCCAGAACGGCCTCTGAGTCGGAATGGGAGCGGGGTGATCGTGGTGAGCGGGCGGCTTTGCAGGGGCTATCCTGGGGGGAGAAGACCCTCTGGAGCCCCCCCTCCTTCCCCTCTGGAAGGGCTAACTCTCGCTGCATCTGGGCAGACAGGGTAGGGGAGGAGGGCACATTTAAGTGTTTGTATGCTTCTGTCTGTGTGTGTGTGTGTGTGTGTGTGTGTGTGTGTGTGTGTGTGTGTGTGTGTGTGTGTGTGTGTGTGTGTGTGTGTGTGAGTGTTTTTGTGTCTTGCTCCTATCGTGCTACTTCCTGCTGCAGCATCATTGTGTGTTTCTTTGTGTGCTTGTGTGTGTGTGTGTGTGTGTGTGTGTGTGTGTGTGTGTGTGTGTGTCTTTTGTCCCTTGCTCCCGTCCTGCTTCTTCCTGCTGCAGCATCATTGTGTGTGTGTATAGGTAAGTGTGTGTGTGTGTCTGTGAGTGTGTGTATGTGTGTGTGTGTGTGTGTGTGTGTGTGCACCTACCCAGGTCTGTCTCTCTCTGTGGAAGTGCTCCAGTAGCTCCTGCCTCTCCCTGCTCCAGCGTCTCTCTCCGTGATGCAGTCTCCAGCGCAGCTCCAGTGCAGCGCTGTGGCTCTCAGCTAGGAGGCGCCGGTGCTCCTCACGCTCCTGCTTCAGGGGGTCTGATGCCCCTGCACCTCCTCCTGAGGAGCCCGCCACCTCCTCCAGCTGCACACACACACACACACACACACACACACACACACACACACACACACACACACACACACACACACACACACACACACACACACACACACACACACACACACACACACAATACACACACACACAACACACACACACACACACACACACACACACACACACACACACACACACACACACACACACACACACACACACACACACCACAGTTTAGCTTTAAATCAGGTTCTATGCCTGTGCTACAGTTTTTGTGCATTAGGTGCATAGCATCGCCATCAGTTAACCTTATGTTAAACGCATAAATTTACTGAAAGTCATAACCTAATACGTCTCACCTTGGCGCACACACACACACACACACACACACACACACACACACACAGATTCACAGTCTTTTAATAGCTTGTGAGTGTGAGTGTGACTGTGCGTCAGTGCTGTGATGATCAGAGCATAACTCAGAAATAGAGCTGGTTATTTCCAGAAGCACGCTCTCTCTCTCTCTCTCTCTCTCTCTCTCTCTCTCTCTCACACACACACACACACACACACACACACACACACAGACACTTAGAAGTGGCTTGGCTAGGAATCACTAGGCCTACTGCCTAATGGCCAAAAGTAACAGCACTGCACTGACCATCCATCCACTGCTCATTTGTGAAGCTCCATCTGACCCTGATAGGGTTTTAATACTGTATGCTACACTATGCATGCTACACTCTATCTGTGTGCTCAGGAGGAGCAGCTGACTGTGTATTTATTTCAGTATGTATTTTAGTGCATATGCTGATGCT
>JAODXP020000004.1:4322353-4337353 GCA_027497455.2 Sardinella longiceps | reverse complement strand
TCTTCTCTCTCTCTATCACTCACATATCTGTTACTCGCTCTTCATGTGTCACTCCCTCTGTCAGACCCTCTCACTCTCCAGACACTTCCTCCCTCACCGGTTTCTTATCCGTAATATCTTGATCCCTCTTCTTTCAGTTACTCTGGCACTACCCCAAGCAAAAGCGTACACGCACACACACACACACACACACACACACACACACACACACACACACACACACACACACACACACACACACACACCAATGACTTTTTTTCCCTCACTCCTTCACCCTGCCTACAGTATGTCGCTCCACCTCTCCCCTGCCATTTCTCTCTCTCTCTCTCTCTCTCTCTCTCTCTCTCTCTCTCTCTCTCTCTCTGTCTCTCTCCCTCTCCATCCCTTCGTTCTCTCCAAGGTCACCTTTCTGACTGCTTGTCAAAGGCAGAGTCATGTGAGCAGCTTGAGCAGAGACACTCATTTCCTCCACACTGAGATCATTAGACAGCTTGTCAACACTCACATTAATGCATCACTTCAGCTGCAGCTAATTCATTCCTGCACAGCATTGCACCATCCAGCTCCAAATGCACTAAGGTTCACACAAGGGCCACAGGGGATGCTGTATTTCTGCTGCTGCTCCAGAACCATTTATAATCTCTGACCTACAGCCAAATCCTGCAGTATAGTGTACTCTAACCATACGCATGGTTACTCTACACTACACACTACATGCCCATGTACTCATGCTTCATCAGTGCTCTCCACACAGTACATACTTTAAGTATTAATATGTCCAGTCTAGGTATGTTAGAGCTCAATTTAACAACTCATCTATATGGTACAACCCCAATGAGTTGCAAGTATTAATATGTCAAAACAAAACCAGTCTAGATATGTTACAGCTCAATTTAACAATCCATCCACTGTATGTGGTATGAAATGAATGAGTTGCGAGTAAAAGGGAAGAGGGCATCCAGCATCTTTTGAGCCCAAATGATCTGCAACACATTGTGCTGTTGTGAGTGTGCCTTTAAGATGGAGGACTTTAGCATGCGTATGCTCAGCGCCACTGGGCCGGGTGGGCAGTAGGCCTACTGTACCTGTTTCTGGTGCTGGTAGGGGTCCGGTGAAGGTAGCAGTGGACCAGGGTCTGAGGTCTCTCCCACTCCCCCGGTGATTATGGCACAGGGTTTGACGTCCCCCTCTCCACCACCCATCTCCACGGTCACACTCATCTCCGGAATGTTCTCCAGGCGTTCATACTGTTGGCCCACAAAGAAGAATTGTTATTACATTTGTCTTTCATCTGACAAAGAATGAACAGGGATGTCTGTCTGTCCATAAAGATTGATGATCCAATACAGCCACACATAATATTTGTACATAATGTGTACATTATATCAATCTGGAGAGCCATACTCTTCACTGGGATCACCCTGGCTTTAAAACAGTGTATACTTTGTTATGGTCTCTCCACCACCATATATGTGGTCACCACTGATGGTGATGGTCTGATGGTGGTGTTGATGAACTGTGAAATTGAAAACTTTGCAATATTTCATGCTAGATATCAAATCAATGCATTTTCATTAACGGGTAATTGGCTGTTGTGTGATAGAACGGGTCTGGCTATTGACGTTGGGACCTCGACTCAAAACATAGACAAAAACAAACAAACAAAAAACAACAGCTGCCTTTGAGCACTATTGGTGTCATGGCGAAAAAATCTGGTTCATTTTACTGCTGAACTTCCTTGGGGGATATATGACCAGTCCACAGAAGACGGGGCATTTGCATTTCACCTTGAAAATAGACATCTATTTAGCCTTTTTCTACTCTTTTCAAAAACTGATTCTAGTTTGTTAGGTAATTTTGCAGTAGAGAGCAAATAGGAATCATCTATGGGAGAAAGTGAGGTTCAGGATACGACCCCAGGTACTTGCTTCCTGTGAGCACTACACTACGTCCATATATGGTATGAGACACTGACACCTCTGCTCCCCTAAGACTCCCCCATTTTGATGAAGACTTTGATGATGAAAGGCCTCTCTCTGAGCCTGAGGCGTAAAGGTACAAAGATCCTGTCAGAACCTTTTAGTCCAAAGACAACGCTCAACATCACCGATTTGTAGTTACTGTTTAATCAATTTGTAGCGTGAGCCGGTGTGACGAGCCATTATTGCCAATTGCTCTACAGTCTCAACATTTTACGAGTGCCATTCTAGCTCTCACTATACTGGCATGGTCTAAATCAGGCCTCTTTGTTACTGTACTTAAAAGAACGTTTGTGAACTGTGTGCTTACTTCATTTTTCATCAGCTATGTGTACTGTATACCGACAATGTTTTCAATGTTCAATTTCATGTGTAGGGACTTTGATAATTAATATTAATAATTTTGATAAAGACTGAAGGATCTTTCTAGGTTGAGCCTTTTTAATACTTTTACTGCAATTTGGATGCACGGGGCAAGTTCTATTGGTATACACATTGAAACCCATTTGTGACAAATACTAAAAACCAGGCTACATAATTTTCATTTAGAGCAAAGATTTGACTCATACACAGAATGAAATAGAACCTTATAGTCTCCTATAAAGTTGTCTATATTCTGCCATCAGCTATGTTGAAACTCACTTATCCATAGCTCTTGACAGTTAGCCATTTTGGCTCTGCCCCAGTGCAGTTTCTTACAACTGTTTCTGGTAAAGTGCAATCAGCCATGTTGGCTCTGACCTCTTCATGGGCACCTTCCTCTCCAGCCTCTGCTCGGCGGCCAAGCCTCCAGTGGGTGAGGATCCAGCGCAGCTTCATGTAAAGGATGACAGTGTGGTGGCGGAAGAGGCGCACCTCTTGCTGCAACAGGGCCCTTTCCTGGGGCCAGGGCACATCATGCGTCTGCAGACCCTGCAGCTCCAGCCCACGCCGGGCCTCCTGCTACATACACACACACACACACACACACACACACACACACACACACACACACACACACACACACACACAGCCCATAGATTGAGACCACAGACACACACACAAACAAAAACAACCAGAACCCCCACATGGCCAAATAGACCACACCCACACAACGAGACCACACCCCCACACATAGACCACACCCACAGAACACATCCATGTTAGGCAAAGTTGAGAAAGTGACACTTCACAAGACAACACAAGGAATAAAAGATTAGATATCTAAGGAAACATGGAAATCACGTCCCTCCATAACAGCATAAGTAGGTCACATCTACATAACATCCCAAATCTCAGCCATCACACCAACAACAAGCACTCCAAAGCTATGCTGGCGCTGAGGACTGAGGTGTTTACCTGAGTAACTGGTCCTGTCAGGCTCTCACGGTCCTCCTGACCAGGTCTCAGGCGGTCCAACCGGAGGTGGAGCTCCCTGGCAGGGGAGGTGACCTCAGGTGCAGACGGGTCTCGGATCTGCACCACACCATAGAACACCACGGATTACTCACGGAACATGACTAGCATCTGACCGGTAGGTACTAAAGCACAATTGCCCCTCTTACCCAAAATACTACATGAGAACATTCTATCTCATTCCATGTCCACTCCACTGTCATGGCTGACAGACAGTAGTATTAGCCTTTCAGTGGACACTTCAAACCATCCAACAGGTGTTCCAGTGAGAAGAAGGCATACATTTTATCACTTCCTATTGCCATGGGTTGGATGTAAAAACCTATGGCAGTGGTGATGATAACAAGCTTTCACTGTTAGGTCAGCGTCAATCCTCTGGTAAGACCAGGGTTGGCTTTGGCAGTTGACCTGTATCAGTGGCATAACTTTCTCACTGCAAGGCACCTGATAATATTATGGGATACTTGGCATGCATTTGTAGATAGTGTCCTTTCTGAGATCAACTGCACTTGATTTATCGAATGAATATATCATGGGTCAGGATCTATCTGCTCAGTGAAAGGACCTGCATACTTGACGTGGCTTTAAACAACTACATTTCACATTTCAATGGAGGGGATACAAGGGCAAGGATTGCATTTCCAACAGACTCACAAACTGTAAAATGCTATTTAGACTTGGGTGTTTCACCACTCTAATAGCATTTAGAGGCAGTTTAGTCAGCTGATGACTGACCAAAAATTGTGCTGAAATGATGTTACGGCATCATTGCAGCGAGAGCTACATTTGATAAATGCAGTTTCTGTCCATTTACCTTTTATTTGTTGTCTTCGTAAAAAGAAATTATCAAATTATGTCATTCATAGTAAACTTGATGGGTGAAGCACTGTATCTGTATGCTTATGTAGCCTACAGTACGTGTCATTTATATTTGTCCATCTGTCTCGCTATCTGCTAAAGTTGAGAGTGCCAGTTTTGCCACACTCTCCACACTAGCACAGTGTGAATGTCTTCAGAAAGGATTAGGGAACTGATAGGACACTTCAAGAGTGTATCTGGATCACACTGTGGAGATGGATATGCGCTGTGAAGTCTGCAGGTGAGCCGTCGGAGGTGTGCTTGTGGACTGGCCAGTGTAGGACGCATTGGGACAGGAGGCATCGCTCCACTTCTCCAAATCAATAATAATCAAAGGCATCCTAATGAGAGATGTGTCTGTTCCTGTCAGAACCTTTCCATCTCTGCCTTTCCCACCATCCCTCTCTCTTCCTGTCACAACCCTGCCAGGCTGGTGTGCGGGAAGGAACACAACGCAGCCACGTACGGAACCGACAGTCAGCAGACAGTTCTATTTCCTCCCAGGGGTGGGGGTGGTGAAGGGTTGGGGGGGGGGGGGGGTCTTTTGCTTTATCTTGGCCAATGAAATTTTAATGCACCTAATTTTTTTCCCAGGGCTCATTTGAATCATGTCTTTCCTCATCTCATGTTCCCCTGGAGGGATTTTAAGTGTGTGAAGCTTCAACGGCGATACTTCTAAATCGAAAGAAGGAGCTGAAGTAAGCAACAGCGACAGATTGCAGGGTTGTTGCATGGAATGAGCTTTAGGACTGGGACTGGGAGGCCCGCATACTGTACATCGCTTGGATCTGCAAATTTCCACCCCAAACAATCCTGGCCTCATTCTATGCTAACAGCAATGCTTTGTACAGTGAATTTTACAGGTGGATCATACAACGCATTTAGATGTACAGTGAAAAAACATAGTCACCCGCAACATATAATTTCAGACTTTGGGTAAGGATATTATTTAAATCAATATGTATGAGAATGATGTCTTAATACGGTACTTAGATTAAATTAGGTACTTATGAACCCTTTAGTATGGACACAAAACATAAAGAGGAACCAATATATGCTTGGGGAATAAAAGACTAAATACTAACATTGTGTTTTTGAAGTGATATTATCAAGAGCCTGGCTCTGAGCATCCCCCAGAGATAAGAAGAGCAAAATATATTCCCTGAAAAGCAAACCCATATGGCGCTGAGAACATCCAGCTCTGCCAGTACAGCAAGATTTTATTTATTCTTCTGGGGCATAGAGAACCTGAAATGTCTTTTGAATGTAAGAACTTTATACCTTTTCAATGGCACAGACAAGATACATACATACATACATACATACATACATACATACATACATACAAAACACATCATGCATTAACAACATGTGTATGTGAATGTGTAAGTATGTGATTCCTGAGTGTTGGCTGGGGATGAATGTTCACAAAACACTGGCTGGCAATGTGTTACACACGAACAGCTTATATTATGGCAAAAAAATAAAGGTTTTAAAATAAACTGTGGTGGCAGTGGGAGTGGATCAATGTGACAGTGAGATAATAATAACAATAATAATAATAATAACAATAAAAAAGAACTTCAACAACCCAGAGAATGAAATGAGAACCTGCCCTGCTAGCGAGCGCCAGTTAGCGAGCACTAGGCTATGCCATCGCAATCTTAATCCCCCACTCTCTCTCCCTCTAATCCATTTGAAATGCTGGTTTACATGTTGTTGACAGCGTTTAAAAATGCTATCTGATGCCACTGTGTTGTCTCTTTGTTCCTTCTTCCCATGGCATGACAGGCCATTTGTACAGGAGGATTATCATCTTCGCTCTTGAAGCCATCACAGCAACAAACCAAAATGGCTGCCAAACAGCTGGGGAAAAAATACCCCCCCCCCCCCTCCCTCCCCTCTCTCCATCCCAGCACAAAAGCACTAAAAGTCTTCTTTCATCAATTGCAGTAAAGCCAAGGCCCCCTCTAGCCCTCTTGTCCCCCTTCCTCTCTTATTTTGAAAGCATATCCTTCCCTCCCTCCCTCCGCACCAATTTTGCCATAAGTTGGGAGAAGGAGAGAAGAAAGACGCTGCGCTACTGACCTCCGCTCCTCTCACCCCCTGCGGCCTGCCGCCTCTAGAGTGTCCCGGGGTTCCCCTGCGCCCGGTGGAGCCTGGGGCGGCTGCCTCTCTCCAGCACCCCCCCACCAGGCCCAGGCACCACTGGAGGGGGTGCTCATCTCTCTGCCCGGACTGTGAGTGGGGAGGGTTTGGGGGGTTGTGGGGGAGTCAAGGTGAGGATTGGGGAAGGAGTGGGGTGGGGTGGGGGGAGGTGGGGTGTTGGGAGTGGGTGGGGGGTGGGGGTGTTGGGGTGTGTGGACAAGGTGTTGGGAAGAGGGCATGAGGGTGAAGAGGGTTGGGGTTTGGGGGAGAGAGATGCATGGTGGGATTGATTGGTGAGCAAACGCAAAGGACACACAAAAGACGAGGGAGGGAGGGGTGGCAGTATATACATACACACGTACACAAGCACACACAAACATACACACACACATACACACACACTCAACAAAAAAACACAACCCATAAAAAAACGGCCGACATAAGTGGAACAGAAATGGCAAAGGAGGAAAAAGCGACAATGCTACGCACAGACGTAAGCAAGAGGCAAAAAAATGGCACATGAAGGAAAGTGTGTGTGGAAAAGAAAGTAATAGCAAGGATCGCATGACGCTAGAGCACAAAGAAAAGTGCAAAGAGGAAGACCAACTTAAAGATGGTGGCATAGGACAAGGACGAGAAAAGGATGAGAACAAGTAGGAACAAAACCATGGGCTGAACCGTCTGGGTGGAAGGGAAAAAGGGAGGGATGACAACAAATGAAGGGAGGGACGGGGAGAAACACAAAGAGGAGAAAAAGAGAGAGGGAGGGAGGGAAGGGAGGAGAAAAGAATGCAAAACACTGGTTATGAAGCGCATGCAATGAGGGATACATGAGTCAAATTAACCTCCAGCGAGCGCAGCGGCTAATGCTAATGCCAACCACACATAGGCCACCCCAAGTGGCAGCTGACTCATCCCCGAGCCCAGTCCAGTTCTGGCCCTCATCCGGGCCAGATTAGGGCAGCATCAGGGCCAGAGATGGGCCAGGTACATACCAGTCAGGTGCTACTAAGGGGCTATAGTTTAATTCGCTAACTTAACAAGCTAACATAATAAGCTAGCTCAACATGCTAGCCTGCTTGCTCAACACTTAATTCAAAATGCATGCCCAGAGAGTCACATTGCCATGCACTTACGTATGTATGTAGGCCTACATACAGAGATAGTACAACTGAGGTTCAGTTCTATAACAGAGATTACAACTGAGTGTTTAATAACTTGACAGGCTGCAGCATTTATGAGCAGTGTAGGTTAGTCTTGTCAAAACCAACCAAGCGATCAAGTCAAAACATATTTCAGCTGAAGACAGGACCATGAGGAGATAGATTTTGCTTGTATTTACAGAAACACATGCTCCCTGAACAGACTGTAGCAGGTGCTATTATTTGGCCTGAACATGGTGTTAAGAATTGAAAAGGTGGCCTTGGCAAAGATAGATTTTGGAGAGACTGTCTGCATATGGTGTCGTCTGGTCGGAGTTGTGTGGGGTGGTGACTCGTGTTTCCTTCAGGCACTGCTCAGAAGAAGGGCATTGTGGGAGTGGGAGGAGGAGCTGGGCAGATGGCAGGTTTCCTCAGAGTCACAGTCAGGGCACTGTGCTCCATACAGAATGTCCTTTTTCATTAACATCCAATTAATTTAGCCGGTGCCTTTGACCAAAGTGACTTATAATATAACATAATAATGAGGACATTTTTAGTAGTACACCTGCTAAGGGAATTAAATCTATTATCTTGGCATTGTAAGCATTTTCAATAACCAGTTATTTGGAAAGAACACAGTGAATTATTATGATTGGTCAACTTTTTTGACTTGCAACTTGCAACCAGATGACGTCTTTATAAGATTATAATGATGTTCTACAAAGGCAACAAGAAATACCTCTAAAGACATGAATTCATATTACAGGTGAAATGTTGGATAAGGCAGATTACATGGTTTAGGAAAAAAGACTTATACCTACTGCTGGGGATAATGACAGCCAATTATCTTATTATTTTAATTCTTAAATCTTAAAGTGGTTTTAGAAGAAGCCAGTCTTTAAATGCCAACTGGAAGTATAAAATGGAGAAACCAGCCATGCTCACTTCAATCAGATATGATAGCGCACACTGCACAATGCCTAGGGAATGGGTTTACAGATTTAAGCTAACACAGTAGTTGGCCAACAAGGGGGAAAGGGGGTATCACGCACCACCACACAGTTGCACAACACAGGACTACCTCAGCCTTACAACCAGGGCAACCAGAGACAGGAGAGCCAAGATGGCAGCTGCAGGGCAGGATGTGATGGCCATGATAACAAGGACTGCAACTGACTTAGCAGATAGGGTGACTGACAGACATAATTGAGCAAGATGGAGGCGTCCATCTGACGTGAAGGCTATGAACAGTCAGGGTGCCGCTGAAGCCATGCAAAGTGATCCAGCCACAGCCATACACACGCGCACACGCACACGCACACACACACACACACACACACACACACACACACACACACACACGTGGAGTAACCACCCCTATGTCCCATATGAGACAAAAACACACACACACACAGCTCTTCATCCTCCCCTCAACACACACACACACACACACACACACACACACACACACACACACACACACATAGCCTTACACTTGCAGAGCAGGCAGCTGAAGCATGTGAACGTGGGAATGAATAACGTGTATTTGTGTGTGTGTGTGTGTGTGTGTGTGTGTGTGTGTGTGTGTGTGTGTGTGTGTGTGTGTGAATTTGTATGAGTGTGTGTTTTGTGTGTGTATGTGTAAAAGGATGGAGGAAGGCATTAGGACAGGGAGATTGGGAGTGGTGCTGGGGCTTCAAGCGAGACAGGGTATCAGGGTGGCTGGATGGTGGCTCACTCTTGGTGGTGGTGGTAGTGGGAGGGGTCGGTGCAGTGCGGATGCCCAGTGGGGGGTGGGGCTGGGCAGCATACCAGAAGGGGGTTAAGAATCAAGGCCGCACGCAAGGCCACGGACACGGACACCCCCCGACAACGTACCTTCGTCCCACCAACTGCCCTTGTGCGCAGTGCCTCCCTCCTCTCTGTCCCCCTCTCTTTCTCTCTCTAAAGGAAACATGAGTCGTGCTGGTCAAAGGTTAAAGGTCAAAAGGTCAACACCAGTGTGAGAAGGCCAGGATAGGGCAAACCTCCTGTAAGACCTGCGCCAAGGGTGGGGCCTGCCTTCGGTCTTCTTTGTGTGGCAGGTAGGTACCGTACTGTAGAGGTACTGTTTCTTGTGTTGGATGGACATGAATGGTGTTAGATTAGGTGCAGGATGGGTGGATAGTAAACTCGACAACGATTTGTGGATTTAGAACAACCGTGTTGAACTGACTCAGTGGCGACAACAATATCATGAAGCATGAAGACGTGACATAATGTAACATCTCTTGAGTCTTTCTGAAACATTACTGCCGAAGAAATAGCCAGCATTCTTTCACTTTGCAATCTGGATATTGCTACAAATAGAAAAGTAAGACCAATATTCCGTGTTAAAAGCCTTACACTTAACTCATTATTATCTAGTGTCCTATACATAAACAGTATACATATGTAAGGGATAACGGCCGCCGAGGTGTCCCGATATAAGAAAATAATGGACGAACAGCCCGATGGCGCAGCTGTTTGCCTACAAGTCCATTACTTTCTTATATCGGGACACCTCGAAGGCCATCATCCCGCTTACGACCCGGTTGCAACTGAAACGTATAGAACGGTAAGCAAGTGTTTAAAACATAAAAGAAACATGAAGCATTTTGAAAGAAGTTAATCTGTTCGGTTGGGGCACTATTTTCATATGAAAGAAGATCCACAAGGCAGCATTCTACAGAGTATCGATATGGAACGCTGGTTAAACTTTTTAACCCAACAATGCCTCAGGTGTCCTGTTATCTAGAAATAACAGACACCCTGACAGCCAATCAGAAAACAGTATTCCATTCCACCGGGTGATAAATAATGTATAGATCCACTCTTCAACACTACAAGGCCCCGGTACAACGCATCCCAGACTAGCTAAAACTCACTACTCTCATATGCTTTCCTCAACCTCCATAGCCACTATTCAGTGTCTCAGGCAGAGGACTGAATGAATGTTAAATATACAGAATCGGTCTGGGCTCATGGAATCTTCTGGGGGGAAAAAATCATCCCACCTCATCTCTGTACTGGCTCAACCTGCCTGAGACACTCTGTACTGGCTGCTTTCTTATTTCCAATTAAGGGCATGCCTCTAAACTAAACTACCTTAAACTTTTATTGTCCTTCAATCTATTTCTCTGTTGGCCCCTTCATTCTGGTAGGCGGGGCTACCATTAATCTTAGTCACGCACCCACAAACAGGAAGCAGTTGTACCAGAAACAGCCCAGAGAGGAAAGAGCTTGTGGTGGACAGGAGGACACTGGCAGAACTGAGCGAGAGCACCAAAGGCAAAGAAGAAGAAGAAGAAGAAGAAGATGAAGAAGAAGAAGGAGGAGAAGAAGGAAAAAGTGAGGCTTTACCTGGAGGTCAGCAAGCAGGTCCCTTCCCAGGGTGCCGATGGGCGAGTCTCGGGAAAGGGAGGTCCCGGTGGACAGGAAGCTGCTGGACTCTGTGAGGTGTGGCAGAGGTGAAAGGTCGGGCTCCCGCTGGCCGTCGCCGATGCGCTCCACCTTCTCCATGAAGCCCTGTAGCTCAGCCCTGAAGGCCTTCATGCGCGTGCTCACCGTCTCCAGCACGGCTGCGTCCTGCTTGACTTCACCCGTTGGCACGGGCATCATCGATGACGACGTTGACTCGCAATCTCCGGAACTTTCCGACGGCGCCGTGACCACCACAGCCACCCCCTCGTGTATGAGGCTGTCAGTGTCAGCGATGAGGCGGTCCACGCTGCGGCCCAGACGCTCCGCCTCCCGCCTGAGACCTTCCTCCGCCCGCCTGCGTTGGCCAATCAGGTCAGCCTCCCACGGCTTAAGCCCCACCCCTCCTCCTCCACCAGTACTGCTGCTGCCCAATCCGGAGGTAGCTGAGCGTTCCACCACCTCTTCGGAGTCACTCTCGCCACCCACGGGACCTTCGCGTTTGGGCTGCATTAGGAGCGTTTGGCCCACCTCTTCCTCATCCTCCTCCTCTTCCTCGTCCCCTTCCCACGCAGTTGGCACGGTGATGGTTGCGTGGCCACGCCCCTCGCCGGTGGTCGGTCCCATGTGCGAGGCGAGGTCACAGCGCTGCGCGTTGGACACTAACACCCGGTTCTCGTACTGCAGTTTGAGAACCTTCCCCGAGAGCTCGTTGATCTGTAGCCGCGCTGCCTTCAGCTCCTCCTGCAGGGCCGCTACGCCACCGGCCGTGACGTCTGCCGTCCCCTCTCCCGTCTGACCCGCACCGTCCCCACCTTCGCCATCGCCGGGGCCAAACTTGAAGCGGCTGAGCTCAGTGGTGAGCTGCCGGTTGTGGTCTTCCATCTCGGCAATCGAACGGCGGAGCAGTTCCGCCTCCTCCTCCACGAATTGTAGGTGTCGCCGGAGCTCGCTGACCGACTCGTACGGCGAGGCTGGTCCACTCCCGCCTCCTCCACCACCACCCAGGGCCGGCCCACGCTCGGCCCAGTCGCGCTCGATCTGTGCCCTAAGGTCCTCGTTCTCCGCCCGCAGCCCCCGACTCTCCACCTCCAGCTCCACCAGCTTGCGGCCTAGGATGTTGGCTTCCTCCTCGACCAGACGCAGACGGAGCCGCAGCTCGGCCTCGCGCGTGCTGTGAGGGCCTCCTCCGCCGCCACCAGGGGTCTCGCTGGGGGCCACGGGGCTGTCCATGTCGCCGTAGACGCTCTTGTACTTCTGCAGATCCTGCTCCAGTTCGTCTCGCTCGCGCCCCAGCCGGGCCATCTTCTTCCGCATCAGCGCCGACTCCTCCTTGGCAAACTGCAGCTGGCATCGCAGGTCTGCACTGTCCTCCTGCTGCTAGAGAGAGAGAGAGAGAGAGAGAGAGAGAGAGAGAGAGAGAGAGAGAGAGAGAGAGAGAGAGAGAGAGAGAGAGAGAGGATGGACGATAGACAGAGAGCATGAAACAGAGTGAGATGGAGTGATATAGTTGGACAAAGAGGAGAGAGAATAGATGAAAGGCAAAGAGAAACAGAAAAAAGAGCATGAGGGACAGAAAGACAGAGAGAGAGAGAGAGAGAGA
Organism: Sardinella longiceps; assembly: GCA_027497455.2. Classification (NCBI taxonomy): domain Eukaryota; kingdom Metazoa; phylum Chordata; class Actinopteri; order Clupeiformes; family Clupeidae; genus Sardinella; species Sardinella longiceps. The sequence continues at coordinate 4,324,790 of JAODXP020000004.1, read as the reverse complement.
GAGAGAGAGAGAGAGAGAGAGAGAGAGAGAGAGAGAGGAATAAAAGAGTGAGATAAATAGAGAGGAGAGGAAGTTAGTCAGTAGAGGACAAATGGAGAAAAGGGAGGAAACAATATAAAATACAATGAGAGGCAGAGAGAGAGAGAGAGAGAGAGAGAGAGAGAGAGAGAGAGAGAGAGAGAGAGAGAGAGAGAGAGAGAGAGAGATGATAAAAAGATAGATTGACAGGAGGAGGGCAGAGGGTTATTATGTTGTGATTACAAAATTAATCCTGGTTCCTCATTTTGATTTTCATGTAATTGTTTTGCCAATAGAGCATTACTGGATTAAATACAAGCAGAGTGAGTGAGAGAGAGAGAGAGAGAGAGAGAGAGAGAGAGAGAGAGAGAGAGAGAGAGAGAGAGAGAATGAACAACAGATACAAAGAGATAAATAGGGAGAGGGAGAGACAGAGAAAGAGAGGAAGAACGCGAGACTGATAGGGAAGGAGAGATTCAGATATCCGGTGCACAGTGCATTTTTTTATCCGACACACAACTAAGCACACTGGCTGAATGGTGATGCTAACAGTTATGAATGAGGAAGTAAAATAATTCACTAATCCTGTAGTACAGAATGACAGAGATAAATTTAACGGAGTGATTACAGTGTGTCTTCCTTTGCTTAGTGGTGCCATTGATATTGGTGTGAAATGAGTCTAAGCAGTAAGATAACCAAGTCTGACAAGGACTTAATGTGCTCACATGGCTGCTATTCATGCTCATTATGTATAGCAAGACTACAACAGTAGTGTTTTTGAGTCCACCTGTGATCTTTTAAGACACACACACACACAAACACAAACACAAATACACACACACACACACACACACACACACACACACACACACACACACACACACACACACACACACACACACACACACACACACACACACACACACACACACACACACACACACACACACATACACACACACACACACACACCAAACATATACACACACATTTGTGTATTCTTAAACACACTTTCTCTGTCTTTCTGTATGCTGATTAAAAGGGTCCCTGGGATGGGAGTATTACTGATGGTGCTGATCAATGACATGAACACAGATGAAAGGTGGGATCTGAAAGGCCATTAGTGAGTCAGTACGTAGTGGCAGTTGACTGGCCTACACACATCCCTCAGCTGAGGACCTTTAGACGTGTCCTTGGGACAGAGATTGATTTATTGGGCTTTCAATGGTGTAGATTTCCCAGCTGCACACCCAAATATGCACACTTGTGCACAATTATGTATGAACGCGCATGCGCACACACACGCACATGCACATACATACACACATACACACACACACACATACACACACACACACACACACACACACACACACACACACATACGCACACACACACACACACACACATGCACACAAGCACACACACACACACACACACACACACACACACACATATCTAACACATACACACACACACACACACACATACACACACACACACACACACACACACACACACAACACACACACACACACACACACACACACACACACACACATCAAACACATCAAACACTTATACACACACTGCACAGTCAAGTGCATATATTATAGACACACCTGAGCAGAAGATTTCTTGTCTTTGTGGCTCCCCCTCCTCCTGAGTGCAGTCTGTTGATCAGAGGAAAAGAAAGAAATAGGGAATAAGACCAGAGACCAAGAGTACACACAGAAAAGTACACACACACACACACACACACACACACACACACACACACACACACACACACACACACACACAGCACACACAGGATTACACAGCTGTATCACAGCACACACAAGGAATTGAACACACACACTACACACAGAGCACACACACACAGATGCAGCACACACACACACACACACACACACACACACACACACAGACGCACACACACACACACACACACACACACACACACACACACACACACACACACACACACACACACACACACACACACACACACACACACATAAATCGGAAGAGGAAAAGCTTAAGGTAATGCAAGTCACATGATGAGGATTATAGAGCAAGATATGCAGACCAGATACATGAATCTCATCTCTTCAGATCGACTGAAGACTGTACACTCATACAGAGACACACACACACACACACATGCACACATCCTTCTTGCACACACGCACACATACATACACACACACACACACACACACACACACACACACACACACACCAAACATTTCCACCCGTAATATCTCTCTCACTCTCTCAAATGACACAAAAGAAAGAGAGAGAGAGAGAGAGAGAGAGAGAGAGAGAGAGAGAGAGAGAGACAGACATTCTTCAGATGGTAAAGCACAGTCATCCAGAGTCATCCAGATTAGGGCCAGATTACCTTTACATCCAG
>JAODXP020000004.1:4309853-4314853 GCA_027497455.2 Sardinella longiceps | reverse complement strand
ATAGAGAGAGAGAGAGAGAGAGAGAGAGAGAGAGAGAGAGAGAGAGAGAGAGAGAGAGAGAGAGAGAGAGAGAAGAGAGAGAGAGAGAGGGAAAGAGAGAGAGAGGGATGTTTTTCAGTACTGTCCCTAAGGACCAGACCCCTCTGACCTTGGCAGAGATAGCAGCTAGCTGCTCTATCTATAGATGGAAGAGGAATAAATCAACCTTCACACGGCACTCACGCCAGAATCCATGGGGTTTTTCCTGATACACACACCACCACGCCACAAGCACTCTGGTCTCCTCAATCAACATTATGCACTATATCTATAGCTGGTCTTTCAAGACGCTTATTCACCAAAAATCCACCTTAAGAATATGACTGAGGATGAACTTTAATTGTTTTTCGGTCATTTTCAAATCAGCTACGAAAAATGAATACAAACGTAGGCTATGATGTATAATCTGCAATGTATAGTCTGTATTGTGTATGTGTGGTAATTTGCAGTCTTTGTACATTTTCAGATCTAAACACACACACACACACACACACACACACACACACAATTAATGAAACGGATATGATTACAGGAAAACCCGTAATAATGCCATTACTCGGCCTCATTGTTCTTATTAGCTTTGATATTACTTGCATGTCCCTCCCCTGCATCACAGGATGCTTTCACTCCCTCCATCTATCTCTCTCTCTATCTCTTCCCTCTATTCCTCTTACACTTTCTCTCTCTCCCTCTCCCGCTCCTTCTCTCTACCTCTCTCTCTCTCTCTTTCTTTCTTTCTGTCTTTCCCCCCTCCCTCAGGCCCTTGTCTACTTATCTGTAGGAGTCAGGTTACCGTGGGCAACACAAGAGCAGGGAATCTTCAAAGCTCGCTGTGAGTAGTGCGAGGATTTGTGGGAGGCAGCAAATCAGGAAGTCAGTTGGCAAAAAGGAAGAGGAAGGACCAAGATGAGGCATAAAATACCCCCCCCCCTTTCCCTCACACCCCCCGCTACTTTCCCCCGTCCCAAATCCCACAGACCGAAGCCTTCGCTTGTTTCCCTCGAACACTGGTCCAGTTACACACTCGAAAACAACAACTATAAAGCGCTTGCTTGGCACAGAGAGTGCGATGACTCAATATGCTTTTAATCATATATTTATTCATGGGTAGCCCCAAGGAGAGAGAGAGAGAGAGAGAGAGAGAGAGAGAGAGAGAGAGAGAGAGAGAGAGAAAGAGAGGAGAGAGATATGAAGAAATCTTAAACAAATGTTCTTTTTAAAGTGTTCTTTTAAAATGTCCCTCTTTTAAAAGCAGAAAAATGTACTTACTGGCAATCTAGTCAAGATGTATGTTGTGGTTTGAAATATACAGCAAAACACTAGTTCACAAAAAATTGGAAGGAGAACACAAAAGTTCTGTTCATTTCAAATTGTTGAAGGTGGCAAATGTGTGAGCAAAACATTTACAAAGATATACATTTACAAATAGTAGTAGTACAGTATAGTATAGTATATGTGAAAATATGTGCAAAAATGTGTGTGTGTGTGTGTGTGTGTGTGTGTGTGTGTGTGTGTGTGTGTGTGTGTGTGTGTGTGTTGTGTGTGTGTGTGTGTGTGTGTGTGTGTGTGTGTGTGTGTGTGTGTGTGTGTGGTGCAGGTGATGGATATTTGAATGAATGGCTGTCAGACAGCTGGCATGTGTGTGTGTTGGGAGTAAACTCGACTAGAGGGCCCGTTTGAAGCCTTTGTGATCCCCTCAGGTGTAGCCTCAGGGCCTGAGCGAGTTCTGACGGACCACCACAGCCACCACTATCACCACCATTAGCACAGCCAAGCACACAAACACTAGGCTATACTGACCCAGCACAACCTGTCAGAACCCAGACACCCAGACAACTCTGCACCACAACAACACCAGCATCCCATAATATTGATGAAATAATTATGATATAATAATGATGAAAAAAAATATATCTCCTAATGAAGGCCTCAGGCAGTACAACCCCAGCAAGGAGTGGAGAAGAGGTTGGCTGTGTGATGGATCTGGCCCCAAATCTGGTTCACAATCCACCGGATCCGGGCCGCATGTGAGCCAGGTGTGATCCTGCGGCTGCTGCTGCTCTGCTCTGAGGTGTGTGTGTGCTTCCACTTCACATGGTTTAATACTCTACTGCACCTCCCATAGCTGCCTGCCTGCCTGCCTGCCACACCAGATTACATCAAGCACAGTGGAACAAGGGATAGAGAGAAAGAGGGATGAGAGAGAGAGAGAGAGAGAGAGAGAGAGAGAGAGAGAGAGAGAGAGAGAGAGAGAGAGAGAGGCTAGGATAGGAGGGCAAAGTGTGAGTACAGTAAGTCAGAGGGAGGAGAAGGGTAGAGGGGTAGAAGGTTGTAAAATTATCCAGAGACTGATTTATACCGACATGATCCAGCATTCTTCTTTAGACACACACACACACACACACACACACACACACACACACACACACACATACACACACACACACATACACACAAATACACACACACACAAATACACACACACACACACACACACACACACACACACACACACACACACACACACACACACAGACCTGTTATTAACTAATCTACGAGTGAAATCACAGGTGTAGGAGTAAGAGAGCAAGCCCCTGTGTCTGAGCAGCAAAGGGTTTAATAGCTGATTCCAAATGGTTAATTAACAGCTAACCCCCACTGGCTAGTTATCTATGGATGAGATCTCCGGCTGGGGCACCACAGGGCGTTCGCTCAAGGGCACAAACTCACTGATCATCAGAATGATTAATGATCCTTAATGTGTAATCTAGCAGAAACTTTCTTTTTTTTTTGTTCTTACTCCCCACACTGTAGGAGTGGCTCATCAGTCTAAGGTCCCTCTGGTGCTGCTGAAACATGGGAGTTATTCATTTATCAGATATCTACTTGCAGTCCTGTCCCAAAAAAGGAACTGCAAATACCTCAGATATCACCCCTACTGCTTTCACTTGGCTTTGAGACTGCAGGGGATTCAGAGTGTTTGAGCACACAGTAGTTGTACAAGTGCATGGTTTGAAGACCAGGAAGTGTTTGCATTGGAGGGACAGAGGTGACTTACTGAGAGACAACATCCGACCAACCACACCCCTCCTACCCACACAAACACACACACACACACGCACACGCGCACACACACACACACACACACACACACACACACACACACACACACACACACACACACACAATCAACCAGCCCCCAACACACACCCCCAGCACCTCTCCCCCCACCCCCCCCAGACAGCCCAGCCCATCTCTCTCCATCCTGACCCCAAATCCCTGTCTACTAATGAGGCTGCACACAAAAGGCTCTTTCTGCACCCCATCAGAGAGGAATTCTGTTGCCCCATTCCCCTGGGTCTGCAGGGGTAGCGGTGGAGAAGGAGGGGCATGGGGGTAATTGGTTCACCCAGCTGGTTAATCAGCAGGTCTGCCTGCCATCAGCATGAACATGCAAACTGCCATGAAGAGAAGAGATAGATAGAGAGATATAGAAAAAGAGAGAGGGTGTGTGTGTGTGTGTGTGTGTGTGTGTGTGTGTGTGAGTGGGGGGGCGAGGGAGAGAGAGAGAGAGAGAGAGAGAGAGAGAGAGAATACACAAGCAAAATGTCAGCATTTTCTCAGCATCTTAGAGAACACACTAGCGAGCATACATTTAGAACACATTGTTCACTCATCCTTGCACACACACACACACACACACACACACACACACACACACACACACACACACACACACACACACACACACACACTTAAAGCCCACTAGACTCCTGGTCTCCTGGGTCACCAGGTCCCTGGAGAGGGAGATAATCAAAAGGAGGGGACAGCTACACATGCTGAGTGTGTGAGAGAGAGTGTGTGTGTGTGTGTGTGTGTGTGTGTGTGTGTGTGTGTGTGTGTGTGTGTGTGTGTGTGTGTGTGTGTGTGTGTGTGTGCTTGAATATGCATGACCCTGTGCAGGGGGTTGCTGGCACTGGACAGCTGGTAGATTATGCAGCTTTTCATGGTAAAATATGAAGTGGCCCTGATGAAACCAACTAAATAGCTTGACCAGCACTGCCCCCCTCACTTCAGACATGAGACTGTCTCACACAGCACACAACAACTACTATGCAACACACACACACACACACACACACACACACACACACACACACACACACACACACACACACACAGAGAGCGACGAGAGAGACACAGAGACACCAGCAATATGTGTGTGTGTGTGTGTGTGTAATGTGTGTTCATCCTGCCCTCACAAGGCTCCCTGAGATACTGCGGATGCGGCCCACAACTGGCCCAAACACGGCCCGGAGCTGGGCCAAAAGCCCTGCCAGAGAGAAATGGCTCCCAAATTGTATTTCTAAATAGGAAATGGTAAATTTCTACCCCTCTAAGCACTCAGAGTGTTTAATAGAGTAAAGCAGGGGTGTGTGATGTCCGGCCCTGGGGCTGGGTCTGAAGCCTTAGATTGGGCCTATGGAGACAAGGCCAATTGGCTGAAATTCATGTGTATGAAAAAGGTTCCCCACCACTGGAGGAGAAAAGCCCCAATTCTTGTTCTCACGGCAGACGCTACCATGCAAGGTGCCAACTTGCACAACAAGATCAGTTTGTGCTTCTGTGTCATGATCTTCATTACTGGCTGTCTGGCTCCTTCAAATTACTGGAAGACTCTTTAGCCACTGCTTTGGCTGCTATCCTGTCTTGTGGTTCTCCTCCCTCCTGCACCTGTCCCTGCTCTTGTCTCTCCTGGCCCAGATGGTGGGGGAAGTGGGGGAGGTGGCCCAGTTCCTTAGGCTGCCTGGCTAGAGCAGACAAGCCAAGCCAGACCTGGGCCTGCCCATCCAGGATATGGGGCAGGTGGACACCCTTGGATGGAGGAGGAGGAGGAGGAGGAGGAGGAGGAGGGGGAGGGTTGTAATGGGGGTACTTGAGGGATTCCCTTCCTGAGGGAT
>JAODXP020000004.1:4299853-4304853 GCA_027497455.2 Sardinella longiceps | reverse complement strand
CATTGGTTTCTATGTGTGTGTGTGTGTGTGTGTGTGTGTGTGTGTGTGTGTGTGTGTGTGTGTGTGTGTGTGTGTGCTTGTGTAGCCCCGATGGCATTCTGTATCATCAAAGCTCAGACATGCTCCGCTAATGCAACTGACACAAACGTGATGCCGGATGAGGAAGAGAGAGAGGAGGAGCGAGAGAGGGAAGAGAGATAGACAGGGAGAGACAAAGATACAGTGAGGAAGACAGAGAGAGGAAAAGACACAGCCTGAAAAAAGAAAAGAGCTAGCAAGAACGAAAGGGTCTGGGGAGAACAAGACAAGAGAGCAAGAGAGTGGGAAAGAAAGGGGACAGAGAGAGAGAGAGAGAAAGAGAGAGAGAGAAAGAGAGAAAGAGAGAGAGAGAGAGAAAGAGGTTTTTCATGGACACAAGCCAGAGGGCAGGTCATCTCACCCTGTTTACTGACACTTGCAGCATCTGCTGCTGATGCAAGCAGTGTGTGTGTGTGTGTGTGTGTGTGTGTGTGTGTGTGTGTGTGTGTGTGTGTGTGTGTGTGTGTGTGTGTGTACTGTATGTGTGTGTGTGTGTGTGTGTGTGTGTACTGTATGTGTGTGTGTGTGTGTGTGTGTGTGTGTGTGTGTGTGTGTGTGTGTGTGTGTGTGTGAATGATTGATTTGAAAAAGAGAGGGCATGGGCAGAGGGAGACAAGGATTAGAGACAAGAAGTAATGGTGAAATGTGGAAAGACCAAAAGCTAGAAAGAACATAGATAAAGGGAGAAGGACACAGGTATCTGAAGAAAGAAGGAATGAGAGAGAGAGAGAGAGAGAGAGAGAGAGAGAGAGAGAGAGAGAGAGAGAGAGAGAGAGAGAGAGAGACTGCAGTGCAAATGACAGGAATGGATGTATGTCACTGCAGGATATTTTCCTCTCCTCCTCTTCTTCCTCCTCCTCCTACCCTCTTCCTCCTCTCGTTTCTCCTCCTTCTGCCCCCCCCCCCACACCCCCCACCATTGGAGGAGTCAGAGAGGATGCTAACTAGGTCAATGAGATTCATACATATCCTCTCCTCTCCCTCCAATCATGGCATAGTTGGGATGAAGCAGGAAGACAGACAGACAGACAGACAGACAAGGAGATAGATGGACAGGCAGACTGACACACAGACAGACAGGAAGACAGACAGACAGACAAGGAGATAGATGGACAGGCAGACTGACAGACAGACAGACAGGAAGACAGACAGACAGACAGACAGACAGACAGACAAGGAGATAGATGGACAGGCAGACTGACACACAGACAGACAGGCAGACAGACAGACAGACAGACAGACAAGGAGATAGATGGACAGGCAGACTGACACACAGACAGACAGACAGGAAGACAGGTTGATACAGTAGATAAACAGGTAGGAATCGATTTCAATATAGAAATGGACAGGAAATGAGCGGTGAATAAGTGGCAATGTGTTTAAAGGTGAATCTTAATGCTCTCAAAGTGACAGATGATACATTACCCAGTTCTGGCCTGCTTTTCACAATCACTTCAATCAGAGATTGAGATTTGTCTGGATACGAGACTATAATCTTTTCTTCCTTGAAGCGGATTCAACAGACATAGATCAAAATGTCTCTGTGCACTATTGGACAAACTTACAACCAAATAGATTCTTTAATGATTCTGATAATGTTTACAGAGATGAGACACATCAGGAAGGTTAATTTCAAAACAACACATAAATTAAGATCACCTCCAGAGCACAAGGGGTAAAAAAACATTTCTGATTGGATATTTGGGTCTAGGAAACAAAACTAGCTGAGCTAGAGAGCCACATTGAGCGCACAAATTAGCATGTATTTCACAGGCTAAGCCAGGACAAGCTCAATTTCAAAATGTTTCAATGGTTTTCATTGGTGTGCAACAAGCATGTTTTCTAACCACGTGGTGGGCATCAACCTGTATAGTAAATCTGTATGGTCCACTCCACAGTGATTTTTACAGTTGAGAAAATAACTGGCACACACACACACACACACACACACCAGAATTTCCGCAGTGTCTCTAATCCGGTATGCTCTTTCATGGTCATGTTTCTCCTTTCTTCATCATCATCTATTCCCTTGTCCGCCTCTTCTGTGCGTCAGTAGTGCCCGCTCCCCTACCCCACCCCAACACGCACGCACACACACACACACACACACACACACACACACACACACACACACACACACACACACACACACACACACACACACACACACACACACACACACACACACACACACACAAACACTTTATCTCTTCCACCACCTCCTTCTCCTCTTCTATTTCCAACAGAGAAATTGATCCCTCCATCATTGTCTCCTCTCCTCTCCTCTCCGCTCCTCCCTTCTTCTTCTCCTCTGCTCTCCATTAGCAGAGGGTCAGCAGTAACTCCTCTTCTAAACTCTTTTTAAAGCGCCTCTAAGCTGTGGCCATATCACTGCCTGACACACTACAAAGCCATCTGACCCTCTCTTTTCTACTCCCCCTCTCTCTATCCCTCACTTTCTCTTCTTTTCCCTTCATCTCTCCCAAATATCTTTCTCACGTAAATTCTCTCTCTCTCTCTCTCTCTCTCTCTCTCTCTCTCGCACGCGCTGTTTCCATTCGTTTCTTCTTCTCTGGCATGATTTGTCTCTCTCTCCCCACTCACCCCCTCACTCAGTCTCACACTACTTTCTCTCTCTCTCTCTCTCTCTCTCTCTCTCTCTCTCTCTCTCTCTCTTCCATTCCGAGCTCATCCCTCCATCCCTCCTCCAGGGAGAGCTGAAACCTGCCAGGCGGTTTCATAACAGGCCTCGGCTGGAGAATAATCCCGTCCTGGGCAGCGGTCCTGCCGGCAGTCAGCTGGACTCTCACTGATAGCACAACACAGAGAGAGCAGCACAGACACGACACGCCACCGCAACTCACAGCACATAGAGACAAATTACACTACTACTGACACTCCACTCCACGCCACAGCACTGACATCACACACAGCAAAGCCAGACGGCACAGGCACCATACGAGTCTGGCAGCACAGCCACCATCCATTACTGACACTTAAAAAATTACATTTTAACACTACTACTCAACAGTAGCAAGCACATCATTAGGGATAACACAGTGGCCTAACAGCAGTGTAATACCGTGCTGTCATTCAGAAAAGCATATTGTCCACACGGGTACAAAAGAATACAAATATGATAAAAAAAATAGGCTACTGTCCTATTGAAGACTATTTCATTGAGATGGAATGTTGCAAAGAAAACCCTCTGGGAATAGCCATGCAATCAAATACCCCAATAATAATCAGACTCTCTTGAAACAGTCTGTAGCACAGAATTTGTAGTAGAGCACAAGGCACAGCACAGCACTAAAGCAAAGATATTTCATATTGCTTCAACCTTCTCTGACTAAAGTAGCAAATCAGAAATGCAATGGCTCTGCATGATAATACATAATATAATATGATCCAATACATCAGGACAATGAGAAATCACACCCAAAAGCATATCCTGATATTGCACTGCCAAGCACAGCACAGCACAGCACAGCCCTATAGCCTGCATCTGTTGTGTGCGCAGTATCAGTAGCACAGGTCTGTGCTGACGGATGCAACATGATGTCACCCTGCTGTCCGTGGATTGAGACTCGACTCCTGCATCCCTCATCACTTTCCAGCATCCACATCCCTCAATGGCTGCTCCAAAACCACCGCTAGTATAGCAGAGAAGAGGATGCCCTTGGGTTCAGCATACTATAGGTGACTTAGGTGAATTAGCCAAATAATTATAAGGAATTTTATTGGAATTTATACGATTACTTGGACCTTGTCCTTGATTGCCATACTACTACATCATAAAATTGTGGAATCTGTTCACCAAACCCTGCACATATGTATCCCAGGGCCATGTTCAGTGATCGCAACATTATGAAGCGTTTCGCTTCGGGTCCCATTCATCCCTATGGGTGACTTCTAACACGTGTGGCAAGATTTTGTCATCCTGAACTCAAGGCATAGCAGGTGACACACAGGACGGAGATGACAGGAATGTAATACATTTGCATGCATTACAGGAAACTCCATTGAGAGAGCTCTCACTCCGACCAGTGGTGCATGGCATTACGTCTGGGCTTCTTCATTGAAGTGCCATTAAAGCTGAGTGCACTGCATACAGTATCTGTGGCAAATATGCACTGTAGCATAGCCAGCTAATAGATTATAATGGAGGCGTATTATTGCAGCATATTCTCTCTAGGGAGGTTCTTCCGTTACTCTGTCCTGTCAGTGTAGCAGGACCATTACAACTGTATGTAGCTCAGGGAGTCACACCACAGAGAGAGAGAGAGAGAGAGAGAGAGAGAGAGAGAGAGAGAGAGAGAGAGAGAGAGAGAGAGAGAGATGCGTGTCTCTGTTTGTATTTGTGTGGTAGAAGGAAACACTGAAAGTGTGAGGACAAGAGCAGTATCTGGCTAACCCAGAATAACAACATTTTTCAGCAGGTGTGAAAGGTGATGAAGTAAGTGTCCTGTTGAATGTGTTTGTGAGTGTAAGTGAGAGTGTGTGTGTGTGTGTGTGTGTGTGTAAGTGTGTAAGTGTATGCGTCTGTATGTCCATGGAATATGAGTGTGTGTTCATTTGACAGCTGTGGCTGTATCTGTGTGAACTGTGAGTAAAATGAACCTGTCTATTCACACTAAAAGTTGGTTTCGCAGGTATTATGAACCTCTGAAGGTGGTAAACACACACACACACACACACACATAACCATACCACACTAACACACCAATGTGTTTAGAGAAACAAAGAGAATGAGAGCAATAATGTGAGCCTGTGAGTGTGTGTGTGTGTGTGTGTGTGTGTGTGTGTGTTTCTGTGTGTATTGAGGATGGGGAGAAGAGTAGATCACGTGACACACAGCCCTCCTGCACATCCAGAATTGGTGTTTTTCTGGGGCAAAGCTCTGGGGGATCCACAAGAACTCA
>JAODXP020000004.1:4287353-4294853 GCA_027497455.2 Sardinella longiceps | reverse complement strand
CTGATGGTACACAATTAAAATGCATAGTCTAAAACATGGAAAATACAAATGGTGCATAGTGTGAAAGTTACAAGGGAGACGTGAAAACATGGACAGAGAGCACTGCATGCGAACACTGAGCCATTGAGTGCTATCTAGGGGGTGGGAGGAGGTGTAGAGTAGCATACCACATCTGGACGCAGGGGAGAGAGAGAGAGAGAGAGAGAGAGAGAGAGAGAGAGAGAGAGAGAGAGAGAGAGAGAGAGAGAGATGCCCCCTAGCCTGGCAAGCCGCTCCATGGGGACCAGACCATTACAAGCGCAACAACCAAAGCCGATTAACGGGCTCTTCTTTACGGTCCGCCAGAGAGTGGCGATAAAGTTATGAAAATCCTGTTTGTGATATGACTCTTCTCAGACCCTATCCATGTGACAAGAATGCGCAAAAACACATTAACTGCATTAACTCGGATGATGACTGTCATGATTTGGGTTTGAACAGAATTGAAACCATCATGTAGCCTAGGCCACTGCACTGTCTATCACATTCAAACTATGTTTCCCTGCCTAGCCGTTTAGGGGGCTTAATCTCATCTGGATAATTCAATCATAACTTCCATAAATGACGGGTAGAGCTATTTCCAAACTAAGCTCTAACACGGCTGCCACACTGCTTCTGAATTGCAAAGTAAGGTTAAATCGTGCAGCTTGTCGCTTCCGAGTCTTTTACTCATCTATCTGAATACAAATGTTTTGTCAAAAATAAATGACCAGTCGCAACTATTCATCTCTTTGCCCTCAACGCTGTTGCGCTTTGCACCGGTTTATTTTCATATTTATTTTATATTATTCAGTCGGCACGGGAGGTTTTAAGCAAATATAGAAAGAGATATAAACGGTAAATGACAAAAAAAATCTGACTGACAGGGCTCGACGCTCAAGCAAAGATAAATCGAAGTTGGCGCAGGTCGCCAGATGGTTTGCTGAGACCACGTCGTCAGACAACACGACACCTGAGCCCAGCATTCAGAGAACCATCAAGACAAGAGAAAAATCACTGCGCAGGAACAGACACCACTCGCGCACACTAACAAGCACACCCTCCCCCATGTACACACACAGGCACTCACACACACACACACAGGCCTGCACACAACCCACACACGGGATTTAGTCTCCGTCCTAGTCTGGTTAGGACAAACGCCAGTTCCTTTGAATATGTTCAATGATGATCAACAATGTGTAAGCCTAATAAATAAGAATGACAATCAATGTTTCAACCACACGAGTTGTAAACAACAACCTGATATCATAATGTCCGAATGTCCATAACTGGGCGTCCCATCCCAGTTATTTGGCATTTTGTTTTCGTTGCTTACCTTGAGGTAGTCGTTTTCAGATCGTAGCTCCTCTATTTCCCTTAGTAGATCCTCCTCGATTAATTCCTTGCTGCGCTCCAGTTTATATTGTGCGGTCGCTGCAGTAGGCTTGTCCTGTTTGCTCTTCTCGCCGTGTGCACCTGCACTGGGGGAAGCTTGAGACATGCCTCTCGCTCCGAGAGCCTCCACGGTGCGCAGCCGAGCGACTGGCACTCCGCTCGCTTCTGAAGCTGACGCGGTCTGCGGCGGATTATCTGCCGCCACCACATGATCCCGTTCACTGGACCCGGAACCCGTCCCTGATTCGGCGTCGCTGCTAGGCGCTTGTGCGAGTCTCTGTTCGTCGGAAAGCGGCTCGGACGGGCAGTCAGACAGGTCGGAGCTGCTATCTGTCTGACCGACCCGGGCGATGATAGCACCGGTGGGAACGCGGATGGGGGAACCATGGCCAAGGGGGGCATGGGAAAGTGGGGCTACTTTGCCCTTTTTGCTTTTGGCAAGGTGTGGACTGCTGTCAACCACTTTGCTGGCGGGTTTCGGCTCTGCTGCTGCTACATGTTGCGTGACCTTAATGTTCTTTTTGGTCACCGAGGACTTGGGGTGACTTTTTGCCGGTGTAGACTTGTCCTTTGCCCCTGTTAATGTTCGTCGTGAAAGACGACTCTGCGTGGCTAACGGCACTGAGGGCGCTTGCTGCTTGTTGAGTTTAGGTGATTTTGGTACGATGGCTGGCGTCTTCGGAGAGCGAGAGTGAGCATCCTTCAGGACGGGTCTCGCAGGGGACGGGGCGCGATTTAACCGTTTCTTTTCCAGTTGATGGTGACTGTGCGGTCTGGTGTCATTGCCAGAGCCATTGGAACTCTCCATCATATCCCGACAGAGGCGTGGGGAGGTCGACGGTGGACACGGTAAAACCTGAGCTCAGGAGAATAACCCTGGCAGATGACACAAGCGACACGGTTCCCCTCTTCGGTTTGCCTTTTCATCACTCCAGATTGGTTCACGTCTAGACACACACAGTCACAGGCACAGACACACACCGATTCGGTCTTGTTTAGCAAGGCTTTTCCATTGCGTCCGTAATGAAGGCTTTTGGTTACTGAGATCATCAGACTGTCATTGCATTCTCCTCTGCGGGTGTGTTCTCTCTTCTCTCGGGCTCCTTCAAGGAAATGCGGCGACAGAACAGAACGAGTAGCTCTCCTATCTCCTCTGGCCTAATTGTAAATGCGATATCGCCAATCCTTCGGTGTTCTTCTATTTTATTCCAACTGCCTTTTCTTTTTCGCCCATCTGACGTCTACCTCCCTGCTCCCCCCACGGTGGTCTGGCACTCACCCGTTTCTCAACCTGTCCGCACGTTATCTGGTAGGCTATGTAAAATCTGCACACTGCCGCTGCGGTCTGCCCACCGAACGCCCGTGGCTTTTAGTGGAGGCGCATGCGCCTGTTTCTCACAAACACCGTAAACGCTCCTCACTCCTCGCGCTTCAGCCTCCCCAGGTTCTCAGACACGCCTGCGTGCGCATGTGACAGCGAGACGCAAAACGTTGGTACACACAGGATACGCACGCTCTCACTCACACGGTAATTCAGACACTATCCTACAGAAGTGAGAAATGTAACAGTGGCTCCCCTGTTTCCCTAGGCCCTCAGTGCCCTCTTGTAAATAATTGGAAATAGTGTTTGGGTATATGGCAATTAGGTACCCATTTGAGGCTGGTGAACAGCCTCACTAGTCAGTTAGGACAGTCTGCAGATGAAGCTGCTGAATGAAATATTCCCAGTTGAGTTACTGTACAATACAGCTAGGAAGTCTCTCTTGAGTGGGCTTTAACACAACCTTATCTGATTTCACTTCTATGAGGCACTACAAGGTACTATGCATCCACACGCACGCACGCACACACACACACACACACAAACGGGAGTGAGAGTGAATTGATGAAAAAATGTGAAAAATACACCTCAGACCTCTTATGACACTTTTGCAGATGGCACAAGCTAATGTTAGGTTCATTTGGTTCCTGACTGAAAGAAAAAAATTGATGACATTAAACTAAAGCCTTTCATATGAGAAGAATGACTAAGTCATGGTAGCCTAACACATTTCATCATTCATACTGAAATGTGAGAACTATTGTGAGAGATTTTGTGAGACAATATTTGGCAACTCTAATAAATGCTTAATGTATCTGGACATTATCAGTAAACATATTTTAAATAAATGTAGTATTTGTCAAATTGCCAAAACAGGAGTTATTACCCAATATTGAGACTTCTCTATTTTTGCCTATAGGGTAACAGCACCCTCCACTGGAGAGTCAAGGTTACTATCCAGCATATTGACACAAATGAGAAAAGATGAGGATACCACAGGAATCACTGGGCTAGATAATAAATATATATTTCATCTTTATTTGCACTTCATTAGTTAAAGAATGCCACAAAGTTATAAATATCACAAAACTGCTGAAAACATGCTGTCTATAAGAGATGTCTAAAGTCCATCTATGTCATAATTCATACAAACATATTCGAAAGATCCTGTTCATCGTTTCAACAAGGGTTTGAATTTAACTTTGTTCCTTCTGTTACAATTTCAATGAGACATAAAAAGTGATATTTCAAAATGGGCAAAGGTAAGGCATGTCTGTACAATATGGGGGCAGAGAGAGAGAGAGAGAGAGAGAGAGAGAGAGAGAGAGAGAGAGAGAGAGAGAGAGAGAGAGAGAGAGAGAGAGCTTGCCCAGACTTAAGTTGGCTATGGACCGGTTTAGACCAGGATTGAGTCTGGGAGGCCTGTGATGGTGGTGGTCGTGACACAGTTATTGCTAAATGAACAGGCTATAACCCTCTATAAACCACTACTACATGAATGCCAAGGCAGTTGGTTCACACATATCACAACAGCATCATACTACTAATCAACAGTCCTCCTTAGCAAGTGCTGTCCAACGGTGAAGAAAATGGAAACTCAAGTTTTTGCAATACTAACAGTCACTGTTCTTGCAGCCATTTTGTTTCAGAAGGTTCAGCCAAACCATCCAGTTGCTTTGTGTCAAAGCTTATTTAGCTGACAGCAAACAGAAACTGATTAGAGCTGATGTGCAACAGAACGCCTGTCATTCTGCTCTCACCCCCCCCCCCCCTTTAAAAAAAAAAGAAAAAAGTAAAAAGCACTTGGTGAAACTTTTAAGGTGAAGCCTCTTAACAGTGTACCTAGTCACATCAACACATGGCACAAACTGATAATAATAACACTAGTCTCAATTTCGCACATCTTGAAACATAACAATGCAAAAAAAAAACAACTCACGAGAAAATGTAGGAGAAAATATGGTAGTATAGCTGACAAATGAAGACGCCAATTTGAACGGGGCGCTTAAACACTGTTAGTCTGCCAGGACACTGTTACAAATAAGTTAAATTGTAGCTGAGATGAATAATGAATACTTCGAATTAAGAAAAAAAAAAGATGTAGTGCACCCCAAGAGGTTTCCTCAACTAAAAAGACATCCGATGGGTTGTTCTAAGGCCAAACACCGGACTCAATATCTACACATCAGCTTCACGCCCTAACTTGTGAGGCATGTCAGTGTCCAGCACCTGGAAACACTGTAACGAGTCCATTAGTAAATAAAAATAGATATCAAACATACACAGATGCACCACAGGATAGTGAAAGAGTAGGAATCTTTTTTTCCCACTGACAGGGTGCCCTGACCGTTATCAAAATGCAGTCCTCCGAATTGAGTTCAACTTGGTGGATGTCGGAGTACTCCAAAACGCCACTCAACCCTCCTTCTCAACACTTTCTAACAATTATACAGTTCTACATTTTTGTAGGGTTGTACACAGCTTGTACTAACTACGCAATGTCATACGATAAGTGTTGTGCAGAAAAAAGTAGCATAAGATGTGCATTAGGCCATAAGGCATATTCATTGACAGGTCAATCTTCTGTATACTGATTAAGCCTATAGTCACAGACAAAATTCTTGCCTTTCCTATGGAGAATTTCATTGAGTTTTGCTGAAACAACATGAGTAATGAGTGTTTTAGGAATCAGACATGTCGCCATGCCCGACTGCACCCGGGTTACGGGATCAGAGACGCTTATCTGAGTCTGTGATGAGCCCTCAGTCACTCACTCTGCAGGACTTACCTCAATCACAGCTGACTAAGCCCAGTCCTGACCTGATTTGGGCGCCACCAGCAACCCCTTACCCCTTACTATTCTCACTTCAGCGGCACCCAAGTAGAGTCTGAGTGATTGAGTGGTACAGCTACTCCACAGGAAGCTAAGCCCAAGCCCAATTGGCTGCCATGGTAACCGAGGTGTACACTGTAATCAGCATCAGTATCAATAAAATGCTGTAATTTTTTGTTATTCATGCCTGTTGATAGATACCAGAACAGAACATACCTGAACGGTGCTGGCAAAATACAATTGTAGATGTCTATTTTGGGATACACTTCCATCACGTCACAAAATAGAGGATTTCTTGACTGATTGCAGATGACACTAAACACAGTGCAGACAGGTTGGATGCCCCCCATTAAGACGTCTGAGTCGGCTAACTGAAATCTGATTCATATAAGCAGGCTCTACTAATTTTACTAAGTTGAGTCGATCTGATCTAGATAAATTCTAACCTGCTGGCAACAAACAGGTCAACCAACAGGTGTTGCGTCAGGTGATTTTAAATACCAGCATTTGCATTTTCAACAGCAGATTTTCATTATTAGCTTTAGGATGTGCAATCCTCTGTGCTTATTTTTTTAATGACTGCTACTCCCTGCTGCAATCTCGTGTCTTTCCTGTTTGACAGAGTTGGCCATTCTGTAGCATGCCCTTGCTCCACTAAAGACAAACGTCTGCATGTGCATGTGGTGGGAGTGGCTGAGGGTTGAGTGGCATTTCATTCTACGGAACTAAAGAACATCATAAAGAAAGCAATGGGACTCGCAAATATCAACAAGAGCTTTTAAGAAAAACACCAGGCGAGTCCCAATGCATTATGGGTGGTATTCTTCCAGGTGCATAAGTCAAAGAAAGTACTTAGTGCAGGCTGAAACGTATGGAGCTAAGCACTTTTTTTAACTTAAGCACCTTGGAGAATACTGGCCAATGTGCATAATATACCAAGTGTTGCGACATGGCATGTTAGGTAAGCTTTTTTTTGTAGTGCAAAAAAAAAAAAGTTAAAGGTCCAAACACAAACAAAACGAACAAATAAAACAACCCATTATTTGTCAAAAGAACATACAATACTGTTATGGCACAGGGCAAAAATAAAACAAGCTTATGGGTTGGCAACTATTAAGGGTAGAATGCTGCCATTACGCAACATAAAAAGAAATCAAAATACATCGAAAAAAAATCTTTCTCCTACAGGAACACTTCTATAAAGCCACTGCCTAGAGAACAGAACAAAACAAAACAAAACAAAACAAAACAAAACAAAACAAAACAAAACAAAACAAAAACAACTCAAATTCTTGCAAACGTATTGAAAAAGAGGGATCTGATCTGACGTGATTAAAACAGGTCTGCAAAGACACGACAAGACGTGACCCCTCCAATGAGGCCCTTTGACCTTTAAACTGTCTATTAAAATGCCCACTACTGATATCTGGGCTGATATGCTACTGAAACCTCCACACAGTGTATTATGTGCATGTGTTTGTCTTCATCCTTGTCCAATACTGTGCCTTGTTTGGTGTTGGGGAAACTGACCAGGCCCAGGTCTTCATCTAAAAAGTGCTCTGGGAGGAGACATTACTGTGTGTAGTCGTCATGGTGGTGATCACTTCTTTAAGCTGACACATTTACGGTACTCTGCTCTTGAATCAAAGACCGTATTGGCTGATACCTTGGTCTAACCAGAAGAGGGCGCTACTCTTTGCTGGCGACAAGCAGCAGAGAGAGGGTGAGAGAAGAGAAGCAGATGAAACATGCCTTCCCAGGGAACATCACACTCTGGCCCATGCTGGGCCATGCTTCAGTCCAGATTGAGCGCAGGATCCAGGCGAGTTGCATCATGTGCTGAATCCACATCAGAGTAAGCGGACCCCAGCGACACGCTCTCCCAGTGGGGCGGGGAATGAGCCTCTGAGGGAGGAACGCTCTGAAAGAG
>JAODXP020000004.1:4157353-4284853 GCA_027497455.2 Sardinella longiceps | reverse complement strand
ACTGAGCTATTGCTATTATTACTACTATTACATCATACTAATGTAACTACAGGGATTAGTTTGGCCATCCCTGAGTTATAACAATTTTCATAACTCATAACACGATTCAGTAACTCTCCACTTCTTCCACGCAACCTGTCTGCAATGTTTCAATTGGTTGGTGGTTTAAATAGAGAGAGAGTTGTTGTGAACAAAAAATGTCAGCTTAAAAGTGAACAAACAGAAACAAATGTGATTTCATTCATACTGATTACATCCTTTTACATTCAGCCATCCAACAAACAAATTGATTAGTCAACCAAATAGTTGATTATAGAACCTGGTAAGTTCTGCATTCACTGTACCTTATTCCAGCCAGTCCCTTTAACCCCAGCATGAGACAACAGGAAATGATGTCTGGATGAACAAGATGAGGAGGCGCCAAGCAGCAATGAGATGTTAGTTGTGGGTGGAAGCGGCATGGATGATGGGAGAGCCAACCGCAGGTGAATGTGTGAGACAGACATATGACATGTGAGGGGGGTTATTAAAGAAATTAGGAGGGGGAGGGTGTCACTTGATTGTCTTTGTGAGTGAGTACTGTATGTGTGTGCATTACATTAACGTGTGCCTTATAGTAGGACTAAAGAAGGCCTGGCATGTCACCATTAGTGTGTTTGAGTGTGTGTACAGTGTGTGTGTGTGTGTGTGTACGTACTGTGCATATGTGATTTTGTGTGTCTGTTGGATGAGTGAGAGTGGGGGAGTGACAGGCTGTTAGAAGCAAAATAGACACTCATGCAAACTGCATAACTTAAGAACACACCGACATGCACATCAACAAAGAGACATGCATGCAGCCACAACAAACAGACAGACAGACACACACGAACACACACACACACACACACACACACACACACACACACACACACACATAACATGTAAGGCCAACATGCAAGGCCTTCTTTATAGGAAGAAGATTGAGATTGAGAACATGCACATGAATGGATAGGCTACAGTATGTCCGTGACGGGACTACAAAAACATGAAGCCATAGGAGCTCTGGGGAGAGAGCTCAGCCAGCCATAAGGATTAGATACAGGAGATATCTCCACAATGACAGGAAAGGGACTAAGGGGGGTGGGGTGGGGGAATGCCTCACCATATCACAATGCCTTATGAACACTTCCTAGACACGTTCCTATCCTGTCCAAAACTTGAAGGAACTCCATTGAAAGTTCTGGCTGCGTTGGGTTTCAGGCCTTGGGACAACCCAGTTTCACGTCAAATTCAGAAAACGCAAAGAAGGTGAGATATGACCTAGGTTTAAAAACCTCAAACAGTCCCTGGCACTATGGATAAAGGTTTAGTCCCACTGTAGTCCATCGTGATAGGCTAGGCTACATCTTACAAACAGTCATGTGTTTTGCGATTGTACAACTAGGCCTACAGTATGCACTATGTCTGCAGCCCTGTTCCTAGAACCTGCTTACTTGAAAGCCGGGATACATCTGCAGCAACCCACGGACAGATACAAGGACACAGGTTCCCCCTGGGTTGCCGAGTCAGCTACATCTGACAGCTGTGCTACTGTGATGAACAGGCCTGCTCTTCTTATAGGCCTCTTGAAAATGCAACTTTCTTAAAAATATCACACAAGTCCTCCATTTGAGATATGAGCACAAACAAAAGCACTTTAGCTGTGCAGTGAGGGAATACTTTTTTTTTTTTTTACCTGTGGTCCAAAGTTATACTAGAAAGAGACTGACCACAAAACTATGCAGTCTCACCATTTTCATGTGAGAAATCAAAACCTCAGTCCTTCGCAATGAAACACATCGATCAATCTATTGCAGTGTAATGAAACACATCTATCAATCTATTGCAGTCTCTCTGAAAGAGCGTCAAAGGACTGTGCCTCACACTGAAATCCTCCAGTCTCATTTCTTCCCTCCCGGAGGCTGGGGGTTGGGTTCACTTATCTGCAGTGGCCATCATGACTATGACTGGACTGGACTGGACAGAGGGTTGCATGATGCAGACAGAGACAGGAAGTAAGACATGCGGGAGGGTTGGGTCGGTGCCAAGGCTTCTTGTTCCTCTCACACACTCACTCACACACTAATTGACTCATTCATTCTAATTCTCATTCATTCATTCAGTCATTGGTTCATTAGTTCACCTGTCCGCCCACTCACCAGATCTGCAGACGTATCTTCTTCCCGCGCAGCTCCACAGTTTTGATCTTAAAATCCACCCCTTGAGAGAGAGAAAGAAGAGAGAGGGACATAAATATGAAAAAGGGGGAGAGTTGGGCACAGAGAGAAGTGCGACAGAGTGGAAATGGTTGGGACAACCGGAGAAAAATAGAGAGACAGCAGCTAACAATGATAAGAAAGGGGAGGGAGACGAGGACAGAAGAACGGGCACAAGAGCCTAAAGAGACAAGTCTGAGGGTGGGGAAAGACATCAAGAGACATGACATGACATGCCACAAATCACAATAAGCTTTCATCCACAGTTGGCATCAAAGAATCAGAAGGCTATGACCTGAATGAGGTTCATGTCTGCAGCAGAATCAGACTTTGCAGCTGTCTGCTAAGCAAGCTCATACATTCCTCTGTGCCAGAGCCAAGCGCCCCCAGAGAGAGAGAGAGAGAGAGAGAGAGAGAGAGAGAGAGAGAGAGAGAGAGAGAGAGAGAGAGAGAGAGAGAGAGAGAGAGAGAGAGAGAGAGAGAGAGAGAGAGAGAGAGATCTTATGAGCACATTCTAGCATATCTAATCTACCCCCCTTCATTTCCACTGTAAATAAATGATCAGTGGACTTCAAGCCTCTCTCATCTAAAATAGACTAAAATGAAAGTGAAATAGGCTACATTTGGAATAAAGGGATACTGTGAAAGATTACCCTTCTGAAACTAGCCTAGCTCAAACAAACACAACCTGGGAACTAGATCCACATTAGTGAGGATGCAGCCTAAATCAGGTTTTACAACGGGTGCTTTGATGTTGCATGAGATCCTGCATAAGAAGCTCTGTAAAAAAATTGTGAGTATAAACAAGAAAACAGCAAAGGAATGACTGGTCCTGCATAACAAGGCTTTAAATGCATTAAAGTCTTAACAAAACTCTTTAGAAACGCAGCAAACACAACGTAAATGCAAATCACAGTTTACCCCAAAAGCTCTTAACTCAATTAAAAAAAGAACACTAGGAATGCATTACGGGCAGTAGTTCATGAATGATTTGGGTAGCATAGCTGATGAGCTCCAAAGACTCATCACCAAACAGACTTACAGAGCACAGTCTAATTTGCTGGGATTCTCAGGCTGACACAAACACAAACACAAACATGAACCGAAACCGCTGGTCGCATCAGTAAGGCAAACCCTGAGAACCCTCTGGAAATTGAGGCTGTTCTTGTCACACACTTCCTCTCCCTGTCCCTAAATAAATAAGAGAACAGGAAAGAGAACTAAGTTGAGGTCACCTACTCCAAAAGGCAGGGTAAGGGGGGATATTTGCCATGGGGAGCCGCATCCTGACCTGACCTCAAGTCAGTCCAGATACTGACAGCTGGGAAGCCTGTTTGGTTCAGACCATTTCCAAGTCTCACCCTGATTTCTCTCTCTCCCACTCGTTTCTATGCATTCTCACGTTTATACTGTGGTATCTTCATTAAGCCATGCAAATACAGAAAGACAGGCTAACAAATCCCTTGGTTCTGTCCTAGCAGGTGGACCAACTGGCCCAGGGAATTGTGGGGGATTGCAATGATCATGTGACTGCTGCTCATGTGACTGCATTAGAGTCCTGAGACTTCAGCTGTGTCACTGGCATGAGTGTGCAGAACCCAGAGGCCAGCCATGGCAGCTGTGTGCGACTGTGCTATTTTGGGAAGGACATCCATGGAGGGAGCTAACTTTGTTGGGACATGTTTGTGTGTGAGTGTTTTTGAGAAAGAAAGACACCACCTTCTATCTCAGTTGTGGTGTGATTGCCCCGTGTATGTGTGCTTGAGTGTGTGTGTGTGTGTGTGTGTGTGTGTGTGCGCATGCGCATGTTTGTTTGTGATCTTCCGATGTGAGGCAGGCAGGCAGGACTATTTGGGGTGGTGATGGCAGTGACAGTGTCAATTTCTGTGCACGCAGGCAGGTGGGCTGGCAGTCGGATCCTCTTACAGGGACACGGACAACAACACAAGACTGCTGAGGCGTGTGCATGCAATTTGAGAGTACCATCATCACACTAGCCCCCACTGCTGCAATCTCACACAAGACATGGTGGGACAATGTGTGGGTGATGTCTACAAATCCCATGGTCCTTGTAGGAAAGCTTTTGAAAGTGCTAACATTTCTTTGCCTTTTTATAATTACGCGTGCAAATAGTGGTCTTGAGGTGATTCAAATTTGGATGTTTACACATATCAGGATTTCACACTATCATTATGCCAAAATATGACTAAAAAGAGTCATGATACTTCCCAATGTCACATAGTGCAATATCAAGCACTCTGAGCATGCGGTGTCAGTGTCAGATGCATATCAAGACAATAGTACGAATTTGAAGCTGTTATTTTAAGGTAATAGAATTGCATGATGTTACTATACACCACACACAGCTATAATAGACATA
This sequence comes from Sardinella longiceps, assembly GCA_027497455.2. Lineage (NCBI taxonomy): Eukaryota > Metazoa > Chordata > Actinopteri > Clupeiformes > Clupeidae > Sardinella > Sardinella longiceps. The sequence goes on along the minus strand of JAODXP020000004.1, from coordinate 4,280,236 downwards.
ATTCAGCTGTCATAACACTTGGCTGAATGGCATGACACTGGTACACATTTGACTGATGCATTGATCTGGGCCTTTCAGCATGATCTGACTGGTAATGAGACTCACAAGTTAGAGCACATGGGCCCAGCTTGCATAGGAACAGTAGACTGCTGTCTGCTAAGCAGAGTTGGAAACGTTGACAGGTTACAATTCCAGGCATGCCTCTGTCAGGCCCACATCATTGTTGGCGGCAGTACTTAATTAGGTTATGATATGGTTGCATTATTGACGAACTGGTTTGACATTACCGGTAATCGTTTTTAAAAAGACAAAGTATAACATCAGTTAGGGCTTGGGAATTTTCTTCTAATTTAGACAAATAATCTGCCATCTATTTGTTCCATTTAAGAGATCTTGCTTGGGTTAGTTCGATAAAGAAATTACTAACGGGATATAAAAGCTTCAAGGCTGTATGAAGGCTTTGTATTGCAACACACGGTGGGCCCGAGTGACCCGTCAACCTCTAGGGCTATCATGATCTCAGATATCCAGTGTTTTGAACACAAGCGAGTAAACATCCCAATGACGCGAGGGTGCCGTGCAAAATCTCATGCCATACAGCAGTGACACTGAAAGGTCAAATTCAAAAGAATACCGCAGTTGACAGTTCTGGGTTCAGCAATCGTTGACAAGAGCGGACTGTGCAATGTTTACATCTGAAAGTAACATCAGGCTAATATGTTACCGTGTTGAGTCACCCATGTTTGTGGGGGGAAAACGTAGGGATATTGTTAATGTTAAGGCCTACTTAAAAGTTGTGCAATTACATGCCACTTTTTTGGGGAAAAAACGTCAGCTCCCCGCTATCATCTGCCTGAATACAGTCACCTTCAACGAGTCACAGCAAAACATACCATCAATCTAACTAACGCTAGCTAACTGTCAAGCTAACTTGAACACAGATACAAGCGACGTCTCTACTTTCGTTAGCTATCCAGATTTCATATTACTCCAGGACCAACGTCCCTGCTAGCCTTTTGTTTTCTTACCGACTGTTGACTTGCAGGCTTCACAAAATGTGTCATCAGTGAATCGTTCCATTAGGCTGGTTTTACCAACCCCCCTGGAGCCAATGATAATTATCTGAAGTTTATAATCGGCCGGTCTAGGTGGCATCTTCTTGCGCCGAGACTGGGCTCCGGTGAGAGCGGGGGATGCATTGGCGGAGCCCCCGCTAAAGCCACTTCCACCGGCCCTCCGCTGAATCTCATACCGCGAATCCATCAATAATTCCACATCTGTGTCGCGTATTGAACGTTAAAATAATCCAAGAACGTGTCAAAACACTTTAAATAACTTTCTGTAATCCCGAAGGCCGACTTCTCTAAAGTTTTGTTCTCCACACTGTGCTGTCCTACGTTAGGAATGGAGACTTTTCATTACGTCATCTCTTCACTGGATGCTTCCGGTTCCGTCGCATTCCAATAGGAACAAGCGTGATTTGCTGTCAGATTGGTTTGGGGCAGGCTGGTCTAACACCCTTTTAATGTTCATAATGTAAATTCTTAGGAATAACATTATCAATATCCCAAATACAATGAAAAGGATAATAAAGCACGTCGCATGTCGACATGCCTTCTCATTTCAGAACGAATTTGAAATAATTCCTTTAAATATACATTACAATACATTATTATTGTCATCACTAATATTATTATTATTGTTATTTTTGTTTGTTTGTTTTTTTTTTGCATCTAATGTATTCAGCCCCTGTCAGTTCAGACCCACAAGAACGATTCCCACTTTGTGTGAACAACATTCAAACTGCAAACAAACCAACCCTAACGAAATCACAATTTAATGGTTTTAATGATCAGTGGTACAGAATAACTTCAAACAGAGTTGTATAATTTAACAGATGACTTAAAACTCTGGGACAACAGTGCTGGGGCTCGGCCTTGGCTCATTTGAAGCATATGATCCACCAAAGCAAGGTCCCTCTTGGCTGCAGTGACGAAACAAAGTTTTTTTTACTTGTCCATATTCACTTGAACAGTTTGAATTTGCGCAGAAATGGTTGCACTGTCTCTTTAGGGTAAGGCTTAAGGGCAAGGCAAGTTGGGATGTTCTCTGGTTGTTCCATCCAGAGCTTGTGTGCGACACCCTTTTCATTTAATGTCGTTGCAAGCTTCGATAGAGATTCCTCGTCTTTCGCCTGTAGAACAAGAACAGAGGAGAAAATTGGTCAAACTGAACAGTCCTTAAATGAGAGGTAGATATGGTTACTCTTGGAGTTGCCACTGTGATGAAATGATTAGTTTTATAAGCTCTACCTCCAAGACCACTTTGTGCATGTTGTCCAGGTCTGCTAAATAGTCCTGAGTATCGGGATCACTGTAATGTAAATGTATGGCAGCGGTGGTGGCGTGGCAAGCTTGCGTTATTACGGCTCCTAATGGCCACGCCATAGTGTGAATCAAGTCCGACCGCACCACCACATACTGAACCAGCTTCTTTTGTGCACTGGCGGTCACTGCCATGTTTCAGAAAACGCTAAAAGCAGGCTATTGTGTTTCCCTCACATTTACAGCATCCAACAAGACATCCAGCCTCTTCCAAAGCATGGAACTGCAGCATTACTCACAGAACTAACTTCCGGTTTCCTGGCATCAAAGCTGCAAAACACTCCTTCAAAATAAAAGTGAAAGTGTCGCTGTGTGTCAGAATAAAACAGTAATTGTTCGTATCAGATAGATCGAGAGAATCACAAACTATAGCATTTGTAAATAATCTACATTTTGGCCAACAGTTTCAGTTTTTGTGTGTGTGTGTGGTGAATGATGTGCTAACCTGCAGCTGGTGTCTCATAAAAAGCAACATTCACCAGCAGTTCTGCCTTAACAGCTGAATTAATAGACTATTAAATATCATTGCCTTCCTGATTAGATTCTGGATCTTTTTCAGTTAGCCTATTGTAATTTAATAGGCCAACATTGCACTGAATGGACTGAAATGGTTGAAAGGTTGCTAGACAATATCAGCTCACTGAACTCTTAAGTTAGGCTACAGATAAAGTTAGAGAATGTTTAAAAAATAATGTTCACTGCACAGGCACCTGTATATATATATATATATATATATATATATATATATATATATATATATAAAATACAGCAGCACTCAACCTTTATTTACCTTTCTTCTGAAAAACCTTCAGCTGCTGACTATAAACCCAGAAATAGATATAAATACTACAGCATCACTGCCAAACCGAATGTCAAATTTATTGTGGACAATGACATTCACATTCTGGAAATTAGGTTTATATTATCATTTCTTTATGATACTCTCCAAACAATGGTATCCAATTGATCCCTTAAATATCAGGTCCCATGTAATGCTGGGCCATGATTGGGCTTAAATTTAAATGGTTGCCCACATGTAAATAGCCAGGCTCACCACCTTTCACTTTTGCTCAAGATTACATGTCACTACAGTACAACGTCAGGGATCTCTACAAAGGCTTATGTTTACTTAGACAAATTTATTGGCGGACCAATCGGCAAACAAGGAAGAGCTGAATGTAATGTCACAACCAGTAATAAACTGTAGCAAATTATTGAAGGCATATCAAATATTTTTAAATATCAAAGAAAGTATCTACCCCTAAGGAAACAAGCATGCCTATTGAGAGATCCCAGATACTTTGCACAAAGTGAAATGGTGTTAAAGCATTTTGAATACCACGCTAACATATAAGTCCTTCCAGCAAAGTTCTTATGCATGACCTATGCACCGTAGTATTATCGATGGGCTGTGGTACACTCCCACACACGGAGCGCACTGAACTGTCAACTGAATAAAAGCATCTTGTTAGGTTAAGTCTGAGGTCCAGAAACTAAACTACATTGCTGTGGTGGGGCACAGAACTCAGACACATAACATCTAGACAACTAGGAAAAAAGGAGGTGTGATTGATGGGATGCACACGGTATGCAAAATGTACGTACACATTGTGTATGCAGAAGTGTACGGTCTCCTTTACTCCAATGTTTGTGTTCTGGCCAAGTTATTTAACTAGCTTATTATACCACTTTGTACTTTTCAGATCATTCAAACTGTCCTGTGTGTAGCCCTTGTGAAGATATATCAGACCTAAAAAAATTATGCATGACCTTCCACATAGCAAGGATTCTGGATCATTTTGTCTTTTTTGATAGACAACTGAGTATTTCCTTCTTACGTTCTCTTACTTTCCTTTACAGTTCGAGCTCAAGCCCGAGCTACAATAGCAATGTGGTTATGACATAAATAGGAACTTTTATTTGTATATTTTGTCCCCGTCATGTGCAGTAGTGGCTGGAAGCGGCCCTGCTGTGTAGTCTCTGGTGGGTCTTAAGGCTGCTGAGCTGCGTAAAGCTGCGACTGCAGAGCCGGCAGTGGAAGGGCCTCTCACCCGTATGGATTCGTTGGTGCGCCTTCATGTTGGACGCCTGGGCGAAACGCTTTCCGCAGTGGCGGCAGGCGAAGGGTTTGCTGCCGCTGTGCACACGCTCGTGCGTCACCAGGTTGCATCGCAGGCTGAAGCGCTTGCCGCACACGGCGCAGCCGAACGGACGCTCGCCTGTGTGGATGCGCCGGTGGCGCTCCAGGTCGGTGGCGCGGCCAAAACTCTTGGGGCAGGACGGGCAACGGAAAAGGCGCTGGGAGGGTACTGAGGGTGCTGTGGTTGCTGTGGCTCCTGATGTTGTTGAGAGGAAACGGCGGTGAACCAGCGAAGAGGAAGAGGAGGAGGAGGAAGACAAGTAAGAGGAGGAGAAGGAGGATGATGATGACGGAAAGCTATGACTGGCAGAGGGCAGGGCGCTGGTAAGGGAAGAGCCAGAAGAGAACATCGTTTCTCTCCTCCGTGTTGTAGCTGCAGCAAGGCCTGGTGGGATAGTAGGGGCATGACCCCTTCCAGTCATGCCTGGCCTCTCAGTAAGCATCCTCTGCTGGGGAGGGTCTTCTACAGATCCTGTGTCACTACTCCACTGGGAGGGGAATGCAGCGCTGTCTTTTAGGGAGTCTGCACAGTACCAAGCTGGGTGTTTTAGACCGGACTGTAGTGATCTACTTCCGGAAGCTTCTCCCTGGACACTCAGTCCAAAGTCAGACTCTACCATCTGGCCCTGCTCTCTTGCTCTGTACTCACATGCTACTGCCCCCTGGTGGTGGAGGCTCTGATCCACCTGCTCCTCCTCCTGCTCAGCCTTCAGCTCCAGCTGCAGATCACCAAACCCCACAGGCTCCCGTGTGTGTGAGAGAGCGGAGGTGGAGTCGTGAGAGTGTGCGAGGTGTAAACGTTGGTCCTCATGTTCTGTGTCCTGTGTGGAAAAGGAATCCTGTAAACGCTGAAGCTCTAGCTGGAGTTTTCTCTCAACCTCACAATTCCAGTCTTCATCTTCTGCAGGGAAGGGAAAAAGTGGTTTAGAAAATGAATTCTCTCCATACACTAACAAACCATATTGAAAAAGCTGGAAATACAGTTTCAGAGGCTGAGGCAACTATTTTACACACTGGTAGCCTATTTGTGAGCCTATAAATTACCACTAGTCTTATTTTCAACGGTCCTCAGGTATTTAAAATCTTGATGTACTCTCATTGCTTGTTTTGTGTGCAGGGCTGATAGTGAAAACAAATCAGGAGCCTGAGCTTTTCTTCCATACCAGGGAGGTAGGCACAGGTGGGGGTGTTAAATTTGCTATGCAGTGCACTTTCAGAACACTACTTAGTTATGAGCAAATTATACATCTTCAGCTAGTAGGCAGTGACAGGCGTGCAAGGATGCACATTTAACTCAGAACATGTAATTTGTCAATCCTCATCACTTCCATGCAATTTATATAAGGGTACAATGAGAAGAAAATGTTTAAATACTAGTCTAATCCTACTGTAATCCCACCTCTTTATACCTCTAGGCCAACTTTTTTTCCCCACAGTGATGCTGGTAAGCCTGAAATCAGGCACGGCGCCTGAATATTATCAGGCCTGTGTGTGCATTGAAAGGCACTCACCTGGGCTCTTGAGCTGTCGGCCACCACTGGCTCTCTCGACAGCGCCGTTAACAGGTGTCGTGCCGCATTTGGTGCCCCTCTCTTCAGCATGCTGTTCTGCATGAACCTGGAGTTGCTGGTAGCACGGGAACCCTTGTCCACAGCTGGAGCATAGGAACAGTCTCCCTCCTGCACCCCAGGCAGAGCCCTCTCCCAGCCCTGCTTGCTCCTTCTGCTGGCCTCTGTCAACATGTGTAAGTGTCTCATGTTTCCCAGTGTTCACCTCAGTCACGTCTGTGTGCATCATTCCTTTGCATCCATCTTGGCTGACCGTTTCTGTCTTGCCTGATCTGGAGGTGGACACACATTGGTTTCTGTGTTCCATTTTGACAGGTGTTGCTAATTGCGGTGCAGGGAGGACACTGCAGGTGAGCTTTTCTGCAAGTGATGGACTGACATGGGGCTCCGTGTCCGCTCTAACACCCATGCACGGGTCAGTGGAGGAATCTGTTGCGCTGGGCGAATGCAGAGGGACGCCAAAAGAAGTCTCACTTGAGCCTGACATGTCAGGCGCCCACAGGGGAAACTCCACTTCAGACACAGAGAAATCCACTGCAAATTCCTCTTCAGGGCTTTGCTGACTGGTGTCCAAGGCAGTGTGCTGCTGCACCTGCTCAACCTTCACGATAAGTCCTGGAGCAACTCTGCTTTTGAGGCCATCTTGACCAAGTGGTCGCACCTCTCCTTGGGTCTCAGGTACACCTGTGTGAGTAGTGTAAGTTAGATCACAGTGGGACTTTCTCCTTTTCTTTAAAAAAAGGTGTTTAGAGTGACAGTTGCTGTATGGTGTCATGGTCCATCACAGAGACATATGATATGTACCATACATAATGACAAGGACAAAGTGGTGGTAACGTCATGATAAACTGGGTGAATGTGGTAGGACTGTTGACTAAATTTGTGTGGCCACATTAATGTAAATTACGCTACACTGCACCACTGATATGGGCTTACTTTATGGACACTGTCATGCACATAGACTACACAACGCACAATTCAAATGACATTTCACGAGAGACACTAGATCGTCCATTTGTAAAGAAAAATAATAATTGAGATGTTTCATTCAACCTTTAATCATGTAACCGAGAAACGGCCTACCTCGTTCGGCGTCGACCTGAACACCAACTGTGCGTCGTTGAACCGGACCCATCCACGTTTCTCGACTTGATGTTCGCTCGCTTGTCAGGCAGTGAACTTTCTTGCGCAGAGATTCAATCTCCTTTTGTCTGCGGCACATCTCTACTCTGAACTCCAAACAACCACTGTCTACAACTTTACATATTTCTGCTACTGCACTTTTAGCCAAGATCTCCATCACAGACGCTATCTGAGTTTCAAGGGTCTCACGGGTCGGCATTTTGAAAATACAGTATTTACTAGGTTACGTTAGCCTATATAACAACCGATACTTTTAAATACCATTTAACCTTCAATATTCCAAGGAGAAGTAAAAGTAAGCAATGAAGTAAAGTAAACAACGATACAAAGCGCAAGGATAGTTAGGGCAGCTGTTCATTCTGTAGCACCCCGGTGACTTCCGTCTGATGGAGGTGGTGGGCGTGTTGTGAAGAAGAGAGAAATACCGTAAGTACCCGTTATGATAGGTAGTGCACATAAGATAACAATACTGAGTGGGTCAACAAAGTGCCATATGCATGGCTGTTCTATAGATGAAAGTGCTGTATACATATCAATTCTATACATGCAATAAATAAAAAAATAAATATAGCCTACACAATGAGTATCAGACAGAGAAATGCAGCAGAGATGACTAAAGTGCTGTGTGCATGACAGTCCTATGAGTCAATAGAGGTATACAGCTGCAGGAAAGAGCAGAAAATGGGTGACAGGGGTCCGTAGCGATGGATTTGGCCCGTTTCTTAACCCTGTCCTCATTTATAGATTTTCAAGTCTGAGAGGGGGCAGCCAACAATGCCCTGTGCTGTCCTCACCACCTGTGCTAGACTCTTCTTCTCTTGAGCTGTGCAGCTTCCATACCACAGTCACACTGAAGCAAAGGATGCTCTCTATTGTAGCTCTGTAGCCTGACATAGCCCGTCCATAATACTACTGTTCATCTGTATTCATGGTCTGGAGACAGTCTTCTGGGAAGGGTTTAGAACGAAATCATAATCATAGTCGCTCTTGTAGTTAAAAAAAAAAAAAAGATTGGAGCTTTGATAGGGGTTATAATGTGAGGATACAAGGACACAAGCAGTTTTAATTTGTCACATGCATATGATAACTAGTGTAAAAAAAATGCACTGAAACTGTGTCAGGTGTCAGCATATTTGTGCAAAGTACAGCGGTGCAGTAGGAAAGTGGCCATATAGGAGGGTTGGTGGAGGGGAGGGCACGCCAACAAGGAACACCCAAGATCAATAGGGGCAAGGAAAAACTCCCTTACCTAAGGAAGAAACCCTGGGCAAATCCATGGCTTAGGGGGCTAACCCAACTTGCCAGGGGTCATGGTGGAGAGATGGGACACAGTGCGCTGTTACATGTGGGGAAAAGGGCATGGAGTTGGTGTCCTGTTGAATGTGGGGAGAGGTATGGTGATGTTAGTGGTGGAGTGGGCAGTATGCTGAGAGTATGTTAGAGGCTGTCTGATGTGTGCCTGTGTGTGACCTTTAGCACTGCAAAAAAGACAGATAGGATTTGTATGTGTCTTTCCATGGATATGCCTCCCAAGACTACTGACCCACCAAACCTCACCAATCCTCAGGCCACCCTCATGAAGTTTGTTTCTGATAGTCTGGGCAGAGACACTCACATCAGTGGCTTGCTGGAAGTCATTCTGTAGGACATGGCCAGTATTCAACCTGTTCCTCCTTGCACAAAGGAGCAGATATCAGTCCTACTGATGGGTTGAGGACCTTCTATACAGGCATGGACTGGCCATAGGGCATACAGGGCAATGCCCGGTGGGCCGACGGTCATTTTTGGGCCGGGCTGTCATAATTTACTCATATTTTTCTTGTAGGATATTGTAGTCCAATTAAATCTCTCATCTTCATGTAATGTGTCCACTTTACAGTGTTGTTTTAGCTTGCCATGGAGTTAATATTGAATAAAACCATGGTGGGCCGCCATGGTCAAAAATGCCTGGGCCATTTTTTGGTCCCAGTCCAGCCCTGCTTCTATACATTTATGCATTTAGGAGACACTTTTATCCAAAGTGACTTACGAAAAGAGGAATAACAATTAAGTTACAACACAATACAATTAAATGCCTACCAGGAGTGCCATTTGCTAAGAGGAGAGGAAGTGCAAGAGTTGGGAAGAGCTAGATCAGTGCATTCAAGGTAGTTGAAGTGACTAGGACAAGAGGTACTCTTGTCCTTGGAAGAGCTAGGTCTTTAGGAGTTCCTTGAAAGCAGAGAGAGCCTATAACCCTGTCCAGTTCCCAAAGTGCTTGTCTCCTGCCATGTCCTGGAGATTGGAGAAACATTAAATCTTGCTATGTTCATGTTGGATGAGTCATCCTGGAAGAGTTGGACAACTTGTTAAGGAAACGGCTCATGCTGCCAAAAATAACCATGACTATAGCACTAGTAAGATCAAGAACAGTTTTAGGGTTCTTTCATAATTGGCCCTTTAGCACATTAACTAGCACAAGTCCAATTAAGTTGATACTGATTCATGCTCAGCCTCTGCTTCGTTCCTGACCAATCATTATCAATGGGGTTCAATTTACCTCCTGCTACATCCAATTATATATATATTAAAAAAGTGTAGTAGTCTGGCTTGTCAGGCCAGGAATTCTTTCATGGAAGGCAGTACAGTTTTGTTACCCGCTCTCAGTCACATGCAGAGCGATCACCAACTAACACCAGTGAATGCACTTGCACAAAGTGTGCGGTTTCTAATGGTACAACTGGTAATTCATGCAAGATTAACTTACGCTACTTGCATACTGTAGATGATACTTCTCAAGTAATTGATGCATTTGTGTTACACAAGTGTAGCATTGGCATTCAAAACTTCTCTTGGCAATTAATTTTGTGACATTATGACCCTGCCCCCATGCAACAAAACAGTTTACACAAAGAAATGTTAACTCCACCAACATGGTTAGAATCCACTTTATTGTTGTAGCCCTCACTTTCTGCTATACAAAGAAATATAAAAATGACAATGGCTCAGAAATTAAAACATTTGCTAAATAGTTAAGCTCTTGCTGATTTAACTGAACAAAGTGAATAAATTAGCTATTAAATTATACATGTACTATGGTTAAAGGACACACAGGGAAGTTAACAAATGTTGGGACAGATTCTGTGCTAATCATTTTCTAGACGAGGATGTTAGCATTTGTTCAGGTCTGATAGCCGTTTAATTAAACAGTATTTTCTGATTTAAAAATCTTGAACTTACAAGGCAGCATCAAACAATTTCTTGTGATGTGGTTGTCTCATCTCACAATAATGGTATTTTTAAATCCCGATGTAGTTACATACTCAGAATATGAAACGGACAACAAAAAAGAAAATCAGAAAGCTAAACAGAACCCTTTAATTCAAAGGGTTATTTTTTGTTGAGAGATGCTTATCTATACAGCTAGTTGCTCAGGGAAGAAAGATCTGCAGTAGTAAAATGGCCACAAAAATTTGCAAGGGTTTGCAGCACATCTTTAGGAACAGCATCTCCAAGGGCATGATGAGAGCCAATAAGGACATCCGGCCTGCGCTAGCAGAGGTTCCGCTTTCAGCACAGACCTTCATAAGAAAGGTCCCACAGCCGTAAGAGACGCTCACCTAAAACCTGGTGTGGGAGAAGGGGGTAGAGCCAGAAAAATAATGAAGAGGAAAGATCAAATATAGTTAAACAATTTTGGTAAAATACCTGGGTACTATATCTTATTCAGCTTGGGCCAGTGCTAGCTATGTGGGTGTCCTATATGCACAATAATAATAATAATAATAATAATAATAATAAAAACAGCAAGTAGTCTATATTTACAACATTATTACACATGTTAGAACAAACAGTTAAATAAAATTTTAGACTACATTGCCAAAGGAGTATGGCTTTTGGACTGAACATACATGTAAACATGTAGCCTATCAGTACAACATATATAAATATATATTTAGAATAGAAATAGAACTAAAATCGCATTTGCCACCATTAAATGCGCTATTTATTTCTAACATAAGGGAAGACATCGCTAAGGGAAGTTATGCGCCCATAACGACCGCACTGCCAATAACAGAATAAAACCAAAGTAGGTAGTACTGGGTAGGAAGTGCGGCACAGTACAGCCACTCTACCACATTGTGACACTGAAGTGCTTCAAGGATGTAAACTAAGCAACGTTAACAACTGAATAGCTTCAACTTCATGGATTTGTAACATTAGGTAAGCACATACGTGTCTGGTTCCCAAGCTTCATCTGATGGGGCAGAGACTGGGTTAGGAGCGTGAGTGTGTAAGTGTGTCCATGTGAACGTTCATCTTCATCTCATTCTCCAGAATCTGCACCAGCTGCTGCATGGAGGGCAGGTGGCCTGACTCCAGTTTAGACCAAACTGGCACATCTGTATAAAAGGGAGAGGGTGGAGGTGTTGTAGTCCAATACCATACACTAAATGCACAGAGCCATATAGGTACAGGAGAGCCAATATTGTAGCCTTACCATTCAGCGAGATTTCAAATGCTCCTGTTGACATAAGCTGATTCTCAATCATATTGCTGAAGAAGAACACCATCATGCAGGCATAAATCTATAGAAAAGGAAATACCAAAGTAGTCAGTGTGGAATAAGATGGCCCCAATGTTAAAGTCCTTCCCCATCATTGCTACAGCAGAGATGACTATAGCATAGACATTTTTAAACCAGGGGCCAGTACCACTAAAGTCCTTTAGAAAGGTATTTAGTGCAAGACAAGTCTTGAATTTTGTTAGACCAGTCTAAGGCAAGTTAGACAGCTTCACAAAAGTTAAGACTGGCATTTTATACTTAAAAAGTGAACACACTTCACAGCTATCGATATGTTAGCAGCATAGGTCTCAAATACCATGTCATTGTAGCCATCATGTTAATTAGTAAATGCCCTCAAAATTGACATCGCTAACTAGCCTAAAGCATGAGCTTTAATTTAACCTTTTAACAGAGATCAACTTAAGTATACTTTAGACTGGTCTATAAACTAATTGTCTTACACTAAAGACCAGTCTTAAGACCCTTAGACAAACCGGCCCCAGGGTCTCAAATCCTCTTTTGGACAACCTATAATGCTTATTGATTGAGTCTTGCACATTGTCCTGCTTATTTGAAAGCCTGCTTAATGCTTATAGTTCATGTTGTATTGTATGTATTAATCATATCCTGAGTAGCAAGAAATACTGTAGTAATGGAATTACTACATATTATTACATTGGCTCAAGCCCTAATTAAGTAGCCTAAAGCTTAATAATTCAAAACCATTATGATGACTTGCTATTATTGCAACTTAGCCTAGCCCTAACAGATATTTGACTTTCGTTTAAGCGGTTGATATTATAATGTTAATGTAATGCCTGTTGTTCTGGTTTTGCGCACAAACGCATGCAGACACACAGACTACAGACTTTAAAGGTCACCAAGGACCTCATCATAGCAGTTAGGGAATTGTGTTACTGTGGATATTGCACCCTCAAATGAACCAGTCTCTCCATGTCGCTAATGAGGCCCTGTGGGCCTGACAATCTGTGCCCTCAACCACAACTTGAAAGTACCTTGTTCTCTTGACCCCAAGTCCATATCCCGGGAGTTTCAACACCAAAGGGGGTAAAAGGGTCTTTTCCCACTATGATAAGTCCGATCAGGGCAAGTTTGAACACAGACATAAAGGAAGCAACGTGTCTAGAAGAGAGGGGGAGAACAGATATTAAAGAGTGTAATAATTTGTTTGGCCTAACGGACAGAAATACTGAAATCATAAAGAATTGCATGTCTCAGTAAACTCACCGGTAAAGGGGGTGAGGAAGGTAATTTTCTCCCTCGATGCGGATGTCTGGGTACCGCTGGTACAAAGCCTGCGTGTACTCTTCAAACACCCGCTTGTACCCTCAGGAAATACTGTCAAACAAGCAGAGAGCAATATACAGTTTTTTTGATACAAGGAGCCTACACGATTTAAACTAAATGTTACATTTCAGCTTGGTTCACCTCACTCACCCCTCTAAGACTCTAGCCCATAGCTTAAAGTCCCTGAAACGCTGGCTACTGCTAGTTTAGTTAATCCTTAACGTTACCATAAAGACGCAAAACGTGTTTGCTACCAACATCGTTTATGTTCATTATGAGAAGCCTCTGTGATGCCTTTTCCATAATTGCCACTTGTAAAAATAGTAACAACTTACCAACTTCAGGAACTGAAACAGTAACATTTTCATAAAAATCTCATAATGTGCAACATTCCCTGGCTACTGTTGCCGATGGAATTATCTCAGCATGCTAACGTTGATTTCGTTATGGAAGTGTTATGCAGAGCCGTGTGTTGGGCCTTGAGTGCTTAGCCTAACTCTCCATTTCAAACGTTAACGTTACCCTAAATTATTCCACGTTTACAGATATGGATGTATGAGCCTAACTTTCGACAACATAATCGATGTGGAGACGATATAATTAGCTATTAAAGCACACCACTGTTTCAAGTGAAGGCAGATAGGCTAGCTAACGTTAACCATCGTTAGCTAAGTAGCGATGTTCTTCCGGGCTCGTCGATTTAAAAAATATGAGACTACGTTAACTAACTTACCAAATCTGGAATTTGAGCAGTGGCCCTGCGGCATACTGCATTTTCATCCTTTTCCCACCAATATCAGCAGACGTTGAATAAAGAGAGAAAGCCCATAGTAAAAGGACTGAGAGAGGTAACCACCGAGCCCGCATCTTGCCTTTTCCCCCAGATCACTCTGCTAACAGGAAGTGGTATGTGACGTTTATGTGACTGAAAATGGCTAGCGCTTCTGGGAAACGCAGTCCAAAACCTACTGATTTTACTACTGCTATCCCAGGCTTGTGTAGGCCTTGTGATTTGCCCTTCATTTATGTTCTGATACAGGTGAGGCTAAAACTAGTTGTATAGTCACTGATAAAGGCGCGTGCTTGAAGGTGCGTGTTTGGATTTAGACTGCCTTGCGTGCGGCAAATGATTTTCTCTGATGCCAACTTGGAATGTCTACACTTTTTATTTTCCCATGTGTGTGAGGCTTACACTATGAGCTGGGTCAACATGACCTCTCCAAAAGACTAACCTAGTACAAATATGATTCTTGTACAATGCTAAGTAGTGGTTCTTCCTTTAACAATATGCCTACTTCTTCAGTAAAATTTCTACTGGAAGATTAGATGCAATTTACGTAAAATAGGCCTATAGGCTAACAAAATACCTGTTTATATCAGTCTTTAATTGCAGGCTGTTGTAGAAAGGGTGAGGACAAAAATCTCAGTGTCACCTTTGGACATTCAGTGTCACAACCCATTTTAATTATGTTAGAATTGTTTGAGTATTTGCTATATTCAGCTGTAGAAGTTCCACAATTTTAGAAAATAATGGTGTTCACATCCAGGCTAGGCCTACACAACAAAAAGTTAACTGGTGGTGGTGTGCACATCCAAAGTAGGTGCCGGACCAAAGAAATTTGTTTAACATAAAGTGGAATGTCCGCACACTTGTTCACAGCGTGAGGAAATGCCAGTGTGGAACATGAGGTCACAGTGCATGTTGTTTGACCTTTGACATTATCACATTATTATTCATAGGCCTACTTGTGCATTACTTACACAGGTGACATCTCAATATCTTTATTTTACTTAATGACAATGCTTGTCATGCATCCACCTGTTGGGGTGGACATGGAGGCAGTCAAGATGTCAGCAGAAAGAGCCAATTGTCCTTTTCGAGGGTTAGTCTATTAGCCTGACATAGCCCGACCATAATACTGCTGTTCATCCGTATTCATGGTCTGGAGGTTCTTTAACCTGACGCGATTATACTGCGGAGGGGAGGGCATTCACTCCTGGTTTGAAACGATTGGAAAGCTCGTCTAATCAGCTTCGCTTATTGGCCGGTAGACTCTCTACCGATGTAAACACGCCCCAGAGGACCGTTCCCAGACCATGGATACGGATGAATATCGTATTATGGGCGGGCTATGTCAGGCTATTAGTCTATGCTATGTTATTGAAAAACTGTCCTGTGGTTACACAAGTAGAAAATTGTATTTTGATTATTTTTTATTTTTTATTTTTTTTTTGTGTGTGTGAAATAATGGAGTATTGCATCCTTCGACCAACAGAATTGATTTACTTGTTTTATTTGTCAGTTTAAAAGGCAGTGTGAGATTACTGTCACCACTGCTGAGTAAGCGCTCATTACATTCCAGTGCCTATGCTAAGCTAAAGTTAAAATTGGGGTTGCCAGATTAGGAAAACTCATGCACTGAGACCAAAATTATTTTACCCACATACTGTAGGTGACTCTAGGTAAGACTGTGAATAACCCAGTGAAACTTCTTCAGTTGTTTAGTGACATCATATCAATGAAAAAAAAAATGTACCACAAGTTTTTGATATTTTGTTATTGACATCATGGTACATTTCATACTTTGGAGATAAATGCGTAAAGATAAAATCTCTAATCTCAAACAAAACAGTAGAAACCGGGATATGAGTTTTTGTCCCTGCTTGTGGGGATTTATCATGCAGGCTTGCAGGAGACCATAAGTCATCCATTTGTATAGGCCTACTGTGCATGAAGTTTCATTTCATTTTTTAAGATGCTATGTATGTTTGAAGAAATTGAGTCTGTACTGACTGTCATATTTACTATTTGGACTCTTTTCAGGGAATCTGTTAGTCTTTAAGATAGGCTGAAATTAGGAAATAGCCTAATTAAAGGAGTCCACCAAATGAAAATGTGATGATATTACAATAGGCCTATAGTGTAATATCAGTACAATAATAACTTGTTTAAGAGGGTATAGCCCCCCCCCCGCTCCTCTCTCTCTCTCTCTCTCTCTCTCTCTCTCTCTCTCTCTCTCTCTCACACACACACACACACACACACACACACAATTGCTTAAACATTGTAACAAAATCCATATGGTTAAAAAACATTGTAGCATGCAATTGGATGGTGGCCATGAGAAGCATCTACACTCACATCACAAATAGGCTACAGGATGACCCTGATTTCCGGTGGTTAAGGTCTGTCTCCGTTAAAATAGGCTAACATAAATCCATTTTAAATTATAATGATAATGGAAAATTCAGGGGAATGTCCTCGAGTCTCATCTCAGATGTCTGGTCACCTGAACGCAAGCAGTGTGTTAACGTGGGCACGGAACTGGGAGCTCGTTCTGGTGTGGGTGGGCGCTATTAGGCAACGTGTATCAGCGTAGTCTCAGAAAAGGGGGGCAGATGAAAACAGGTTTTGAGTTTTGAGTGAATTATCATACAGCTCTCTCCAATTCTGCACCGAGTATCTTCTTCCACCACCTTCAACAATGGTTGCGAAGCAAAGGATTCGTATGGCAAATGAAAAACACAGCAAAAACATCACTCAGAGGGGAAACGTCGCAAAATCGTCGGTAAGGATCAAAAGGTGTTTCCTGATGTTTCGGAAATGGGAAGGTTAGCAGCAGGGTAGGGCTATGTGATATAGCCTAAATATGGACTTTTTTGTTTCACAAAAAGTGAAAGCCTAGCACAAGTTCTCTTTTTTTAAAATGAAAATAAATGAACAAATAAATACAGGCTATAGCCTACATTATTACTCAACGTTGATTCAGACCCAGGCTTTGATCCTATTTAAGATTTTAGATGATTATGCAGGCTTGTAAGTTAAGATATAGGTCTAATATATATATTTTTTTTCTGAAAGAAGAGCAACTCTGATGACAAAATTGCTGTGGGACCATGGCTTCTGGCTCTCTTCATTTTTGTTGTTTGTGGATCAGGTGGGTAACGATTCCTTTGGCAGGTGTGGACTGGACAGGTCCTTATATTTATATGATTGTTTTAAACAAAATATTACACTAATACTTTTTATGTTTAATGTAAAACCTTGGCGTAAAAGTGAAGGTTAAGATAAAGATAAAAGGACCCACAATGTGTACACAATGGGCAAGGTTGGTGTGATAGCAAATGTGCTTGCATTTGCAGGTGTTCACACAGTGTTCAGATTAGACCTTCATGGCAGCAGTTCTCTGCACATCAAAAAAACACCTGTCCAAGGTGGCAGATAAACAAGATGGATATGCCTGCCTGGCTTAGAAAGTTGTAGAAAAATGTAATAACAGCTGTTATAGCTCCAGTGGAGTTGTTTTGACCTGATACATTGTATGGACAAGAGGAAAGCAAAGCTCTTCATAAAGGCTAGTCTTTCACACTTTATACAGAAACAAA
This sequence comes from Sardinella longiceps, assembly GCA_027497455.2. Lineage (NCBI taxonomy): Eukaryota > Metazoa > Chordata > Actinopteri > Clupeiformes > Clupeidae > Sardinella > Sardinella longiceps. The sequence continues at coordinate 4,262,761 of JAODXP020000004.1, read as the reverse complement.
TAAGTCAGATTAATGGGAAGAAAATCAGTTGATCATTACTTGGTCTTGCAGTATAATAAAGTTCTACAATTATTTGACAGCATAGCATTGCTGAGCTTAGATTTCACCAGCTGAGACAATCTGCTTCCATGGGCTTGTACAGTGGGAACTAAGATGGGTGCAATGCATACAGTACCTCCTTTCACTTTCATGTAACTTTCACTGCAACATAGGCCTTCTGTTTAGTTTCAGAAATAACAGACTTTGCCACTTTGGCGAGCGTCACGCATTTTGTTTGTGTAGAATCCATGCTCCAGTAGTTTGTGATAACACATATGGTAGCAATGCACGACATATTAGAGTACACTGAATGGAATAGTGAGTTGAGAGTGGAGAAGAAAGATCAAATGGAGAATGTTTTGCTGCATGCTTATTTAGATTGTAAATAGGCTTAGTTTAGAAATCTTGTAGGGTGCGTGAGGAATAAGTGGCCGAGCGAGAAGCTCCAGGGTGAATATTTAATGACGAGCTATGAGAAGCACCTGAAGCACCACAGTGGCACTGGCATGGTTTTGCTATGATTGTAACTAATACATTGAGCTCGTGGAAAAATTATTTGTAGCCCAGAACTGTGAATGTCCTGCTAACTGGATGATATTGTGTGGTCACAAGCTCTTTCAAAAATAATACAAACAGTACGTATGTAAGCACATTGGTGGTGAGGAGTAGCCTGGCGGACGCCAAACTAAAATCACAAGTGATATTTAGTCTGGAGACCCACTTACTGCATTTCTCGTAGCGAAAGCGTTGTTTAGGATTGTCCAGAGCCGTTTATTGGGCGCTACAAATGTCTATCATAGTGTCTGTACATAGTTCAGAGCCAATACCAGAGCCACCACAAGAAGTAAAATGCAATCGAGGGCCGCGCTAGTCCCTTTTTGTTCTGTGATTGGATACCGAAAGCAGGCGAGAAAATCGGCCATGGTCACCATGCGGCTTTGCAGAGTGAAATGAAATAAGCGCGCAAAGGACCATGGGAACTCCCAGGCTAGGCGAGGAGGGGGATTTATACCAGTCTGTTGCAGTTGTATTAGGTACAGAGCTCCCCCTACTGTAACATTTTTCTTATGCATCAACATTGCAAAAAGTTACATGATGAAGCTTTAAGACTTCAAAAGTATCTCAGCAAGTCACAACCACAGAACCAAACTCCTAGAATAAAATCTGGGGTTCCCATATCTCATGTTTGAAAACTGCTGTCTTCAAACTGTGGTAAAAAAAGTGGTCTTTCAGGGTTTGTGACTATTTAATCATGTGAGTGTAGGCGTTTATGTGGTGCTAACACTGATTTTTTTAATCTTTTACAGCAATATTTCAAATCATCCAAAGCATTCGCATGAGCATGTGAGCTGAGGAGATGACCAACAATGATTCAGCATTCCAAAATTTCGTCCATCCCAGCATTGCCCAGGAAGACTAACTGCCTTAAAGTGATTTTGCCAAGATTTGCATATCCTGTTTGTGCCTTAAAACATGGAACAAATAATCTCAACAAGCCATGCAGTTGCATTTCAATTAAGGGTGACTGATTTGGTATCATGGCACTGGGTTGCAGTAAGAGTTGTTAAGTCAGCTATAATTTGGGTCTTAGAGTGTGTTGCTGAATTATATAATGAAAGATTCCATAACATTGTAACTAGAAGTTGCTACATTTGAATTGTGAAAATCCGGGACACCCACCAATCAAATAAAAGCAAGCAGGTGCCTACAGTATCCCAGCACAGCAAGACTTGGCCTATGTAAAATAGTGGCAGGGGACACTGATGCAACAGCACAATTATAGGTTTATTCATAAGTGATACTAATGAATGTGAAGAAGAACATTTTTGCAAAAATCCGGGATAACATGTGTCCTGGAAAAATGTATCAGATTTCCGGGAGTGACGCACAAACAGCATAATCAAGGAAAGTACATGTGGCAACCCTAATTGTAATTGCTACTTAAATGTACTTTTTGCTCTTGTGAAAGATATGATGACCAAATTACTCAAGATTTGCACTAGGCTGGTTTAAAAGCTATGATTGTAATTGTGGTGTGGTGCATTTTATCATTCAGTGTGCTTGATCATCACAGAATGTTCTAATGCATAAATGTTCTATGTGAGTAATGAATGTATTGAATTTGTACACAGATGAATAGGCCCAATGAACAGGCCTGACTGAATATGAATAATAAACTAATATAGATTATTTTTACATTTTTCTTACTTTCTGTGGCTTACAAAGTAGTCTGAGATCATTTCGAGAGGTTTTACAAAAGAAAGGAACATTTAGGCCTAAAACGACATTAAATGCTAAAGGACTGGAAATAGCCTAACGAATTATTCAATTCAATTCAATTCAATTTTATTCGTAGAGCGCACAAATACAGTACATTGTCTCGCGGCGCTTTACAGACAGTACGGGAAGCATCCATGAGAATCAGGGGCAAGGAAAAACTCCCTCGCTTTGTAAATAATTTGTTATGTAGGAAGAAACCTTGGGCAGATCCATGCCTCATGGACTCAGCCTACCTGCCTGGGGCCTAATAAAGTATCTGTAAAGTCTGATGCATAGATTGACCATGGTTAACACAAAACAGTATGAGTACTGAATGTAGTCAGAGATGATATACACATAGTTTGTGTGACAGTCAGGGCCAAGGGATGGAGTCAGTAGTTGGAGTGTGGGATTAGTCAGTAATTGGAGTGGGATCAGAGTTCATTGGGTGTTGGTCGCCATCTAAGTAGTGGTCATCAGGGGGCCATCAGGCCAGTTCCATCACGGGCCTCAGAGAAAAGGGGGATGGTCATGGTGTGTGGCTCCGGGGAGGTTGGTCAGCATCCGTAGTGGGGTAGGGTTGGTGGCAGAGAGGTACGGGAGGTTCATCACTCAGCCAGTGCGTCGGGGCAGAGGAGGCAAGAGAAACAAAAAGAAACAGAAACAAGAGGATTAGGCCAATCTAGGAGGATATCACTTCATGATATGTGTCATATAATCTAGCTAGAGTGAGGAGAGGGAGATAGAGAGAGGAGAAAGAGGGTTGTACAGGATGGCAAGTGTGCAGAAGGTGGCTGCACTAGGCTATCGCAGCTTAACTAAGGTATGGTACATGGCATCTCACCAACCCAGAAGGGGGTGGTCAGTGGCCGCCTTGGAAAAACAGCAGAGGTAGCCCTCCCAGGAAAGCCCAAGAGGAATGGTGTTATGCCATGGCCCACTCCTAATTATAGGAAATGTCAAAAAGGAAGGTTTTAAGTCTAGACTTAAAGGTATTGAGAATGTCCGCTTGTAGGGAGGAATAGAATTCCATAGAAGAGGTGCTCTTCTTATGGGGATAATGCCGACAGGAAAGACAAAACCTTTGCATTCTCCAGCAGTCCTGCAAGGCGCACACACTGTTTGATATCCTCCTCACCAGCAGATGGCCCTACAAGATGAGCCTTTGCAAGCTCTCTCGATCAGTATTTTCTAAACCGACTCCTGAAAAAATCTCCTACCACAGAGATTTTTAGCAGACCCTGCGTTTAAAAACGCAATAGAAAGGCAAATCGGGTAGTTTAAATAGCGTAGGGTATGCCTAAAGGTTATTTGTAGTGATAACGTTACCAATATCAAAAGCAGTCCAAGAGAAAATTTTACTCTGACAAGCCCTTCCACCTTACTCCATTCGTCATTTCCTGAAGAGTACCAGGAATGGTAATGTAGTTCCTTATGACAGACGACTGGTAACGCTGTCATCCAGTTTGGACACTGTGTCAGTACAGCTGAGGCTGATAAAAAACGAGTAGATGGTCACTTTTTGGAAAGACTTGATGAGCTGTTTTCCCTACTAAACTAACCAATATAATAGCGTCTATGTTAATGTCAGCTGAATGCACTTGAATTGTGTGTAGAGTTAAAAGAAATCAACTTCGTATCAAACTCAGGACTCCGACCTCTGCAAGGGTAAGTAACATTAAGCGTTTTGCTCTGGGGATATGAGGCTCTGGGACAGGCTAGCACGACGGATGTCTTGTCTATTCTCTAAGCCATTCTTAATTACAATCGAGACAGTCGATTATTTTGAACAGATTGAAATTTGCTAAAGGTATGCTAACTCGCTTCATCACCTGACCTAAACTAAGTTGAATTTATGACACTCTTTGATTGCTAACTTGCCTGAAATGACACCATATTTAAAAGACTTGATGTTATGCAACAATGTCGAATGTCATGTGCGAGTGTTTTCAGGCCCTATGGGTTTAACTTTCTACAGAGATCTCAGCCAGTAGCCTAATGTCAGATAAATGGCGTAAATGTTAACACTGTATCGTTAGTGTTAACTGGCACCTGATTAGCTGGCCTAAATGCAGATCAGCTGTTCAACGTTACTTGATGAGCAGAAAATAACGTTAGTTAAAATTGTTTAGGTCATGTTAAATCTCATAGTTGAAAAGGTTGTGTGCTGTAGCCTACACGAGAAGTGCTTTGTGACAAGTGCGTCGTTAAAATTTGAAGTTACAGTAGTTTCCTCCCCAACAACTGAACTGGTAGCTTCAGCTGTCCTTTCAGACTGGGATCTATTTCTGATGTAGGTTGACTGATATGGTTAGCTACAAGGCAGGACAGCTGCAGTAGGATATTTCTCTCCTCTCTATGGAGCCTTGTCATATTGTCATCAAAACATACCTTTTGTCTGCTGCTGTTATTCGTTTTGCCCATCTGCATCACAAGAGGTTCGCTACTTGATCACATGTGATGCATGTATGCGCCTAGATGGTGTCACATAAAATTAATCAAGACTCATGTGCTAACATGTGATGCTACAATTTGAGTGGCAACAGAAAAGTGCCTTGCAGCAGACATAGTAAATTTACTCACTAGAATTCCAGGCTGTCTTATTACATTTCTAGAGAGCTAAACAGTGGACTAGTGCTGCAATAGCAACAAGACCCTTTCTTCAGTTTGCCTTTTCTAGCACAAAATATAGTGGGAAGGCTCTTTAGTCACACAAAAAGTATGCACATCGCACCCCACTGGGGCCAGGTGCAGGAACAAAATGTATACAGCTCACAGATGGAGTGTGTTGATAAATAAATAAAAAGTTACGCCAGTGTCGACACTCAATCTAAATTTTGAGAAGTGCAAAATAAAAAAAACTCACTCTAAATTTCGAGAAACACACTCACTTTATGGCATGGTTTGATGGCAGATTAAGCAACACAGAGTTAAACTTTTATGTGAAAACAGCTGTGTTGGTGTACACTTATGCAACACATTTTTGATGATATTTGTTCTCACCGTGTGTGTGTGTGTGTGTGTGTGTGTGTGTGTCTGACCCCAGAACTCTTCTCAGTATGGAGGCCCATGGTTCAGCACGGCTCCAATCCCGGAAGAGGAAAAGGGACGGGTCAAATGGCGAGGCAGAGGAGGGTGAGCGGCCAGGCAAGATGAAGAGATACACATTGGTCAGTCACATGAACTCTTCCTTGTTCCCCTCCATCCCCATCCCCACCCCTCCCACCCCCCTCATTGATAGGTAACTGTTTAACTATGCATGCCATCAATGACCCATCATAGTAGGCTATTAGTTACACACATAATATAAGGGTTTCACAATGACCTGTTTTCTGTAACCCAGTTAGAAGAAGGATTATGCAATCATTTCATGTTGCATTGTTTCAATCCGTTAATTAAACAATACAGTTTTATTGTGTAGTTGCAAGAGTGGAATTATGGTATTTTCTTGTTGCAGCTGCATGACTGAGTGACTTTATTTTAGTGTTGGCTGCAAGAATATAAAGCAGATAACCGGGATGGAACCGCCTTTTTCTGTACTTCCGCTCAATATGGCATTTTACTAAAGTACTGCATCTCCAAGAATTAGTTTTGCTTCTGCAAATTTTTGGCAGACCAATCAGCAACAGAGGAAAGGCTATGTCCCCGAGGGGTAAAAGCGATGTCATGACCAGTAGCAAACCACAAGTGGTAGCGAATGATTGACGGCATGCCCAATAGTTTTATTTCACAAGGAAACTAACAACACCAATTGAGGGATCCCAGATGTTTTGCCTAAAATGAAACAATATGGAAACGTTTGGTATACTAGGAAAGGTGGCGGGAGGGGTAGATAAAATACAGAGTTAGTAATGGATTCATTATGTTTATTCCTCCTGTTGGTTGTTCAGGCTTTGAAAGACCCAGCACCATATGCAGATCAACTTGAGTCGATGGAGGACCGAGCTTATCAGCGTGTGAGCATGGAAGAAGCTCTCAAAGGGACTCCACGTGAGTCTCTTTTCTTTGCCAGACATCCTTGGTCACATATTATGAATAGCCTAAATAATAGCTGCTTTAAAAAGTTTCATTCTGTAACCAATGGACTGTGTCTTCTTTGCGGATTTAGCGGAAAGACCAGTACGGGTGTATGCAGATGGAATCTTTGACATGTTCCACTCTGGCCATGCGCGAGCCTTAATGCAGGCCAAAGGACTGTTCCCAAACACACACCTCATTGTCGGTGGTAAGCTCATTTTCATTTCAGTGGCTACTTTCTCTTTGTCTTTTTGGACTGATTCTTGTCTGTCTGCTTTTAAAACCTCACTGGTGGAAGTTATTCTACATTACTACAGACTCAGTCCTCCACTGTATGTTATTTTATTCCCTCCTTCTCATTCAGTGTGCTTAATCATGAGTGTAAGTTCAGTAAAGGATTTTGAGAAAATCACTACCGTAATTTCCTGACTATTAGCCGCGGTTTATACATTGATTTTGCAAAATTTCTTCCACTATGAGGTTAAAACAGGGGGGCAGTTAATATGGTGTTAATATGTTTTTTTTTTTTTTTTTTACTTGCATAAAACACTGTTCTGCAGTTTATACACAATGGGGCTTATATGCGGGAAATTACAGTACTGCCTTAGAGCTTATTTTGTACAGCTGGAGATGTAGCCTGTTGGGTAATGGTAGTGTTGTATTCAGTATCTTTTCCCCCCTCACTGCAGTGTGCAGCGATGAGCTCACACACAAGCTGAAGGGCTTCACCGTCATGAATGAAGATGAGCGCTACGATGCCATCAGCCACTGCCGCTATGTTGATGAGGTTGTCAGGAATGCACCCTGGACACTCACTCCAGAATTCTTGACCAAGCACCGGGTAAGAGGAAAAGACCCTTTATTAGGTGTATTTATTTATTTATTTTTATTTATTTATTTTTTTAAGCTGAAGAACATGAATTACCATTGATCTCTCCTGCTGAGTTAAGTAACTTTTTTGTTGTTGTCAGATTGACTTTGTAGCCCATGATGACATCCCATACTCCTCAGCTGGAAGTGATGATGTTTACAAGCACATCAAAGATGCTGGTAGGTATTGGTAAGCCTCATAAATGCTACATATTGTTGAGTGAAGTGTTCAAAACCATGAAGTGTTCCATTATGGTTATTACATTGTCGTATGTAGGTTTATGTATTACAGTAATGTAATGTATGATGCATATATTACATTTTATTTCAGGAATGTTTGCCCCAACCCAGCGGACAGAGGGCATTTCCACCTCTGACATCATCACAAGGATCGTCCGTGACTATGACGTTTATGTGCGTCGCAACCTACAGCGTGGGTACACTGCAAAGGAACTGAACGTCAGCTTTATCAACGTAAGAACCAAAACCGTTCTCTTTACTGCTGACACACTACTCATCATACGATTAATCAATGCGTTAATGTTAATCAGTCAGTCTGAGCATAATCAGTCAGACCACTGATAAAGTGTCTTTGTCAAACAAGTAGTTTTGTGTTTGGTGTCTCCACACAAGGTCTCTGCCTTAAGTAATGGATATATTTTCTGTCGAGTTGAGCGAACAGCTACACGTAAAACATGATATAACACAGCAGTAGTAGAGTAACTCTTGGCGAAATAGATTTTGTTGATGTCGCTCTCATGGGTGGAAAGGTTGAAGGCTTCCTATAGTGCAGTATACAGTATGTTTGATTTCCCCACCACCTAGGAGAAGAAGTATCACTTGCAGGAGCGAGTGGACAAAGTGAAGAAGAAGGTCCGTGATGTGGAGGAGAAGAGTAAGGAGTTTGTGCAGAAGGTGGAGGAGAAAAGCATAGACCTTATTCAGAAGTGGGAAGAGAAGTCCCGGGAGTTCATTGGCAACTTCCTGCAGATGTTTGGTCCAGAAGGTGCCTTGGTGAGTATGCAAACACCTTAGATGCTGAACACAGTAGAGAGCGTGATTTGTATGGGTTTATATTGGCTCTAATAGCAGCTTATCCTGTCACTGATGGCAAAGACTTGACATACAAAACTTTACTCAAACAGCAGTACTTATCCAAGGAGAACATTACCACAATGTCTTTGAAGTATTGTAAGATACATTATTTTCTGTTGTCACTTGAGTTCTTAAATATGTATATGGGTGAATGAGACCGGAAAACAATGCCCATTTTTTTTCTCTAAAGCATCTCTCGCTCCCTCCCTCCAACAGAAGCACATGCTGAAGGAGGGTAAGGGCCGTATGCTGCAAGCCATCAGCCCTCGGCAGAGCCCCAGCAGCAGCCCGGCGCGTGAGCGCTCTCCTTCGCCCACCTTCCGCCTTCCCTTCTTCACCAAGACATCCCCATCCTCATCCCCCCACTCCCACCATGGCAGCGTCTCCCATGGCTACCAGTATGGTGGGCGGGGACAGGCAATCAGTGAAGATGATGATGATGATGATGATGATGAGGATGATGAGTAGGGCGGGACTCTGCAACTCCCTCTCTCGCCGACTCACAGTTCAGCACCAGTTTTAGCTGCAGACTGCACCAACCTTACACTCGCCATCCATCATCAACATTTTATATCCCACTTGTTTTTATTTCTTTGCCTGTCATATCACCATTATGTTATGTTGATGCTCCCTAGTTCATGGACAGGAGTCCTATGGTATCAAACGCCCTAAAAAACAAGATATTTATTTGTCGTTTTGTGTTTCTCGGATCTGAGTGAAGTCATCCGCTTTGGATTACTCAGACAATCACTCAGTTCCAATACTTGTAGCATAGCCGAAGATGGGGCACACACCACATACATTTCAATGAACTGTTATCAATTTTAATGGCCACCATGTTTTTGCCAGCCCTACATGTCTAGCCCTCAGTCCAGACTTTTATTCTCAAACTGGAGGATGTTAATGCAACGCTACCCACCTCCTCTTCTGTTTGTTGGGATTTTAAATTACTCTTAACACTAAATTATTAACTGCTTACTTTCTTACAATAATATTGTAACCAGCTTCACAAAAGATCATGAAGGCAAGGTGATGTAGAGAAGTTATTCTTCTAAGTTACTCTGCCTTTTCAAGCGTACCGTAGTAGTTGCGCTGTGGTCTCAAATGTGTGTTCAGGGTTTGGGCTGTCTTTGCACCAGCACAGTCTAATCTTGTTGGAGGGTCATCGTTGTGTGCACACCGTACATCTGGCTCGAGCCCCAATTCGCCCTGAGAATTATTTAGCACTGTGAATGTTTGCTTGTTTGTGTTTGTTTGTTTGTGAAAAGATGCCAGTGGTTCAGTTGCACTGATTCTCAAGTGGACACAGGTGTCACTTTTTTTTCTTGTTTGACAGCTGTATTTTGTGTTACTTTGAATATAGTTTGAACACTCGGCTGCAAGAGAAGACCTATACACCCCTCTCTGCTTTCTGACAGAGAGCTGCAAGGGGTGACTTACATTATGACAATCATCAGCTACCCATAAAACTCAGCTTTCACAAGCTCAGCGGAAGTCAAGAGTTATTTTCAGGACAATGCCCCTAGATTAGGTTGTCTGGATAGAGTTGATTTTCCTTTAAACATTAACATATAGGTCAACATCAGGAAGATTGCTTGTTGGTCAGATTTGAGAAGATTGTAGCAACTTACTAAAAAGAAATAAGTATTTGTTTGCTCTATGAAGGAAAAGTGATTTGAGGATTCCAGTTTCAAATCAAGTAGACCAGGGGGGTATTCCAAGTAGATGTTCAAGTGATAAACCTGGGTAAGACTCCTGATCTTCTGTCATCAGGTTTACCACTACATTCAGATGAACTTACCCAGGTTTGAATTATCCTATCGCTTTGTTTGTTGAACAATGAATAGTTTGAAGTAGAGTTTATTTATATATAGATTTATATATATATGATTTTTTTTTCAGAACTGAGAAACTTTCCTGAAAATACAGTGACCCTTGAGGTATTTGGCAAAAGTGTGGATAGTTGTTACTAATATTCTCCTAACTTTATTTAACTTACTTTATGCACAATGAGTCCGGTGGTGTTAAAATTCCTTGACAGCTCGTCAGAGAACACCGCAACTGACGGGCTTTATTTCTCTCATATCAAGAAGACCATCAAGGCATTTTTTTTTGTTAAATTACCCATGTCATGTGAATGTACAACACATCGCAAAAGGGCAAAAGGAACATTTCAATGTAAAATAAATCTCCTAAACACACACAAGAGCTTTTGGTTTTTCCTTCAACGATGAAACAACAACTCACAAGCCATCATCTCCACGTTCTCCGAATCATGACAAAATGACACCCAACACAAGTCTGTTTCCATGATGTATTTTATACTGAACTAGACAGTGACCAAGTTACTGAGGGGGAGATCAGACACAGACACTAAAGGTATGATAAAGTCAGTAAGGGGCAACCACAGAGACCAACCCACAAACAGAGAGCGCTCAATGAAGGGGTACAGTGGCCAAGTCACGTTGCTCAGGCCTGTTACACTGGTCCAGACACTCCCCCACCACCCCTACAAATAATGGAGGAGCCCAAAGGGTGAAACTTCCTGGTGTAACTATTCAGTCCCCATTTGTCCACTAAACCAATTCATTGGGTCACTCAGTGTACAGACAAAGAAAACAAGCGTTCACATTTTGCATAATTCTTTTGAGCTTTGCCATTTTTTTTGATATACAATTTGTCCACAAATTGGAAAAGGGATGGGGGGATGGCTATACTGCAGGTAAAGACAGAGAAAGGAAGATTTCAGCTGTTCAATGGCTCATTAACAGCGCGTCTCGTAGATGCCACTGCGACCGATGTAACGCACCCATTTGATCACGTCGTGGTCGCTGTAGTTCAGTTTGGACTCAAACACCTTCAGGTAACGCACCTTGAGCCCAGAGGGTGCAAATGGAACCTGAGCACATGAAAGGGATTTGGGAATTAGATTTGACCATGAAAAATTAAGAAATATTTGCAATAACCTATTCAAGAAATATTAAGAATAATTAAAAAACACTAAACAGTCAACACCGCAAGGGGCCTGTTACCTCAAAGTTCATTGAGATGGGTGGACGAGCCCACTTCTTCTTGTCATTGGTGGGCAGAAGCTCAATCTCAGCACTGATCTGGGACTCCTTCATTCCTGCCATGCGTTTGATCCTAACAATAAGAAAAGTCACACAGACATGCCAGTCAGTTGTGCACCAATGACATTTGCACATCATACTGGATGGACAGAGAGAGAGAGAGAGAGAGAGAGAGAGAGAGAGAGAGAGAGAGAGAGAGAGAGAGAGAGAGAGAGAGAGATGCAAGTAGAGAAGAACAAAGAAGCTAAACTCAGCACTCACTTCCACACAATGGCGTTCTCACTGGCCTTGTACTTAGCCTTTCCCTTCATGCAGATCACCTGAACACCGCTTGTGTTCAGAGGAGTTGGAATGCGGACCTAGAGGAGGCGTACAGAGGGGTCAGCATCAGACTAAATAAAGCTGTATGCCCCCAAAAGACACCTGGGATGCATACGCTCTTTCCAGCTCTTTCTCACCTCAATCTTTTGTGCCAGCAGAGAGGGCTTGAAGTTGGACTTAATGACCACCTTCACCTCAAGCTTGGTGCGGCCTACCTCCCTCACCAATGGAATGACACGGAAGGGCAGGATGATGTCCTTGGTGGTCCGATACCTGCCCATAACATCCATAATCAGGTTATCAGTAGGAAGAATCTAGGCCAACATGTACATTCTCAGCAACTGGTTTAAGATATACTGGTTGATTTGGTTCAGCGTTTGGGTTAACCCCCTCCCTGCACACACACCCTTTTAAAATAAAAAAAACAAAACAAAAAGAATTGATGATAGTTAAATAATTTTTAAAGTTTGGTGCACACCAGCTGCATAGCAAGATGGACTACGGTTCTCTGCAATATCCTCCTGTTCTCAGCTCAAGACTAAGTAGCACGTGGTGTCCACACTCACCTCATGAGCTCGTACTCGCCATCTGGAGGGATAAAGCTGATGCTGCGCTCCGAGTCAAATTTGCTGAGACGCACGCACTGGTGAAAGGTGCAGTCATCGATGGCTATGGACTGCTTCCCACTGCTGGAGAAAAACAGCCAAGGGGAGAGAGAGTAAGGCAAGCTAGCATAGCCTACAGGTGCTTATAGTATAGTGTGCACACCTGCAGAAATGTTTTGCCTTTATTTAAGTGAGTCTTAATTAGTGTGAGTGATTTTGCTATGATCAGGAAGAGAAGCTAGCTCAGCACTCTGGAACTACACAACCACAAGAACCTTATCTACTAATGGGGGAGAAGGGGACACATGGTAGAAATGAGAAGCCTCATGTTACCACTGCTAACAAATTATGAGAAGCACAGCTAAATAGAGGGTTGTAGTCTATGTGTATGCAATGTCAATATGCCAAACAGAAAGGGCGACCACAACACTGAACACAGAGAGGGAGATGGGTGTGAAAGAAGGAAGGAAGGAAGGCCAGAGATACAGTACCTGCCCCCTAACTCACTGGGGTAGAGCACAGAAAGAGAAAGCAAAGGGGAATGCAACAGAAGTACACAACTTCAGAACTCAAACAAAACCAACTGTGACGTCTACACCTTAAAAAGCATATAACCAAATAAATGAAATACACTGAATATATCCACACACGTGAACATAATGAGCAACCAAAACAAAACAATGCACAGAACACCAATACAAAGTTCACTAACTGCCTCCCTCGTTTTGTTTACATTTACTGTGCCCTCTTCATATCGGCAGTGGGAAAAAAGACAAAACCGCTCACCTCTTCCCTGCCTCGTCTGAAGCTCCGCCTTTCCCCTGCTTGTCGATCACAATTTTGTCATTCATACCAAATTTGCATTCAGGCATTCCACTCAGGTAACTCTTCATCACTACGCGACCAGACACGTGTGCACTCAGGACCTGACCTGCACCGGGGACATTCAGCAACAGGTTGAGTGAAAACAGCACAGGATATGCTACACACTACAACAGCACAACAGAGCACATAGAAACAGAGGTGGAGCAGAATAACACACCATAGCATATCTATATGCTCTTCAGTCCTTTAAACATACTGTAGTATAAAATACTCTACTATGGCTCTTGCCCTAAACTTTAGCCTCAAAAAGCCTGTTTCCCAGGGCCAGCACTGCAAAGTATTGTACCTTGTGGAGACATGAGCAGGTTGACGCTCTCCAGCACATCCAGGAAGAGCTCATTGCGGCGGTACTTGATGCCCTCTCGACGCCAGCCTATCTGTCCAGTCACCTGGCTGGTGATCTGAGACTGTTCCTCCTTGGTCTGTGGAGTTACAAGCAGAGCAGTCCGTCAACAAGTCTTGAATCATGACACATCTGACATTAGATAGGACTTGATAATGACTGATAATGATTATGATGTTGAGTTATTACCTGATGCTGTGGGTTTCAGGTTCCATCGTAGCAGAGAAAAAAAAGGAAAAAAGGAGTTTCAGTTAGAAATGTCATTAATAGGATGTGTATTACATTTGTCATAAGCTTGATGCTTATGGCTTGCTTACAATGTTTAACTTTTGGCCCATTTTGAGACTATTTTCCCCTCAAGCAAGAATTTATCAGATCTAACCCTGACCCATTAAATGTACAGTAAAATAACTTGAAGTTCTGTTAACAAAATGATAATAAAGTCAATGTTTCCTCGCCTTACAGCTGCACATAGTGGACATGCTATACAGTGTCTTTTCTTTGCAAGCCAACTGAACGCACTAACACACAGAACAGTAGTTTGGTGGTCACTGAGCCTGAGCATCGGTGCAGCTTGAGCCCGAACTGAATAATTGTACACTGTTTGTGCAGTGCCTTTAGTGAGCACTGTATGAGTAGGTTTCTCACCTGGCCCTTAATGCCCTGCTGGGTGATGAAAGTCTTCAGGGCTCCTGTCTCAGAATTTTGAGGGTAGCCAAAATCAAGGATCTCTGCAGAGATAGACATACATACAATGTAGGGTTACAATACAATACAATACAATACAATGTCATTAACAGTCTTCACCAAAACTACTGAAACTAGACTTGAAATATCCTTTTAACATCATCACTGACCCAATTACACCAATGACATCACTAATTACAATCACCTTAAATATTTATTTATTTATTTAGCATGGCCCATTTTCCAAGTGCTATCCCTGTGCCGGAGTCTCTGCCTGGGATGACTGCCGTAAAAATGTTTTTACTCATTATACTTCATTACTCTAAGACGGACAATCAAAAGCTTCATTCTACCGTACACCCAAACTAATTTTCTATCAAATAATTAAATGGAGACAAGACAGCTCTTCAAAACCAACACAGTAAGCTGCTAAAAACACAATCCTTTACAGCATGCAATAAACAGAGGAAAAGGACCAACACAGTTCATATAAAGGACGGATAGTTCTCCTTCCTGTCACTCTGGGACAATGCCCATTGTTAAAAGTTGCAAGGCAAACAAAACGTAGTCGTCCAAACTTGAAAGACGAGAGGGTGCAAACATGGAAAAGGGGCCATTTTGTCACTTGCAGTCTGAGCACAATATTCTGAGAAGGTTTGGCATTTCTGGCATGACTAGGAACTGTGGCACTGACAAACACCTAGTTCCAGTCTGATATAAACCACGGCCTTTTGATTTTATTATAAAGCTCTTACCATCAAGCAGTTCATAGATCAGCACAAAGTTGTTCTTGATGTTCTCTTCACTGATCTTGCCAAAGTAAGCAGTCATCACATCACACATCTTGTAGAGGAACTCAAAAACCATGGCAGCGTTGACATTCTGCTTGGTGACGGCAGCTAGCCAGATGTTAGCCCGCTTTACATGGAAGAAGCTGGTGCGGGCGATGTTGGTGACGGGCGAGCGCACTTGCTGGCGTGCATGGATCACATTCACACGAAATGCATCCACTGCATTGCGCCTGCGAGAGAGAGAGAGAGAGAGAGAGAGAGAGAGAGAGAAAGAAAGAGAGAAAGAGAGAGAGAGAGAGAGAGAGAGAGAGAGAGAGAGAGAGAGAGAGAGAGAGAGAGAGAGAGAGAGAGAGAGAGAGAGAGAGAGAGGAAAAGTTGGACACAGATGAGGGCAAAAAAATGAAGACCTGCTCCTGCTCAAAATAAAAAGCAGCAGACAAAACCATTTCTACAGTGTGGCAATGATCAAGGTCATGTTGAATCCCTGGAGGCACACCTTCAAGCAAACCGACTTCCCGCACGACAACGCCAGACACCTGCCACTTAATAACATCCTCTAGTAAGACAAATCCTCAGCTTGGCTTCCCTTCTCTGTGCACAGTTCAGCCGACTGATGTCTTCAGAGGCTGACTGCAAATTCCTTTCTTAAATCTGTCATGAGATGTTTGGATTGGGAGACCGGGATTATCATTTAAACGCTACACATCTAAAATAAATCACCAATATAAAAGCAATATACACACAGACACACACATAACCTTTTTTAAAGTTTGGGGTCAATTGGATTCCATTTGTTTTTCATGGAGAGACTACTTTTTTGTTGTTGATTTAAAACAGTGTATGAACAAGGCATGCCGTTCTTGTTAGATAAATAATTAAGGATTTTATATGAAATGATGAATGTGTTCTCCAAACTTTACTTCCATTTAAATACCCACCTTCTGCAGGAATGAAATGAAAATCTCAATTGTTTTCTCTTACTCACATAAGAACACTATAGAAAATGTAAATAGTAAAAGCATGTTACAAAGCAATGTAGTCCTATTCTAGAAAGACCAGTACAAATGCTGTGGTCTAGAAAGACAGCCAGCCAGCCAGCCAGCCAGCCAGACATAGACAAATACAGTAGTTAGATAGACAGCCCCAGGGTTTTGTAACACTAGTGACTTTTCAAGAGCTGACAAAGCAAAAATCACCATCCTCCAACTTTACACCTCCTGGGCACCGACAGTGGAAAAAAACATTTTACCTATACAGGCTATTATTTATGTCTATTGTAGAGATATTGTCTATGTCTATAATTTACAAAAAAGGCCTAGAAATAAATAAAACCAAAACCAAATCTCTACAATAAAGTAACGGCATATGTAGTTCAACTATATCCACTTTTTGTAGCTTAGCTTACTACATTATGTCTTCAAGTAGCTTTGGTGTAGTGAGGTTTCATCTGGTGTAGAGTAACTGGTAGCTTAATTAATTTCATTTTCTGAGTAGCTCGCCCAACACTGCATACCTTCAAACAAATGCTGGCATCAACATTTATATTTAAAAAAAAACTGACTCTTCCCTGATTTTTTTCATTCAGCTGACGGAATTCTAATAGAAGACTGCATCAGATTTTGTGGTAGAGACTTGATTGTATGCTATGGAGGAAGAGTGTGGTGAGTTAATCTCTCTGGTGGAAGATGCTCTTGAACGCATGAGGTGAAATTTTGTGTGGTGCTCTAGCCGGTTGCTAAACTATAGTGTGTATGTGATGTGTGAGGGCTAAATGAAGAATACAGACTTTTTTTATAACTGATTGTATTCATGTGACAAAGCCCATTGTTTCTTGCCGTTTATTAAACTACGATGGTTATTTGGAAATTAATCTGTAATTTATAACATGAACATTATGTTTACTTAATGATGGCAATTACGATGGCAAATGTGGTCTGATACAAAGTCAAGTACTCTGAATAGTTTTTTGGAAAATGTACTTATTTACACACTTTCAAATGTCATTTAATTTACAATGTATACAATGTTTGTCTCCATGTACTGTACATGCATGTAAACATTGTAAATATTTCTCGTGCATAATTGGATATATATATATATTTTTTTTTTTTCTATCCTAGCACTAACTGGTTGATTGATCATGCGACCCCATGTACCTTTTAAATGCAGCAATGGTCTATCTATGTTTAAATCTGATGAAGAGCACAAGCTTGAAAACAATCACAATGAGGTTAAAAGATCATCAGACATTCCACCTAATTGACAAGAACGGTTTTGGCTCATTCATTTGCTGCTGTATTTTAGATCAACAAAAACAATTAATGAGTAGCCCATCTCCATGAAAAACAAGGAAATCCAACTGATCCCAAACTTTTGAACAGTAGTGTGTGTATGTGTGTGTGTGTGTGTGTGGCTGCATGTACATTAAACATGTGATTAACCTGTTCCCATTCAATTTGAGATCAATGTACACAGTCCACATGGTCTCATCACAAAAAGCTTTCTAATTTTCACTCAAATGAATGAAAAACTAATCAGAACAGGACGTTATGGTTCAGTTAATGCCATTTCTTGTGAACATGCTTTAAAAGGAAACGAAAAAAGGGAAACGGAGGAGGATGATGATTGGGAAATCACAGCTTGGGTGGGACCTCCTTCTGCTCAACTGGACGCCCTCTCTTAACCTTTAGAGTCTCCACCATCTCATTGGCCTGCCCTGTTTAGGTGCACTAACTGACATCTTATGGCTATGTGCCTGATTGTCAGGAGTCATGCTTTTGCGTTCCTCAAGTCTTTTGCCATTGGTCAGGTGCCATGCGCTTGAGTTTGACTGGGAACATGCTTCTGGGGAAGGTATAGGGGAACGTCTCTTACCTACTCCTACAGATGCCATAATGGGAATGTGGAAGAAGCAATATGGCGAAAAGGGATGGAGAGAATGAGAGGAAAGATACATAAACACAGGTAGGGTAGACGTGTTCTCACCCACACACACACACACTATAGATTGACTCACACAACGAGGCTAGAGGGATGGCTGATGGTGTTAAAATGGTACAAAAATACAAATGGCTTTATACATAATTGTAGATTAGACAGTTAGATTTTATACAATTCAAAATGCACAGCAACATACATTCCTAATCAAGTCACGCATAATTCTTTAGTAAGTTTGATGATCATGTGACAACATAATGTGTGCCCACTGAATGTTCCAGATCCCCAGACCCCCCCTCCCCAGCCATTCAGAACCTACCCAATATCATCACGGTAGACACGGGAGATAAGAACCTCTCCCTTATGGTTGTAGATGAACAGTCCTCCAATCATGGTGGCTGTTCTTCAGTCCTCACGTGTCATGATGGTCCAACACCTACCCCATAAAAGTATATTTGACATAAATGGCATAGAAATACAAGCATGATGTGCTGTTACAATAACTGAGTTGCATGAGAAATGTCATTCATGATCATAGGATCATTCTTAAGTGTTCCCTGGGGAACCTCTCCATATCTTGCTACAGAAGTGAGGTTTGGTCAGCATTTGGGTCGTCACTGTTGCAACGGTCTAGTTGTCTTTGGGAAATGTAGTAAAATTGCTTGCATCCTTGACAATGAATAGGCCTAGGTAGTCAAAATGACCTCCAGAGTTAATTCACAGCAGGCTACTACACTAACATGAATGCCATTGCTCATATCACAGCTGCAATTTTATGTAGGATATCATATCGAAGACTGTCCTGGCCAGGTCTCGACGATTTCAAATGTGGAATATGCGAATATGATGTACACGTCATTCTGCATCAAAATGTTTACTATTCAGTAAATCACACATTCAAGACGGAAAACCGTTAATATTCTAGCTTTAGAGGAGGCCATAGCAGTATCCTTTAAGACGGTTTACTCATGTCTGCTCGTGCCTACTAAGAAATGACCTAACGTTAACCTGGACAGACAACATCGCTCAGCTAAGGTCAAAAATACCGCAGGATTCTATCATTTTCATTCAAATAATCTCAAGGGCGCAAGGTAAGGTGGCTGCGAAATGATACAATGTCGCGCTGGCAAGTTCGGACATTAACGTTACAATGTAAAAATACAGGAAGTGGGCTATCATTCCCGTGGCTCGTTTATCGCAATATAATTGGTCCAAGATGTCTGCCTTAGCCTACTCAACGGAAAGAAAATGCTCATGAAATGTTAATGCTTTTCAGCGTTCCGTGTTTATTAGCGTTTTCATGACTTATTTTCCCACATCTGCCTTTACAATTTCTCAATACCAACACAGACAGAGAATTTAATGGAAATGGCATTATTGCTTTTAAGCTATCCTAGTCCTATTGCGAAATGGGGCTGCGAATTGCCGATAATATTAAGGTCGCCCCGACGAAACAATGGGACAATGAACTTATACTTTCATGCTATTTTATATAAGTGGATTTAATCTTACCTGAGAAATACCGCTGCACAAAAAGCGCGGTATCGCCCTTTCCTTTCGCTTGGTTATTTCCAGGATCAAAAGGATTAGCGGGATTCTTGCTTCAGCGACTAAAGCCCCTCCCTCTCACCATGGTCAGTCAGCTGACAGCCATCAGCATTTTACGCGCTTACGTCATTACCGAAGTGTGTTGTGCGTCGTAGGAAAAAAAATATGAAATTAGGCTACAGTAAAATGTATATTGATCACAAATTAACGCTAAGATTTGAACGGGAATTCCCAACCAAACAAGCCAACGAATGTTTAATCAGCTTGTCTACAAATGATGAATGCATCCATGAGAAAGCCATCTTTCCAAAAAAAAAAGGAGGTTCTCTCTCTCTCTCTGTGTGTGTGTGTGTGAGTGTTTGTACCGCAAAGATTAGGCTATTCATGGTTTATTTACCACAACAACGGATGTCGCCAGATATCCTGCAGTTTATAGGCAATATTTTATATTATATTATAGTCAAATCAAACACTTTTTGAACAACACATATTTAATATCTTCATAGAATATTTTATGGTAACAAAGAAACCAGAACTTTGTCCAAATGTGGTTTGAGGGGAAATTCTTCCTAGCAGCCCCCTTGATCTTGGTGGATTGGACAGCACATTCTTGAGATGCTGAACTACTGCTCACAGTAATGTGTATACTCCACCACACAGGCTAATGGTCTCGGTATCAACAAAAAACAGCTCAAACTGGCTCCTATCCAGACAATCTAAAGGAAAGTCTTTACTCTCAACTAGAATGCTTGTCCTTCTTTCTATTTAGACACTAAAGCTGGATTGTTTTCAAATGAGGAGTCTCTCATATATACACACACACACACACACACACACACACACACACACACACACACACACACACACACACACATCTGGGTTCCAGATAACATTCCAACAAACATTCCAGTCCATAAAGTGAAATTCCTCACTTGTTTTATGTTCACTTAGCACGGCCAGCTAAAGGGCAATCATAGACCCTAATGGTATTCTTAATAAACACAGTCTCACACAGAGGGATATCCCAAGCATAGGCAATAAAACTATATTTATAAATAAAAAACATTTTCTCATCAAAAATGGAGTTTTTAGGCAATGCATTTCTGTCAAGTTTAGCATCAAGATAAAAAAAAGAAGTTGACACAATGGAAATGACCAGTACTAAAAGTATATGTCTGAGATACATTCTAGATCAGCATACTCATGCTCAAATGATGGCAAGGAAACCAGAGCGAAAGCAGAGGCGGAAGGGAAATATTAGCCTGACATAGCCCGCCCATAATACGAATGTTCATCTGTATCCATGGTCTGGGGGACGGTCTTCATGGGCGGGTTTACATCGGTAGAGAGACTATCGGCCAATAAGTGAAGCTGTTTAGACGAGCTGTCCAATCGTTTCAAACCAGAAGTGAATGTCCTCCCCCCCGCCCTATAATCACATCAGGTTAAAGAACCTCCAGACCATGAATACGGATGAACAGCAGTATTATGGTCGGGCTATGTCAGGCTAGGGAAATATAGCCCTCAGTTCTCTTCTGTCACATCTTGAATTGGGTGCTTGCATTTTCTTACATGTTTGTTCATCCAGACTGATGATGGTGGTCACTTATTCTCCCTCTGACCTCTGAATGGCCCCCAAATCTTATTCTCCCAGGGTGGCCACTAGGGACATCAACAGCTTACAGTGAATATGGCATATTTTTTAAGTGTCTCTCATGAGGAAGGGGAAAACACACATGCACACATCATCCATCTAATTCATCTGTCCATTTGTCTGACCAGCAGTGTCAGCGGCACTTCACATGATGTCAACAAAAAACTCGCCCTGGCTGCCCACCGTGTGGCAGGACTGCCGTGAGGCGGAGAGTTCGGGGGGCATGGATGCCATCGTGCGGCCTGAGGGGGAGCCTGGCGCAACTGCTCCTACCACCGCCCCGAAAGGTGGGTGAGCCAGGCGAACGGAGCCAGAGCTGTGGCCATGGGAGCGGGGGTTGCGCATGCTGTGTGAGCTTCGCATGCTGCACTCACTGGGTGCTGAGCGCTCGCTGGGAGCCCTCTCCCGCCTGAGTTCGGACTCGCTGCCGTGGGACCCACTGCTACGGCTCCCTGACAAAACAAGTGACATAGAGAGGGTGGTGAGCAGACATTACACTGCACTGCACTTTTCGGGGTACAATTGAGCAACTAGAAAACATTTCAGAATGCGCGTGTGTGTATGTGTGTGATTATCTGTCTGTCTGTGAGTGCAAAAATGTCAAAATCTGAATGTATGTGAAGAAGGCCTAGCCTATAACATAAATGATCAACGCTACAGTGATGACCCAACCCCACTTTAGTTCGCCATAGTCTTCGAAAATGCTCTGAGAAATACTTCTCAGCGTATTTCCTTGTCTAGTTGATCCCTTGGATGTGTATTCATTGATTTTCCCATTCAGCACCTGATTGGGTTTCTCTCTTTATCCACCTTCACAGCTCTGTGTGTGTGTGTGTGTGTGTGTGTGTGTGTGTGTGTCAATATGCGTCATGTGTATCTGTGTACAGTATAAAATCATCTCACCCTCACTATGCTGGCTGCCGGCACTACCGCCCCCTGCTTCACTGTAGCCATGGGGCATCTCCGGAGCGTGGGGGACTGGGTACTGATAAGGGAAAGACATGGGCCACGCTGCCTCACCCGAGTGCAAGAGGGGAGCCAGAGTGTCCTGATCTGATGCTCCACTTGAGCCGTCATGGTCTTGCAGTGACATGTGAGCCATGTCTATCATGGGAAGATAGAAACAAAGTTTTTGGTTACACACAAAATAGCTATTTCTATACAGTGAGCTGGAAAGCAGTTGATTCTATGCCAGATGCAAAAGAACTGATGTACTGACATTTTTAATTGGCTCTGTCATTACTATATTAATGTCATCATTGAAAGTACTGTGCATGTCACAACTTGCCTAACAGTTTTAAATCGGTTCAAGCAGTTGAAGTCAGCATTCAGTCTTGTTAAAAGAATACTCCACCTTTTAATGAAAACTGATTATTCACCACCTTACCTGGAGTTACATATGTAGGTAAAAGAATTTTGGTCTCAGTGCAAACATTTTCCTGGTGTGGCAACCTCAATATTAGCCTTTTTAAAGGTTTAGCTTAGCATAGGCGCTGGAAAGTAAAGTAGCCAGATAGCAACTTTTTACTAAAGGTAAAATTCGGGTTGCCAGACTAGGAAAACGCATGCAATCAGACCAAAATGCTTTTACCCACATCTGTAACTCCAGGTAAGACAGTCAATAACCCAATTTCATAAAAAGGTGGAATATTCCTTTAAATAAGAGAATCACTCGATCAGATTACATGAATCAGTGGGCAACAAAGTGAACTGAGGAGGGCCACAAGAAAGACTTACTGCCGCAAAGATCACCAAATATGTAGTAGCACTGCTCAGAGAAGGTGATCTTGTTAACAGTGTGGCGGATGAAGCCAGCCTTCAAAAGGTTGCTGGCATACTTGCGGGCCTCACGCCGATCTGTGAAGCCCTCGACATGATGAAAGAGCCAGTCCACTACATCTGACCCTGGAAACAGAATCTAAATTTAGCACTCATGTCATTTTCTTAAAAAAAAAAGCAATGGATTATACATTTCCATATTCTACAGCATTAAATATCAACACAGGCTCTCTGAACCAAATAAACTTGAAATAGACAAACTACAGCAATGAAGATAACATTTACACATTTCACTAGTCTATGCAGACATCATAGTTAGATTGAAGGAAGGCAGTGTATATGGCACCTATGAAGGCATTAGCAATGGTTATCTTCAGCCACAGCCGATCACGAACTTCCAATCCAGAATCCGGACATGCCATCGCTTTAGCAACAGTTGCCATGTCACTGTGGACTGAAAGGTGGTAGTCATCAAAGCCTGAAAAGAAAACAGATTGGTCAACAGGGCCTCAGTACAGCTTAATGTGTATGTGTGTGTGCTTGTTTGTGTGTGAGCATGCAGGTGGTCCTTACGCTCTGTCTCAGGGATGGAACTGGTGATGGAGGAGCTGGTGGAGGTGACTGTACTCATGGAAGGGCTCATCCC
Source organism: Sardinella longiceps (assembly GCA_027497455.2). Lineage (NCBI taxonomy): Eukaryota > Metazoa > Chordata > Actinopteri > Clupeiformes > Clupeidae > Sardinella > Sardinella longiceps. The sequence goes on along the minus strand of JAODXP020000004.1, from coordinate 4,239,214 downwards.
ATACGCAGGGTACACCCCCGTCATGGCGGCTGTGTGGGAGACCCACGCGGCTGGGTCGATGGGTCTGACCGGCTCACCTACAGAGGGCAGTACAAAGCAGAAGTCAACAGAGACTAGTGACAAAAATGGAGGACGCAATGCGAAAAAAAGAGGGGTTCAAGGAAGAGGGGTGGGACGTTGGAGGGCATTGCATAAATACTCACTTCTGGGTAACGCAAAGCAACTATTTGGGTTTGGGTCCCAGCACTTTGCCACAGTCAGAGAAACAGGTCTGGGCAGATAGAGAAATCAAACTTTATTTCAGCATTTGCTTTTCTAAATATGTTGCCTTATAAAATGTACAAAATCTCAACAAAAGTAAATCAGGAATACAATTTTTTAGGCCTCAGTTTATAGCTCATCACTCACCCTGGCTTGTGAACAATATCCCTCAGAACTCGCACAGCATCATCATTGCACATGTTCTCAAAGTTGATGTCGTTCACCTGCATGAGGAAAACAGTCATTAATTCCAATGATCAATCTTTACTTCAAGTCATACAAAATCCCATCTGCCACAACATTCCACGGAATCTTTCAGGATAAACCGTGGTTTTGACTCCACACCTGAAGAAGCATATCTCCTGGTTCAATGCGTCCATCTGCGGCCACGGCCCCACCTTTCATGATGGAGCCAATGTAGATGCCTCCATCTCCCCTCTCATTGCTCTGACCCACAATACTGATGCCAAGGAAATTATACTTCTCTGTGGGGAGGGAGATGCAAATGGGACAACTGTCAACAGAAAGCCTAGCATAACAATGATAAAAAGCTATATAACAATGGCAATATTCTGATTGTGTGTGAGTCATGTCAACACCTTATTTCACCCAAAATAAGGTCCCTTTAATATGGCTATACTACCTAGAATACTAGGTTATGTACTCTAATTCAAAAAGGGTGCTTTACAGAGCAAGGTTGCATGTTTGCATACACAGGTTTCCCAACACATTTCCCACATTTTCTGATCACGTTGGGCATCAAACAACAGTAAAGTGGACAACCTTACCTTAAATATATGCTATCAGTGTCTTCATTTATGTATTGATTTAACGTGATCGGAAAGATGATCTGTCCTTGGATACTTGGCACACCATCTCTCAGACAGTGATTCAAATGTGAGACTATAGCCCACTGGTAGGTTAAGAGACTTACCCATGTTTAATGTGACAGTGATGATGTTGAGTGACATGGTGGAGTCTGTGATGCTGCTGAAGGATGACGACTAAACAGAAAAGAAGAAAGGCCAAAAGGTCTCATGGCTCCACTGCACTCAAATCAAACGTGGTATCATTTGTTTCTTGTTGTTGTTTTTTCAAATGTAAATATGCTCACCCGTTCCATGTTTTGTTTAGGTCTCCTTCGGCGACGGCGAGGGCGTCTAACCAGACGTGATGAACCACTCTGCTCTGTAACACTACTGAACCTGAAAAACAGGCAGCAATTAAAATTTAATTGGCCAGGCTCTGTAAGGCTTTTTACTCTCAGTAAAAATGTGTCGGAAATACACAAATAATTTTGTTTTTTGTCATGAAGTCAGCACACAGCGGTGTATCTTTCTTGGAAGATGGCGTTGAAATGGATATTCTATCATATTTCTCAGACCACTCCTGGACTGACCACTGGCTTGAGATCACGCCCTGTATAGTAGTTTTGATGGTGGATGAAAATAGGGCTTTCGGTTATGCAAAAGGCTAACTGGAGTGTTATCATAGAGAGCCTGTCTTATGTTTCCGGTTGTATAGCTGACTGTGGGGGTGACTCTTTTCATCAAATACATTTTAGAGCTTTCTCATGGTTAAACTCGCAAGCAAGGAGTGACAGGTAGCAAGTTGTGGAGAGAGAGAGATGAGTGTGGGGTAGAGAAAGAACCAATGGTCAGACTGTCCCATGCACAACTGAACTTAAATGTACTGTAGTATGTATACTGTTGCCACTTGCACTGCTGGTCCCTGTAGGAATGCCTCTTACCGGCTGGTGGATCCATCGTCTTCGGAGTCAAAGCAGCTACTGGACTCCAACTCGCTGCTCATGAGGGACGATCGGCTGTCGTATGCCCCCATGTCCAGACCTCGGCCTCCCCGTGTATACCCATTCATTCTCCCTCCTGCACCAACAAAAACACGCCAGGCTCAGAGCAGACAGATGCACATTCTTCATTGCTACCATGGTCAACTAGTATGCAGTTGTTGTTTTCCTCAACATATGAACATTCACACAGGAGAGAGTAATGTTCTGTTTGTTCTTTACTCATCTTTTAAAATTTCATATTTATATAAAGCAACTTTATTACTATTCTTGTAATCATATTCCAAACCCTTCCGATAAGCTATTTTTGATGCTGAGGCGCTGTACAACTACATTAGGACTGTATTATAAATGACTATTGACAGTGTAGATTCCCAAGCACTTCACCTTAAGTCATTGTGGGCACCAAAGGTCCTCTGGAGGGCTTTAGTACACAAGTGAAAAGAGAGAGACAAACAGTGAAAGGCTATTGCCAAAGAGAGTAGACCACGATGGAAGGCAGGAAGTCACACAAGGCTGGAAATAAAAGGACAGAGACGGGAGGTGTGGCAGAGGACAGAATGATGGGAAACATAGAGAGAGAAGAGAAAGAAAAGAAGAGAAAGAAGAGACAGAAAGAAAGAGAGACAGAGAGAGAGAATGGCAAACCTGTATGGTCCTGGGCATGCTTCCGGCGTGACCTTTCCTTGTCCCTGTCCCGGTCCCTGTCCCTGCGATGAGACACCACGGAGTCGGTCTCTGTGTTATCGTCCATGCAGTCACGACTACCGGCTGACTTTGCGCTATGCCACACGTACAACAGGGGAACAAAGATGGACGTTATGATGGTGATTTGTGATGGCATTAATGGTTATTGCTCAAACACTACTACACATTACAAGGGCTCATAATTCATTATAAAGGATTTATTTGGCATGTTTGTTGGAAACCAACGGTTTGGATCTATGAATTGCTCATTCATAGTTAAAGATGGACATTCAGATTTAATTCAAGAAAGGACTTATAATACAAGGAAACAATGAAATGGGGAAAAACATGAAAAAATGAATAAATAATAGAAATAACAGGAAGTAAGTGTGGTAATAGGACTAACTGGAAAGAGGGTGGTCTGGAGTCTCCAATGCCTTGGCACCTCTCAAGGGAAGGGGGGCGATCGGACTGGCTCTCAGCCACAGAGCCACCGTCTGAATGGGAGCCATCAGCAGAGACCAGCTATAGAGAGAGAGAGAGAGAGAGAGAACATTACAATCAGTTTCCTAAAATGTACAAAGGATGGTGATACTGCATACAGACTACAACAATATTTTTCATTCTACATGGGAGCATTGGTTTAGGTCAACATGATGACAAGGGCTGCCACTTCCAGAAGACTCTATCTGTGGGATTCCTACGGTTTGACTGGACCAAGTCCTGTGATTCACGTTAGATTCATTAAGCTGGCTCTCTCCTAAGGAAGAACCAGCCTTTTCAGTCAGTTCAAACAAAGTGTTTGTTAGTCTATTCCAATGGGGCTGAAATACATGCACCTTTATTTCACTAACAGCAGTATAAATATAACATGCTTTCACTCCGCTTCTCATATGTGTCTGTCATACTGTGAGTGCGAGTGGACCGACCAGATGGGCGCAAAATGACATCCCTTCACAGGCTACTGAGCATGTGGCAGGCAGACGCACATGGGGAGTCTGAAATGTGCTCTGGGTCGGACGCCACTGATTTTGAGGAAAGTGTCTGAATTTTAGCTTACCCAAGCGATGACGCGTCCATTGTAGCAAGGAAGCTTTGCGTTGTCATCCGAGATCTCTTCTTTCACCACTCTGGCAACAGTACACAAGATGTGAGCACAGACTTTAGGCAACCAGTATTGCTACCTGTCATGGCACTTAAAGGACAGATTTGATCATTTTCAAAACTCTATTGCGCAGGCTAAAGGGTATACTACTTTAAACACTGTTTTTAGTGTATTTACATGTTCCAAATCTCACACCAAGAGCTGTGCAACTTCAGCAGGGTGTTCCACTCCTTACAGGAAGATTCACTTTGTCATCTCTGTCCGTGAGGAGGAGCTCAAGCTTGACAAATTGACATGTTTTGATAACTGGAAACCAGGGATCCGTTTCCCAAAAGAATAGTTGCTAACCAGTTAGCAACTTAGTCAGTTGGCAATGGGAAATTGCATTGCAACCAAGATAGTTGCTAACTTAGGTAGCAACTATGCTTCTGGGAAACAGACGCCAGAGCTGTAAACAAACAGGTATTTTGACTGCTCACAGAAACAACAGTAAATTTAGTACATGTGGGGCTTTACATGCTACAGTGCTGTGTTGTAAGGGGTCTGCTGATTTAGCATCACTTTTGGGGTGAGATTTGGAGCATGTTAAGACACTACAAAAGACATTACAAATACGCCCGAATACCCCCATTGGTTAGCTGTCAGTGCTAACTCTCTGTTCAAGGAGTCTGGTTGGACCAAAATTTCTTGCATTGTCGGTAGCGGTAGGCGCTTGCTTAAATTGCATGTCAAAAACGTCCAAAGCTGTCTGTGTAGGAAGTGTTCAGTACCATTGTGAAGTAAATATAGTGTATGTGATCAAAGCACATTAACTATGGCTTGGCTGGGAGTTCTGGTGAATAAATTAGATGGTATCAAATAAACTATAAAACAAATGTCTTTAAGATGCATGGTGGGGGAGGGGACTAATCTGCCAGTATACATCAAACAGACAGACACACACATGCATGCAATCTCAAATTCAAAAGAAAGAACGGCATAACAATATCATAAAATAGTAGAAAAATTGCTCATCGATTGGTAAATGCTTTCCCATCATAGGAATAGATCGAGACAAACATGTAAAAAAGTAAGATTGTAAGTCTACCCCTCCCCCCCAATTTACATGTCACAAATTAAACAGACATAAAATCCACTATCACCAAGGAGCCTGAATATGTGTGTGAGAAAAAAAAAAAAAAGATATTTGTAGCCTAACTGTCAATTCCAGCTCCATAGAACACTTGCCAGCATTTAACGTGCAAATCCATAAACTATGGTAGATGCTGTCCCTGTTGTGGGGAAAGTGGCTGGATGAGTCTCGGAGTTTTTAATTTGCACGTGGGGAGAGGAACTCTTCTTTGGGTGGAGACTGACCTGGAACACATTTCACAGCTGAGGCCACAGCAGTAAAGCTGCCAGCCGTTAGTGTGATCAGGACATTCCTGAGTGCCTAACTGCAGTTGTTTCAAGGCAGCATTCCTGTCCAGCTTTAATGTACGGCCTTAAGCATTGGCAAGGGCCATTGGCAAGACAGGAGAAAACAAATAGCCAAGTTGTGGGAAGCATGCCTGACTGTATGAAAATCACAACATGGGAGTGAAAAAAATGAACCTTGAAGCATTGGGTCACTGTAATGGAAAACAAACTGCCTCTCTCATCAGTCAGAAATATTATCCCTCTGAGAAATTTTCAAAAAGGCTGTTTTCAGACAAGTGACTGCATTAAGTTGTACAAGTGTATAGTTTTCAAAAACAGTAATCCTGAACTCCAGATGAACCAGATCATGATGTTATCAGGGTTCAAACCCTGGCATTCTATGTGAACATCTTATCCTTTCTAAAACTCTTGCACTGTCAACTGGTCAGAATCAGATCAATTCTTAAAAGGACAGGAGGGTTGGGAATGTAGAATAAAGTACTAAGCTATTAGGTTTTTGAATCCTAGTCTTATGGGAGACAGGTCTTGAGTCAGACTGTGCACATGTGCAGAGATCAAATGGTTTTATAAATAGCCTAGGCTACGTGTATTCAAAAAGGAGCATCTTATGGTTTTACCCTAGTAGTCTTACTAAAATCACTTTTCATGGTAACGTTCGCGAATGTAAGATTTCCCTAAGCCAGTTCATTTAACAAAGTGATCGCAACACATTTCACATCTAGCTAAATGAAAAAGCCTCTTATGTTCTCCTCTGTGAAAGGCTACTATACGGGAGCCCTGGACGCGGCCACATTTTGTAGACAGTTAACGTTAGCTACGTCCATTAACGTTATTGTCTTATTCAGTCCCTCATTCACTCTACCTCGTAAACAGGATTTTATAAACCGTTCTCGATAAAAGATAGGAGTTTAACCTGCCAGTGATTAAATCTGATGAAATCCGTCGCTTCCCAATCAAATAATAAGACTTGCATGAACCAAGAACAAAACGCAAGCGCGACTAAAACTGCTTAGGGAGACCAGGGTGACTGTTGTTGTAGTTGCCAAGTATGGAGGGAGACGAGACGCGAACAAAAAAAAACTATTAACAGTTAAACTGCTGTAAATAAGATAGCATAACTACTACTACCCTACAAAAGAGAGGAGAGGTTTACACAAACATACTCACCCAAAGTCATCATCCATAGATTTAAAGAAAAACTTGTAGTTCGGTTTCTTGAGAGCATTTTTTAGATCCAAGAGTGTGACCCTATCGGCTGGGATGGGCAATTTGACCAGGTAAGGAGTTTCCTGGTCGTCGAGATGATATATTATTTTGGTCTCCCCCATCGCAGACCACCGGGGAAAGGTAGTCTGTGATCATCCAGCTTTGGTAGTTCTTGGATCCCTCTCCGGAACCGGCTTGAGCTGTGGTAGTTGCCTTTATTAGTGTTTTTCTTTCTTTACTTTCGGCAGACAGCGAGGCTTCCTCTATCCTCTATGGAGCACACACCGCCAACTGGACCATTCCTGCGTTCCCGTTTCGTCTCTTCTGATCGCAAATATGAAACGATAGCTTCGATAACCCCCCTTTACTTAAATAAAGACTTGAGTAACATGTATGAATCGTAATCTTTTCAGTTTTGCATGACGCTGGATCAGTGTTCACAAGGCTTTGTGGCGGTGCGAGTACATTATTCCATAAAACTCCCCCTACTGGAGAGAAATCGTAAGGAAGGAACGTCGAGGAAGAAAAGTTACATTGTATCCATTCCATAGTGGAATACAGCGACCTCTGATGTTACATGACAGGAAACGCAAGGCTACTTTGCAACACAATCAAGTGCTACAACATGCTTTTTGTCATGTGCTTACCAGGGCAAAAAAAATCTTACCAAAACAATTCAACTGGAAATGAAATGATAATAGAGTTTATTAAAATTATATAAAATATTTTTGTACATTAGTTGCAAATGCTTCTCATATTTTGAAGTAAGTTAGCAAAATATTTATATTGTTTTGCATTACTGATAGTCATTGTATTTCAATTGTTGACTGAGAAATTAAGTTTTTTATGATAGCCTATTGTCCAATTCTGCTTTGAGCTCTTTTAATTCATCCATGGTGATTTGCTGGGATGGCTTCATAATTAATTTGTTAAATGTTTTATTTTTTTCTATTGTATTTTCCAACAGTTGCAATTTTTTTCTAGCCTAGAACTCTAGACGTACTCTAGGGGTTGCTAGGATATGTCTGGAGAGTTGTTTATCTTATTAAATGCCCACTCACACTTAATATTGTCTTTTTTCAATGGGCCACATTGACACAGAAACAGGGCCGGTTCTAGGCATAGACAAACGAGGCGGTCGCCTAGGGCACCAAATATCAAGGGGGCATCACAATACATTTCTTACTTTGTTCCTTAAGTTTTTCTCTTATATTTTTAGAAAAGGGGGGCAAAACTCAAATCTGGCCTAGGGCACCAAAAAGGCTAGAACCGGCCCTGCACAGAAACATAATCATTTCATTGCCTAAAGATTATCTTACAACTTGGTCCCCCAAAACAGAGAAACTTATATGCAGCCTATAATATTTTAATGAAATTATTGCCATAAATGTGAATCCACAGCTGAAATCGTACTTTGCCTCAAATCAGGGGCATCATCATGTTTCAAAGTAGTAAACGTTCTCTGTAATTACAGTGTGTTGCACTTATTAGACATGTTGGCCATACTATGGGGCAGGGATGGGCAACTGGCACCGCATGCGACCCGCCTGCCGCCCCAGCGCGGCCCCTGGAACATTTATTAATTACAATTAAAATTAATTAATTAATTCAAAAATAACCAATCTGTTGTAATTACTATTTCCGCTTTTTCCGTTTTTAAGCAAAGTGCAATGAGAGGGGGATTTCATTTTGGAGACGGTCCTCAGAGATTTTGGAGTCCTCAGAGATTTTGCCCTGTCACTGGCTTTGTTTGGGATCACTTACATTTGTGAGAGCAGTTTTTCCTACAATGAAGCACATTAAATCAAAGAAGAGAAACAGGTTCACTGATGACACCCTTTTTCATTTGATGCAGATTGGATGCACAAATTGACATTGATATCTAATCTATTGTGCGGTAACAGAAAAATCCACAAGTATCTCATTAAGTTGTGAACTGGGCTGTTTGTTTGTTTTGCCACGTTAATGTGAGCTGTTGATATGGATATGCCATGGAGAGGCTCAATGTGTAACATTGAGGTCTATTGTTGAATCACAGAATTTCACAGAAGCACCATCTTTTTCTTAGCAATGGATGTACATTTCATTTCAGACACTTACATTACATTATGCATTTAGCAGACGCTAAACACCAAAGTGACTTACATTTGTCAAGTATACATCAGGGCAAGTCTCCCCTAGAGCAACTTGGGGTGAAGTGCCTTGCTCAAAGGTACAATGGTGGCAGTGGAGATTCAAACCCAGAGCTTCTAGACTAGCCCACTAGGGTGCTACCACCACCCTTCAAGATCATTCAGCAGTCTGCATACAGTATGTCAATGTCCATAGGGAACAAAAATACAAACAACCTACAGAGAGGTTTGCAAAATGCACTGTTTTGTTGGGAGTTGCTGGCAGTTTAAGATCTCTCCAACTGGCTCTGCTACCTAGCATGTCAACAATAATGCTCATTTTTAGATCATTTTCAGATCCCCATTTCTGCCTTAGGCATGAACTACCATGAAACATCTTGCCCCAGTTATCCACCATCTTTGGCGTTACCTCGTAATTGATCAACTCGCACACGTGGCTCCCAAATTCGTATCCATTTTTCTCTGTCAGATTGGGCCTACTTGGGCGTATTTACAGATATCATGCACATCATGGGAAATTGAGCTTCTCAACAGTGTTATTAGTTAGTTGCTGTGATGAGCAGTACAAGAGAAATTTAGCTTTGAATTTATATACAAATGGTAACATGTGACTAGGTGTGCATCTATATCCATACATTCATCTCTGTGAAATCTCATGATCCTAACTCATGGCATACAGCATATAGAGTAGGCCTAACAGGCAAACTGATTTCAATACATTCAATACATTCCTTGATGGTCGAAATGACCTTTTTACCAAATTAGGCCGGTCACCAAGACAATGATTTCTAATGTTAAAAGACTATGTCAATGTTGCATAGGGTCTCTTTAGAAAAACACTGGTTTACTGATTACATTTATATTATTATTATTTTTTAATTATAATTATATACACCCATAAGTTATGCAGTCAAGATCATAAAGGAATGTCTGACAGGATGTAGGGGACTGCTTAATCCTGAAGAAACTATTTGATGGTACTGACCAGCACCTAATACATCATTGTGCTTATTATCCAGCTGCTTCAGAGAATAAGAGTCTTCACACGATGCCTGAAAAGGCTTCTACTGAGAAACAATTAGTTTGCTACACAGATGAACACAACATTTTTTTCATTGCTCATCAACTGTTCTACTTTCACTTTCAAAGAAATTCCATTACTGTTAGTGAAAAGTGAAAAGAATTGTGGAATAAAGCCTTTATTTTACCCCCTTTCCCCACTCAATATATATATATAAAAAAATAACCGTCTGAAGAGCATGAAAAGAAAAAAACATTTCTAATCACTCAACATTTGGCTGAAACATTTTCTCATCTTTTGTTTAAACAATACATAGATGCTCCATATTTATAGATCGGTGGTAATGACAGGAGCAACTCCATGAATAAGCAAAGTGGGCCCCAACTTCCAACTCAGCAGTTCCAGCTGGTGCAAGTAGGGGGCGTAGCGGCGCGTGTCTGCGGGGGGCCGGGGTAGATACAGGAAGCGCACAGTTGGGGGTGGATCACCATTCTCACGAATCAACTGATTGACAGCACAGAGATACTCATCTGACAGCAATGTGGTGTTGCTGGGAAAGCTGTGGACACCCTCCCTGGCCCCCTCCGCATCTCCCTCTGTCAAGGCTCTGGGACGGAGCTGGCTTATCTTCGCTTGCCTCTGACCATGCAGCGCTACCACATGGTCCCAGGGTACGGTGTAGACATCTGCAGTCATGCGTAGGTCCTTCAGCATCCGCTGAAGCTCTTCTTGTGCCTCTTGCATGCAGCGGCCTGCCTCTACGCACAGGAAGAGACGCAGCCTGGCCTGACGCCACGCATGGGACATGTGCAACACGCAGGCGAGCTGAAGCAAGAACAGAGAGCATGTGTCCACATAGCCAGCGTTGTCAGGCCGCAGCAGGTTCAATGGCCACACATCAATATAGAACCCAGACTGGCCTGGTTTGGATTTGGCCAAGACCTCGGTGAGGTCAAAAGAGCAGAAATATCTTGCCAGCGCCACACTCTTCTGCATCTTCACAGCGTCTGCGATAACATAAACATACTCCTCCTTGGACAGGTGCTTGGCAGAGGCAGTCCCACTACCCACATCCCTTCGTATGGCAGGGAAATGAAAGATTCTCTGCTGTAACTTGGCAGGGCTGAACCTATCTAAAGAGAGGGTACGGGTAGGAAAGGCACAGTGCTGCAGATTGTCCTTCGGAGGGCAGTCATCATAGAAACCCAGGACTAGGATGTTGGGTCGCATTCCTCCTGCAGAGAAACAAGAGTGAATGTGTCTAGCAAATGGATAGTGGACAGAGGAACAGTGGACAACAAACACAAGTGGTGTGAAGTACAATGTCTGTGTAAACATTTTGACTGTGTGTACTAAACAAAGATGTGGAGAAGATTATCAGAAAATAAAGATTATGAATGAACATAAACCTGTACCTACCTAAACCAGAGATGCATAGCAAATGTTGGATTCCATGTCGCACAGAATCAGCCAAAGTGAGGCTGACAAAGGCCTTAATGTTAAGATGGTCAACCAGTGATAGCCAGGAGTCATAGCATGACTGCAGAGGGTCAGCAGGCAGTTCATCTTTAAGGGGAGAAAATAAAACAAATCAGGAAAAGGTGAAAGGCACTTTCCCTCATCTATCTTGTCAACAATGAGATGGTCCACTCCGCACACCAGTTTTTCGGTCCCTGTTTATATCTATTTAGCAACGTTTCGAGCTACTGCTCTTCCTCAGGCTTACCTTGTGCGGACCATTGTTGACAAGTACATTTTACTTTGATCCAGCACCCATCCAAAAACGGAGTAAGGGATGTGCGTGGTCACAGGACTAATTACATTCTCTCATCTGCACATGCATTTACAGTCATCTTAGCCCATCCTTAAAAGGTCCCTCCTTTCAAAGAGGTTTAAGTCATCTTACACAAGTGACTTGCGAGTGTTTTAGATAGTACTTGATGTAGTGCAATGCTATGGGGAAAAGGTTGTCAAAAGCACAGATCAAACTAACTTGTTGATGTTTTTTTTTAGCATTATTATTATCAGGGCACGAGCAAACGGGCCTTTGGTATTTTTTGCCCTCAACGGTGCCTTCCAGGCAGCTCTGCCTTCAAGGCACTACTCCACTCAGTTTAGGGTCAGGATGAGGGTTGAGGGGGTTAGGGTTAGGAATAGGGTAAGGATAGTGCCTTTTAGGCTGTGCTGCCTGGAAGGTGCCGTTCCGTTGGGGGCAAAAAACACCATTGAGCTACCAAACGCTTTCTCAATTCTGTTGTTATTTCTGGGGAATTTGGGGCATTTTAAACCAATACATTTCTGCTGCCTATGAACCTAACCCATGACTGGTAAATAAGTGTCTCCATCCTGGAAGTGGATTTGACTAGTCTAAATAGCAACCTTCTGGTTCTGCTGTAAAGATCTGAAAGACAGTTCAATGTCAATAATATGGCCACAAGATACAGTATGCTGCTAAATGATAGTGCAGCATCATTCAAGGCTAGCCCTGTTGCATGAGCCTGATGACTACATTACATAGTGAGTGGAACTAGGTCTAAATAATCTGGAACGGCAGAGTGATACTCCTTCCACATACACATGACCCCGATGACCCTTAGTGGGGTCAGGGGTTGTGAAATACATCTACTACATGCATGGATTTCTTTGGTTAATACTAATGTCTGGTATACTACACCTCACATGTGCCCTGTCACATCTGCTTCAACTTGAAATTAACAACAGGAAAGATTATTGAGCTTAAATGAGTAGCCTACAGTACTTATTTATAAGCAATAAACTCAAGACAACAACATGGTGTAATATAGTGGAACGGTTTTACATAAATGTCATACCCAGCTTTCCTAACTGAACATGGCCAAGTACATAGAGACCACTCTTCTTCACATCGTTGATGAAGGTGATAAGGCCAGTGCTGCTACGAGGATTGGCCACCATCAGAAGCACCTGTGGTCTCCAGAACTTCACATGGTCCTTTCTCACATCCAGCATCAGCAGGTATTTGCGTACCTGGTTCAGAGGGTGAGCAGCATGTTAGTAATTCAAGGTTGAATATTATTAGCTTTATGATTGGAACATAAGGTCACCTCCATTTCCATAGACCAATTTGTGTCTGCAGACAAATTTAAGACTGTAGTAGATGATGAGTCCTGTATACTGTTCTTGTTTTGCAGTTTTTGCCAATAATACTAAAAACACAATTTTGTAAACTAAGGTGAATCTGTAACCAAAACTACATATAACATCATCAAAATCAAACTTTACATTAATGAAGAAGCCTTTATAGGACATTATCCTTTTATAAAGACTGTGAAGTTGACAGGTGAATTGGATTCAGAATGTATTAATTTTATAGTTACATGTATATCATGTTTTTTAATGTCTCACTCAACCATCTTTCCACAACTGTGACAAGACTTTTTATTTTAATCTCTTCCTGATGTTCCGGCGTTAGAGGCAAGGTGGAATATGATGTTCTTGGGTTGTTTTGGCATTTGCACTGTCTGCATTTGTCCCCTGCCTCAGTGGCTATCTGCTCTTACCAGGCTGACACTAATCATGGTCTTATTCAGTGCTGTCCACATCATCTGGGAAGACCAATGCCAATGTCCATCAAACTTGAACTGTACTTATAGTGAGGCTATTTCCTCATCTAGTTAAAGCAGATGGTGGATCTTAATGTGAAGCATGCCTTTTCTCCCTTGATGTGCATCATTGTAAAACTCTGTTCCTGATTTTTCTTACCATTGCCTGACTTGGTCTCCTGTTCTACTGATGTAACCTAAAATTGTTAATTGAAAAAAAAGTTCATCATATGCAGCATTGATATGAATATGCTTTGCACATGTTTGAACATTCTTGACTCAGCACTGACTCAGCACTTGAGTAGTATTACGTAACCCTACATTTGTATTGGATGGGACATTGCCAAGGAATTCAGGGATTTAAAAAAAATGTTTTGTTCCACTCGCTAACTAAACAAATATATTTTTTTAAATTGCGTAAACTTACCATTAAAACAAGAGAACTATAGCTTTACATGCCTTTGTCAAATCATGTAACAACTTTCTTTACCTGGACAAAAATGTCAGAAGGCCGATCAATTAATAAATTATAGACCTCAGTGAACATTTTCTCATACGATTTAGTTATATGTGCTCCCTACAGCCTGTAAATATAGTTTTTTTTCTTGTATTATTGTTAGATTGTATATTCAGGGCACTACTCTGAAAGAGCTTGATGCTCAGTCCATTTTCCCTGAATAAACAATGGATGATGAAACCTCAATGACAAACTAGTTGAGCATATCAGAGAACTTGTTTGCATTTGTAGGGCAAAGGTAAAGTAGGAAATCTGGGTCTGGACTTTTGCTCTCCTGTGACTTATCCAGTGACGAGGTACACTATGTACAATTTCCAGAGAAAAGATGAGCTTAATCACAGGGCTATAGAGGGCTTAAGATTTATACAGATTCAGCAGACGAAATAACTGTTATGAACAAATGACATGGTTGTGCCCTACTTAATACGTAAATCTTGAACTCAAATAGTTACTACGTAAAACCTAGGGCCAATTGGAGCGAAGCTTACATTTCAAATCACTTGTCAGAAATCAATTGCAGTACAATTATGGTTCCAAAAGAGGGTGCCATTTAGCCACAATAGACCATTAAATTGCCTAGCCTACATATAAAGATCTTACCAGGCTTGTTGTTTTTGATAAAATTTTAATTGATACATTTCCATTTTAAAATCAGAGAACAAGGTTCAATATTACCCCACTAAACCAATTTGTGCTTAGTCCCCTTTAAAACTGTACGAATACATGCATACGAATTCCTTATCCTAAGCGTAGAGCAAGTTTAGTCAGCCTAGCCCTGTCTACCACCACTCAATATTGTATTTATATTAAGCTTAACAGAGCCAGGTCCTTGGTGGGATGTCTGAAAGCAATGTCATGTTAGAGTAGGTAACGAATGGTTGAAGGCTAGTCTAGTGTATTTTTTACCTCAGGAGTGAAAGAAACATAATGGACCCTCTTGTTCTTGATTCTCTTATTCTTGCCTTTTACATAATATGAGTTAACACTGATGACAGTCTTTTGATCCAATCCATTTGCATACAAGTGACAGTGCTGAATTCACAGCAATAAAGACATTTAGACCTAACACGACATTGCTGAATTCGCAACAGTAAGGAACAGAAACTGCGCTACTTTGACAAAAGTGTGAAACTAATATATACAGTAACTGACTGTAGTGCATCTGAATATTATTATCTATACATTAGGCCTACATATTAGTAGACTATATAGCATTCATGTCTGGACTTTTGTGTTCTAAGCATACCTGATGAAAGATGAGAGCCTGAGACACATATCCCCAGCTACTTGTGGGACAAAGGTAGTGGATGAGGAGGAGCAGCACCAGCATGAAAGCAATGCTGCCCGAAGCATAGATGGCATTGATCAGGAACATCATCACCAAACAGCCCAGGATGCCGAGCGCACAAGTATGCCAGGTGAAGTACTGAAAGGTAGGCCTCATGAGACCAAGAGTAAGTGTTATCAGTCAGAACAGTACACATCACATAGCTGCAAAGATTTATATGCATGCAATTTCGTGAAAAACTAGGCTAACTAGGCTAGATTCATCAAACCACGTGAAATGACTCGGATATTACCGAAAGTTTGGAGCAGATGCCCACTCCAGTGCTAAACAAGCCAGATCAACAGCAGCATAGACCAGCAAAAAGAATATGGTGACAACACTAGCAATGGTGTTCAGCTTCCCAATCAGCAATACTACCTGCAGAAACAATGCAACAACAATGCATAGGACATGAACGTGAAGCAGCACTATGGCACTACCCATGCACATAATACTCACACAGGCCCTAGAGGACATTTTAATTTAACAAATTCCACAAAGCCTCAAAATCTGTGCTGAGCTCTGCTCTACATCAATTAAAGGCTATGTAGTCTAAACTATCAGTCTCTTTTACAAATAAATACAACCAGCTGTGTTTGTTCTGTTGCTCTCCTTTAACCTCCTGACCTGGGCAAGTGACCATGAGATGAGGACAGACACCCATGGGTTTCCTCTTTCAGATGTATGACTAGCAGGAGACAGAACTCCACCTGTAAAACAACATGGGGACATTTTATCACCATTGATGTACAGTATATCAGCTTAATTTTTGGGTTGAGAATATGAGTTGCTGCTCACCAAACAAATTATCTCGTGAAAGAGCAAAAAGAATCCGTGAAGCCCCAATTAGATTACTCATGGCTGCTGACATGGTGGAGGAGTATATGCCCACCATCACAAGAGGACCCCAGATGTCAATATCTCGCAGAAAACTGTAGTCTCTCTGAAGTAGCACACTGAAGATTGTGAAACAACGAAGGCAAATCATTTTTAAATGGCTGACACTTAATCCGACACATTAATGCTGGAATCTTGAAAAAGTAAAAAGAAAAAAGAAAGAAGAAAAGAAATGTTGACTTACCGGTCACAAGAGAATGACACCATACATGCTAGAAGGTTGTATGTGATGAATGTGAAGACGACAGCAATCAGTGTTCCACGAGGAATGGAATAACTAGGATTCTTCAAGTCACCTTTGGCAGCAAAGTGGAAATAGTTTGAACTATGACTGACACACAAGATCTGTCAGTTAACTTAAATCTTGACATTTACTCTGCCTCCAGCACTCAGGCCACTGTAATGCCCTCAAACAACTACTGGATGCAGAGTTGAATGCTCACCTGACATATTGGAGCCAGCCATAATGCCAGTGCAGCCATTGAACATGACAGCAAACACTGTGGTGAAACTCATCATGGTCCCTGTGGTGTAGTCCACGGTGTAACTTGCTACGACAAAGTTTAAATGATCATCAATGTCCATTCATGACTTATCATTACCTATATCTTTCAGAATCATTAAACCAAGAACACATGTTGTTGAATCATGATGACTAACAGCTGATCAGACCAAGCAAATATTCCTGAGCAAGACTACTGCACAAACCAAGCTCCTGACCATATGCAAAACTATAGCCAGTTGTAGTTCAAACTTACCAAATAAATTGCCCAACAAAGTGCCCAGCTTGAATCCTGTGAAGTTGGCAATGGCTGACTGGGTATAATTGTCTGACACCACAGGCAAGACAACTACTCTGGGTCCAACAATGAAGAAGCTGACAAATACAGTGCTTAACACAGTCATGACTATGATGAAAATGAGAAATGTGGCCTTGGCATAGATATGGGCACCAACGAGACACACCACAAGGCAAAGGAGAAGGATGACTGAGGCATACAGTAGAGACCACCAGTACCCCAATGGAAGCACATGATAAGGAGATGCCAAACCAGCTCCACCTATATTAACAGAGAAATCGACAACAATTGAATGAACTTTTTAAAAGTGACATTACCGGTATAGTCAAGCAGATTTATCTCAGGATGATAAATCTGCTTCTCTTCAACCCTGCAACCACACCTGTGTACAGTTCGGCGCATGCTACGGAGGGAGTATAGATGGAGTTCTACAGGCCCAGTCAGAGACATGGACGGGCCCAGAGAAAATTTTAATATTAAAATCCATATTTGGGGGCCCGAAAAATTATTTTGGTCATAGGGCTGCCAAAATTTACTCAGCAGCACCTCTGCCTGTGTATCATTGTTCAGTCGCCATAGTTACTGATGCCGGGCTATTTAATGGTCCCAGTCCGTCCTACACCCAACTCTGTGATAAATAAAAGTGAACTGTGCAAGAAAGGATGCATATTTATTAGCAGTAAACTCAGCACAATGATTATATATTTCTAGTTGCATGTCAAAACTCTACGACATTCAATCAAATATGTGATGCAGGAGAAGATATATACCTTCAGAAATGCCAAAAGTCACAGTGATCGCTTCCACGAGGCCAAGAACATAAAGTGCACATCCACAAATGTTAGCGAAATAGAACATGATGCCTATGCTACCTCCAAATTCTGGTCCTAAGGCTCGACTGATCATGTCTAAAGAAAAGGTCAGGAAAAACACTATACCTAACCAGTAAACAACAACGAAAGTGGAGAAGTATACACAGCATTCTGAGACCTTCCAAGTGTGGTGATGATTAACTGACAGCCCACTTCAATCAGAAAAAGCAAGGGAACATGCATTCAAAGGCTGCCAAGTCTTAAAGTGCTGTGCCTTGTGGAGCAAAGAAAAGTCTAACTGAGGCTTTAAAAAAAATGTCTATAAAATGGTTTTACACAACTTGAGATTTTATAATGCAATTTTCAAGACTGACCAAATGGAGGCACAATGACACCTGTGTGGAAAGGATACAGTAGGCCCCACCTGCATCTAATGCTCCATTGGTTGAGATAGCACAAATTGACAGCACAGTCATGGTTATGATTAGATAGGCTACCATGAACATCAAGATGGACTGATAAAGACCCGCATGACCAACCACAAACCCTGAGAGTATGAGAGAAAATAAGTTATTAGTCCAATTCAATGACATTTAGTAAACAAAATTAGTCAACCCATTACTGCCACTTACCAATACGTAGAAAAACTACAACGCTGAACATTGATAAAACTGTTGGTATGAACACTCCAAAGAAAGTCGATAGTTTCTTTACAGGTTTTTCCTCGGTCTCCCTAGATGACACATGTAGTGTTTTCTCCACACTAATCCCGACTGTTTGACCGCCGTCTGAGCCATGAGTGCTTGAGGACAGCCGGTAATGTAGCAGAGGCGTCTTCTCAGACATTGTGGTAGCGTCACTCACTAAAGCATTGGGCTAAAAGTAAGCCTGTTTGGTTTAATTACAGCATAAAGGTAGCCTATGTAGCATGGGTAGCCCATGCAGGCCTACCTGCTCCTTGTCTTCCTAGCCGGACTGGGTTAACGAGGGGGCGGGGCAGTTAACCTAATCAGCCACTTCAGCAGCACTACTTAAGTGGGCTGGCAGTTAGTAGCAGTGTAGGTTCTGCTGAGATGGCTCTGGTGTAGAGCCTATCACCAGCCTTGTTTCAAGACAAAAATGTTTTCTGTTACACTAGGGATGAATGATGGGAACTATAGCAAAATGTTACAACCACTGAATTTGGCCCTGGTATGTTGTTGTCCACTATTTTGTTTGGTTACTCTTTTATGTTTTGTGTAATTGTTTGTCTTTTTATGTAACTCTGTGTCCATATGCAGCCAGCTTAGAGGACGTGCAACTGGTGATATGTAGACTGGCCATTCTTGACAACGTTGTTGGGCTACTGTGGTTTACTTATTATTTTCTGTTTCTTCAGCTAACATGGTCCTGTTTTCACTGTTAACATGCGTTGTGTTGCTCTCTTGTCTTGCTGTAGCTTTGTGTTCAGTTGATTTGTTTGTTGTGCTTGAGTTGTTGTGGTTTTAGTTTCTTGTCTGCTTCTTGCATGTTTCTAAAGTCTTGTTTCAGGTCTCTTGCTATTTGGTTTCTTTTGTTTGCTAAATAAACCTCTTTTTTTTATTTATGTCTGTGCTCATTGGAACCTGATCATTTTATTGGCTTCACTCTGAGGTACCAGGCCTTAGGGTGGCGTAGTCATAGCCTGGGACGCCCTCCCAGTGATGTTTCTATCCAGTTTTATTTGCCTTTTTGTTGTGCTAGTTGGTATTAGTATGCCAACAAATAGTCAAAATGACATGTAAAACATGACAGAAACTGTATTTTGCAAATAGTTTTATAATCAATGGACATCACTAACCCCTCGGTGAGCAGAACGTTTTAAAATAAAGGCTTGAGGTGGTTTTAAGGACATTCTCAGACATTCATATAGCAAGCCATTCTGCAGCAGACGGGGGGATTCTAATTTCCTGGTGAACCTACAGGCTACTGGTTCACCAGGAAAGGATTCTAAATGACAAGATCAATCGTCCAAATTTTGGTGTTGACTCTATTTCATCCTAGACACTCCAGAAAAGGGGCTAAACATGCTAAAAGCCAAACTTCTCCTTTAAGCTGGCTGACCAGACATTTAATTTCATTTGACATTTGAAAGATGGTCAAACTAGCATATCAAACGAAACCATAAGTCACCTTCACCATTTAAAGGAATAGTCCACCCCTTTATGAAAACTGGTTATTCACTCCTTTACCTGGAGTTACATATGTGGGTAAGAGCATTTTGGTCTCAGTGCATGCGTTGTCCTAGTCTGGCAACCCCAGTTTTACTTTTAGGCTTAGCATAGACACTGGAAAGTAAAGTTGCCAAAGAATTGCTATCTTGCAACTCTGCATTCCAGCGCCTATGCAAAGCTAAAAAAATGGGAAAATTGGTAATGCCATACTAGGAAAACACAAGCAATGATTCCAAAATGTTTATACCCACATATGTAACTCAGAGTAAAGAGGTGGACTCCTTTAAGGATGTTCAACATGAATGGCAAGTCAGTAAACAGTGTGAAAATAATTAAAAGATTTTCCATTGTCGCAAAACAGTAGTGTATAGTATAGTGCAAAGCTACTAAAAGAAAAAGACACAATGAGATGTGTAAAAATGGAATTGCTGTTGTTTTTATGAATTAAGATATTTAATTTCATTGCAAACAAATGAAATAGAAGACATGGTATGAAGTTGATAAAAGAACTTAAGTTACTTTAAAAGCAGTGTTTCTCAAACTTTTTCAGACTGAGGACCACTTTGCCCCCAATATTTTTTTCAGGGACCACCTGCCCTCGTGCCCACTCACATTGTGCTACCCTTTATCCTTTAAAGCATTTTTAAATAGGCTTTTATGCACTTCAAATTCAGATAGCCTGAAGTTTTTAACAAATTACAGGACTGTCTCATAGTATTCAGTGAATAATTCATGTTTTGCCTTCAAATAATGTTAGTAAGAAACATAGACTAAATTCACATTTTTTTAAAAAAATCCTCTCGTGGACCACTTGAGCTTGCTCGCGGACCACCAGCGGTCCCCGGACCACACTTTGAGAATCACTGCTTTAAAGCTAGCACTAAAAACGAAGGTATTTTGAAGTATTCGTCATCATCCACTGACTGCTGTATGCAGCCACGTCCACTGGTTCCTGCAGTAGAGCAAGCTGCATTGATCCTCCTTGTCCAGCTTGAGCCTCACATTAGTACAGAAGCTCACATCTGAACCATAGGGTGTGTAACGGAGGTCAGCTAGCTCGGCGGTAGTACGTGTAAATCCTCATCACCCAATTCCATGGGCGCTTCTAACACGCTGAGTTAGAAGCTCGGGCTTTTGGCTCAGTTGGTTAGAGCTTTCCACTCCCTCGCCGGGAGTTTGTAGCTTGCGGGGTGGCGGGTTCGAGACCCGTGTGCAGTGCGGACCACCACCGGCTACAGGTGCACTATGTCAACTGTTGTACTGCAGGACCTTGCAACAATCACCCAATCTGCCAGTCCAACGGCAGCCCACTCCAATTGGTGATCTTGGGCCACTGAGACTGAAGACCTATATGTGGGCAACCTCGGTCTCCACTGTGGACTGGACCTGACAAAGGACAGGGTGTCCCCAAGGCCCTCTCTGTGGGTCTGGGTATATGGGCCCCAAACTCTCTGGATTGCAGTCTCTGTGACAAGTTGCCCTGGGGCACCATGTTGGCAGACACTGAGATCGATATCACAACTTTCTGGTATTTAATTTGCAAGCCGAAGATTGTGCCAGGCTCTTTACTGTGTGTGGCCTATGACAATCTGAGCAACATGTTGAACCACCAGGGTAACCTGAGCCCACCCACTGCATTGAAAATTTCACATCACAAAAAGTCAGTCTGGAATGTCATTCTATTTACGACAGTTCCATTTCCCCCAAGTTAGGGAACCAATGGGACTCCAAGCTTTTACTCCAGGGAGGCAGGCTTAATTCCACTTGTGTCTTTCCTGTGTCTAGGATGAAACTGAAGAAAACATAGCAAGCTATTTTGAAGCAGACATAGCTGAGACAGGACCAATCACCAAATGTTGGTGTCACACATTTTATTTCATCCTAGAAACTCCAGAAAAGGGGCTAAAAGTGACAAATACTGAGATTGTCTTTCAATATTTCTTGATTGACATATCTGAAACTGAAATATTTTTATAGTGTGGAGTTAATGCTTGGTCTATATAAAGATGATTGGTTAAGGGACATTGAGCATTGCCAAATTCAGCAGTCGTAACGTTTTGAAACGTTTTTGCCACAGTTCCCATTCATCCCTATGGGTGACGTATGAAATGTTTCGTAACGTTATGTGATCTTAAAAACGCCACATATGCCTCTGCATGTGTGGTCAGAACTGTTGGTCTGATTGGTTGTAGCTCCATCCATACAGAGGCATTTGATTGATGCCTGATGATCCCGCTTCAGAGTACTCAGCTTCAATGGCTAACTAGCAAGACTAAAGCTTGGATGCTTTAGTCTTGATAGCCGGGCCACCACCAAGGTCCACATTCTCAAAGAATTTTATTTTAGCGCTAAGAGAACTCCTGAATTACACTAAAAGTTGATAATCACATGTTATTTCTTAAAACCTTGTCATTAAAGGGGAAGTTCACTTTTTAGCATGTTTAGCCCCTTTTCTGGAGAGTCTTGGATGACATAGAATCATCAACACCAAAATTTTGGTGATTCTATTTCATCCTAGACACTCCAGAAAAGGGGCGGAACATGTTAAAAAGTGAACTTCCCCTTTATTAGTCGTGATGAAGGGCAACTCTTAGGGAAGGAACAACATTCGGCGAGGCAGTCGTTATTGTGGAATATCTCATGACAGAGTGATACAACTCAGCCCGAGCAAGGCCAAGGAGTAAATAGTGTCAACGAAAAGGGAAGTACTCACTCAGCAGTGCACAACCATAATACAGCTCACACCTATCTAACGTGTTACTCAGTTTGCAAACTATAAGGGGGTTTGGGTGATTATCCCTGAAAATCCCATGAGACTCCCTGAAAGTCTCAAAAGCAAATGTTAAGGGGGTCACAAATTTTGCCAACAAGATAAAAAATAAAATATTTCATTATGACTATAATGGTCACTAAAATGTTTACAGCTCACCATGTCCAGCATGTGTTTTAAGAATAAAAAATATATTTTTTTTTGCCAAGCAGAGCCAGCCAGGAGCAAAACCCACTATGTAGCCTATTCAACCTTGAACATTTTCTCAACTCTCCAAAACCCCGGTTGCATCCCCACTTTAAAAGTGGTTACAACGCCAATGGTGTACACAGTATGTGCTGTCATGTGGGCTAGGCTATAGAATTGATTGCTAAGGCTTGGCATTGCTTGGCTTGCATTCATGACGTATTGTAATGCCCCATTTGTGGCAGTACCACCCCCATTGAGAAACACTGGGCTACATGATCACTTTGAATACCAATCTGTTGAGTACAATAATAAAAAAAAGATATCAACATAATGAAGGCTAAACATCCTCTGCAGAGGAGTGTCATATTGATGGAGTGTGTATAAAAGTGATTCATGTCACTCATAATAAGAGTCCTGTACGGAACCCCTAAAGGAACATTTAATGTTTTTAATATAGTATAACATTATATTTGAATGTCTTTTTAGGGGCCTTGAAGGTCTGGGGTCCATATTCACAAAGAACAGCTAAATTGCACTGAAAAATTGTCAGCTAAGAGTTTTTTTTCTTAAGAGTTATTCTCAAAGCTACTGAGACCTACTTTTAGTAGGAAAAATGACAACTCTGAGAGAAAGGTCCATTACTACGGTCTTACGCACAGGCCGGATTGCATTTACATTTGTGTTTGGTTGATGACTGACAGGTCAGTGCAGGTAGGCATGTGCTGCAGGAGCGAATGGCAACAGAGTGGTAACGGGATACACAGTGGATTGACAAAGTAAGTTTTTTTTCTTTTTCTTTTCTTTTTTCCAAGTTTGCATAGATAAGTAGACTAATTGAATTTGATATTTGAAAAAAGTCCACATATTCTTTGACAAAAGCTTAGGTGATTTGGTAACTGCATTCCTTCCAATATTTATATCCTGATGATCCATACCTCACATAGAGTCCTAAAGTTATGACTGACACGCTTGATATTTTTAAGAGTTTCTACTAAATTGGCCCTTTAGAAGCTACTTTTTTCCTGAAGTTTCCTTATGAATGTTTTTTTTCCCTGAAATTTCCTTATCAAAATAAATTAAATTCAGTGATTTACTCTCTATTGCCAGTTTCAACTCAGTGCCACAATAGATACCATGTAGTTTCACTGCAGTTCCGGGTTTGACCATCAGGGGGAGAAGTAATCCCATAACATTATACTGTCAGTCTTTCTCCTCATGGTCATGCAGTTCCCCAAAAGGCAGTAGACTACTCATCCACATTTCGTTAGTTGTCTCCTATTCCAAAGTTCAAAGAGCAGATCAGGGACAGTGCACTTCTTGTTCCCTCATGAGCATTTCCAGTTTGCCTATTAATAGGTAGTTAAAATGTTTCAAAATGTTCCTTAGGTCAGAAGAATACTTTTCACTGGGTCTTTGCCGTGGTGGTGTTGTCGTCTTCCTCTAAAAATAAAACATAAATAATTAAAATGAGTGAGTGTGTGTGTGTGTGTGTGTGTGTGTGTGTGTGTGTGTGTGTGTGTGTGTGTGTGTGTGTGTGTGTGTGTGTATGCCTGGAGAAAGCATGTACAGTAAATAGAAATAGCGGTGGGAACTAATAGAATTTGCTCAATTCTGCTTAGAGAGGTATACATTTTCTTATTGCTTATTTTAGATAAGTTTAAATGTTAAGTTTTCCCAACACAGGACTACTCTAGCGTGTACTTGGCTACTATGAGCCATAACAGCTTATTATAGTAAGGAACTAGAACTGCACTGTCTAAATCAATTTGCTCTTAGAAAGGCCATGGTCTAAGAAACATATTGGCAGTGATAAAAGGAATTGGTAAAGTTAGAGACATAACAACTGCTGTGTAACGAAGCATTCAATCCTTGACTCTAATCCAGTGTTTCTCAAACTTTTTCAGACCAAGGACCACTTAGCCCCAAAAATATTTTTCAGGGACCACCTACCCTCGCGCCCCCTCACCAAGTCGCATAGGCCTACTGCTACCTCTTAACCTTTGACCAAATCAATAGGCATTTCTAAATTCAGATAGCTTAGTTTTTAATGTAAATTACAGGCCTGCTACATAGTATTCACTGAACCACTCATCTTTGGCTTGAAAATAATGTTTGTGAGAAACAGATTAAATATATTTTTCTGAAGTGCTCTCGCGGACCACTTGAGCTTGCTTGCGGACCACTAGTGGTCCCCGGACCACACTTTGAGAACCACTGCTCTAATCAAACCGATTCCCAGCACTACAGGAAGTGCTTCCATATCATGATTTGACAAAAAACAAACAAACAAAACAACAGGGAGTGATAAGCATCTTTCATTTTTGTTTCCTTCTAAGGAAGGAAGTTGTCTGCATCCTTTGGTGGACAAAAATGTAGCATTAAGCCTACACTACCAGAGTTAATGATACAGTACACTTGGGGCACAGTTGGTCAAGTTGGCCAAGCTACAACAACCAATCTGCAATAAGTTCCCACTAACAAGTTTTGGGGATCATTTAAAGTGCATGCTCCGAAGTAGGTACTCTTTTGATTCCGGAAAAAGTTCCAGGAAATAGTCCTTTTTGGATGGCCTGCTATGGAGACACTTGCCGACAGTGTTCTCGTAAAAATAATGGAATGCAGCTCATGTTTCAGGTGTCCAATTGAAAGTTTTAGATGCAACACCTAAAAGGTGCGCAATGAGATTTTAATTTGTGCACCTAAAACTTGTTTTTCCTTTCCCATGTCCTTTTAGAGGCTCCATAGGATTCACATTATAAGTATGGGGTCTTTTAGGCTGATCAGTGTTCAGGGATCTCCACAAGAAAATGTTGAATATTGTGCTAGATAAATAGGCTGCAGCGATGCATCGATACATGATCATACAGTACATTCCTAACATCATACATGTTCACATACATTATCTAATGCCATTGAGTGGACACATATGCACACATGTGCACACATGACTAACTTGGCCATGTCTCCCCACGCACTTCTGCTTGATTATCATCTCCCTACAATGCTATGATACATTAACTTTTATCCCATTGAGTTTTTTTTTTTTTGTCTCAGGTAGCATTTAACCTGATCCAATCAGCAAACAGAGGGAGGAGTTGTGAATGCAAAGTGAGAATGCTATCAGGTAAAGCAGGCTATCAGTCAAGGGATGATCCAAGCAATCATTTGTCCTGAATGTCCAGACCCTCTGTACAAAATAAAGTGTCAAGGGAACGAGGAATTATTGCTCCAACCTTCACCTGTCTATTCATTTATGCCTGGAATTGCATTGCATTGTGGATTTGCAAGGTCACTTCCTATACCAAAACAATACCAAACCATCAGTTGTGCTAATGTGTTCATATCTCTCTTTCTCATACAAAATACTCTTATATTTGACTGCATTCAAAATGTCTAAAGTAGTCAAAAGCAAAGGAGAAGCCTTTTTGAAAAAATAAATAAAAATAATGACACCTAGATAAACCTAGCCTGTATCCTGACTTTGTGTTGATGAAATGTGCCCAGCTAGGATATCAATGCATTTCTAGGTTGCATGTCTTATTGCTTCATCTCTTAAATTTCACAATTCTGCTTTTGTGAAATACTCTTCAGGTGTTATATATCAGTGACATCAAATGTGTCACTTGTGCTTTCAACTATACATGTCTGTGGAAAGGAATAAATCATTCTACAACCTCAGTTAAGCTGGGATGGGTCAGTATTTTCAGGTAGTTTCTGGCATTGTGCGCCAACTTCTCCAGAAGTGAGGATCCACAGACTGATGGCATTGTTGTATTTGTCACATCCTTCACCAGATTACGCAATGATTCTAGGACCTCATCCATTCGGGCCTGGAACTGTGGACCACGCAAAGAAAGTGGACAGAGTGTTTGATTAGGGACTCCGTAGACACACATTAAATATGGCATAATGCATGTTGGAACCTGATGTCTACATATGATGTATGTCAGATTCTAAATAAAACAGTCAGGGCTGAATGCACATATCAGATGTAATTTGTCATCATGACATATTTCCACACCCCATAGCTCCCACTATACTATAAGTGTTGGCTGAATGAAAAGATAAGCCCAAAAAAGAAAAAAAAAAAACCTATGAAAGCAAAAACTTGTAGACTGACTTACTGAAGTCTTTTCCCATGACTCTTTGTGCATCCTGCTATCAGGCAACCGAATGGGATTAGTGACTTGGGGCAAGTCAGTGCATTCATTCTGTAAGGGGCAACATGGACATCAAATAGGTTGGCATGTGTAAATGTTTATGTACATTAAATTATACGTTGTATTCATAAAATTATGTGATAAAAACCTGTAATGTCACCCTGTAAACTTTCATTTTCTTAGCAGGATATGCTATAAATTACAACTGTTTTTACCAGTTGGACATGCACAGCTATCTGGTTAACAGATTATCAGTGTGGCTCTGTCTACATCTCAAGGGACTGTAGTCAATAAACGTTTGGTTTGGTAGGTACTTCAAACCAAATTAATAAAAATGTCATTCACTATATTAGGAGTTTTGTTTTTGTAGCTTTGGTCCTAAGGTTGGGTATTCATACCATCATGAAGCATGATGACTACACCATGACATCTGCAGAATCACCCCCAAAAGCTAGGGTACCACACTGAGAGATAACCCGGGTCTGACTCAGTCCCCAAACAGAACAAAGGATGTGGATAAGGTAGCGGAAAAAACTAAACTGAATGAAATTGCATTTCACATCCATTATCATCACTGGTTTCGTTGGTGATGTTTTGGTCAAAACTGACACGAAAGCTTTTTCTACTGGAAAAAATATATGGTATATTATGAAGATATGTAAATTATGAAAAATAAGATCTTGAAATAAAAACAAAACAAAACAAAGGACTCCATGCTGAAGTAAAGCTATGGTCCATTGTTTATTTTCATGTAGGCCTAAAGTTGATGAAATGTCATTTATACTGATTATGGTCCTTTCAAAATCACACAATACCAGATAAGAAGTTGTGATTGGTTCCCAGGATTGTGGCTGCAAAACTAATGAGCTCTAATTACTTTCAGACCCAGAGCAAATAAAAATAGTTTACTAATGTGTCTGGTCAAGCTATTGGGCAGGATGAGTGGTTGAACTGCACTCTCTCATGTCCATTGAAGTATCCTTAAGCAAACGGCCTAACTCTGATAAGGGTGAGTTTCTGTCACTACAACATGGATAAAATGCAGGGAAGGAATTTCCCACAAGGATGAAGATAGCAGCCTATCTATATGTCCTGGGCACAACATGTGACACATTTTGTACATGTTAGGCCAATGTAATATTAGATTGAATTGTTGATGACCATTGTGAGAAATCCAGAAAGCTTAAGGGACTTAACAAGGGATTTAACATCTCTCCCTGTCACATCTGAAATATGTTGTGATTAAAAAACCGCTTATATTCTCACCATAAAGTTCTCAGCTTGGTTCCTCAGTGTGCTTCTTTCCACCTCATCGCAGAGAAATTCACTTGGTTTAATGACACTGGCGCTTGCTGTTGATGCTACCAAGAACAGCAACAAAAGCAGGAATCCTGGTGGACACGTGTTGTTACAAACGTCAACCACATTTGTTTCAGTAACTTCGACATAGCCTATACTTATCGCACGAAAAGGTCTTTTAATCTTAGAATCTATTTAGGATCCGTTCTGAAAAGCGTGTCAGGCAAATAAATATATCCAATCACACGATACAGTTTGTAGCTTTACATGAGTGAATTAGGCTGTATAATAAATATCACTATTATAACAGTTAATACTCACTGCTCACAGCCATACCCTACTCGCTGCATGAAGCGAGCGATTGGGTTCCATGGATCTCCAAGCATGCGTACATAACTCAAATCCCCTCGGAGAAATAGATTGCCTCCTCTTGTCTGTCATTTTTTTCCTCCAATTTCTCCCTTTCTCAACTCACAGGTCAGAAGGGAAGTTGCTGAACTCCTCCCCTTATAAACAGTAGGGTAAGGCTATTTCATTGGCAACCAGTTTGGATCAATGTCAAATAGCTCCGCTGTCTGATATGGCTCACCTACAGTATGTCTGGAGTGAAAATGAGTCTGTTTAAAGAGGGGACCCCAGTTTACCTGTGCTACCTCATAGGAAACTAAAGCCTGAGTCAGCTTTCAGTTAAACTAAAGGATTGGTCAAAAGTGAATTGAAAGTGCGTAACTTTTGTCTGTTGACCTGGACTTGAACTCAGTAAATATTTACAGGAAATGACAACTGTTGACATTTTATTTGACTTAGAATAGACCTTGCTCACCAACTAGCCGATTTGGGTCTGATTGCAGTTCCGCTAAACCATGCACATGCCAGGAAAGAAGTCTGTAATTCGTATGTTCATTTACACCAAAAACAAAGCCGCAAATTAGAGATTGCCCGCTAACTGAGCTTTTCTCTGAGAATAGGCTATAGATTTGGTCAGACACCTGTTGTAGGCTATAGCCTACTTTGAGTAGGTCAGTCATCCCATTCTGGACCACCAGCGAAGGTGAGCAAGGCCGTTCGCTACAATATATCTGATCAGAACATGTCAGCAACTCGATGTCAAAGGACATTTGGTTTAAACATGTTTTTGGTAAGCGTTCTAGAGGTCAATCCAAGGCACACAATGTGGAGGATCCTTTTAAAGGCATTTGGACAAGCAAATCTCATAGGCACGCTTAAATTAGAAAACGCCACTTCGACAAGCTCATAAATCTCCGGCAAGTCTCATCACTGCGAGATTGAAGACTATTTTTTGTCGATTTGCCGTAGGCTATTTGAGACTCATCTCAACCTACCTCTTAGAATAAAATAAAACGCCTTGAAATGTCAAGCATTAGGGGGGGCACAAATGCAGTAGCTTATGTGATCACACGAAATAGCTTATTTTCTGACATGCTAGTATTGTCTGTTCCTCCGAAGGTCGTGTGAGCTAATTGAGACAAAATGCGCCACCGCATATTGGTGAGATCAAGCGCGTCTGGAGTTTCTGCGGGGAGCTGGAGTAAAGGAAGAACTAACGGACGGAACCCGCATTGCATCACAGAATCCTTGCCCAGCTACCACTCTGGTCTTCGGTAGCGTCTAGTCGCTTAATTATTTCAGAGAAAAAACAGCATGCTTTAAGAAGGGGTGTTCTGCTGCATGGACCCCCTGTAGCATGTTTTTTGAACAGTTACCAATTCGTTGCATTGTTGTGAACTTTTTGGTTTCAGTGAACAGACTAGATTTTGCTACGCCGAGTCAAGACATCAGCAACAGGGCGTCAAGAATTCAACAATTAAACTGAACGGAGTAACCTGTCTGTAGGGCCACTTATAAGCATTAGGCTATTAAAGTTCTTGCCATTCACAGCTTGAAATAATTTGTGGAAATAATGAATCGTTTTCGCTAAATGGAGCAGCGTAGGTGATGGTCGGATTGTTGCCTTTATGAGAAGAGCTGAACCATTTAGGAATCCAAAGCCGGAGAGGGGAAATGTGAGTAGATATCACCTGTTTCTGCATCCATTTAGCCAACAATCTTTCTGACACTTAATGAGTTTTTTTCCCGATCGGGAAGCATAGTCTAATCAATCATCTCATATATTTTTTTTCTACTTGTGCTCTTGTATGCTCAAGGGCATCAATCTTATTACACAGGGACTCGAGATTGCAACAACTCGTCTGTCTATTCATAGATAACGTGACTACAATGTAGCCTAAACGTGATTGTAGCCTAGGCTAATTAATATCCACACTACTCATACACACCAAGGACCTCTTTTAGTCTCATCTACGATATATTTTTATACTAATAATTACATGCATGACTCATGTCAGAGTTGAAGTGCGTTAGGCTACATTGATGCTTACGTGTAGACCTAAATGATTATTGATTATGATTTGATTGTTATTATGATGATTAACTCGTAATCATTCGTTAGTTGTAGAGACTTAGACAGTGTAGTACTATTTTGTCATTTTGTGACATACGACTAGTGAAATATTTTGAGCACGTTCACTCATGTGACTGGCATGTCACAGGTTATTTTGGAGGCTCCCTTCATGGTATCTGTGCTGAAGTGTGGTGTTATCCCAAAATTGAGGCGGCAAGATAATAGCAGTCCACGTGGTCAAAAAAACAGGCTAATTTTGAGAACACTAAGGAAGTTCTAAGACTAGAGAGAAAGCGAAATGGGTCAGTATGCTAGCGCTCTTGGCACCAGAGCACCCAGTTCCCATGCTCAGGGCAGTCTAGGCCGTAGCTCTAGTAAGGTGCTGCGGCATACCTTCTCTGCTCAATGACTATTCGATACTTTGATTAGGTGCAATTGTCTGGGCACGGTCAAATTAGTTTTGCTTTTGTTTAAACGGTGAATCAGAGCAGCTGATTCTCAGTCTGTATGAAAACTTATAACAATATTGTGGGGCAATATTTTAAATGGAAATATTTTTAGCCTGACTAACTTATTTGGTTATTAACTTGTATTTTGGTGTTTAGGCTACTCATTTCAGTTGTAGGCCTACAACTAAGATCATAGGCTATACACTAAAATTGGGGTCAAACCCTTCAAATGCAGTTGCATGGATTTCTTGAATATGGGAGCATGTTATCTGATAAGCACCAGAATAAGCTAAACTTGATAGATGCATGGCAAGGATTTTTTTTTTTTGCCTGGCTGATGGCATATCTATCGTTATTCCTGAGGGAAATTCACTCTCTACATTTTATCCATTTGTGATTTATCACACACACACACACACGCACGCATGCGCTCACACACGCACACACACACACACACACACACACACACACACACACACACACACACACACACACACAGAGTGAACAGTAAAGATAGAAAGCAATGAGCACATACAGTACTAACCTTGACTGTACCTGAGTATCTGAGCAGTTGGGGGTTAGGTGCTTTGCTAAATCTAACCATACAATATGTGTCAGAGATCAGGGCCCAGTTCCCCAAAACATTCTTATTGCTAAGTAGTTCTTAACCAATTCCTTAACCTCCCTCTTAACGTTACGACATGATTCCCAAAACCTTCGTACAGTAAGTATAACTATAAGTCACACGTTCGTAAGGGTGGTCTGGACCATTCTTAACCTTTTCTTTAACACAAATTTTGGCTTCAACACAAGCTTTACAGCTTAAAAAAAATGTTGTGTTGATCTCAATACTTGCACACTTACTGCCAAGGAACATCTGAATTGGTTTACTTGCATTTTATGTTTTGTTTTGCACAAGATAAAAATTGCCAAAATTCATTAAAGGATAGCTCCGGCATGAATTCAAGTATAGCCTTTTGAATGAACTAGTTAGCGAGTGGAACAAAATAATTTGGAACAGCATAGACCGAACACGAACGCAGAAGAGAACAAGCACTTTACACTGAATCAATAGAACGTCATTATTCGTAACCGAAAGTAAGATTTGAGTTACCTTTGACTCAATGTAAAGTGCTTCGCGTTCACGTTCGGTCTATGCTGTTTCAAATTATTTTGATCCACTCGCTCGCTAGTGCATTTAGCAGGCTCGTTCATCAGGGCTATGCTTTAATTCACTCTAGAGCTATCATTTAAGTTGCTTTGCTTTTCAACCCTTATAAAATGCAAGCATGCTACTTACACACCTCAAATTGTCACCCAAATTATGTTCTTGTTAATTGCTGCACCTTAATCCCGGAAAAGGCATTTTCACGCATGCTCAAAAGAAGCGCAAATGACAACAATCAATGCCAGAAACATGGATTTGGCATCTTAAGAAATAGTTAAGAACAACGTAGTAAAGAAGTCTCTAAGAGATAGTTCGGGGAACACACTCAGAAAAGTAAACAAATTTGGTAAGATATATCTTTCGAGTCCTCTTAGTACGTAAGAGTGAGGGTTATCGGGGAACCCGGTCCAAATTGGTTTCGGCCACCCATCCCCTATCTACTTGGCCACTAGGGGTGATAATCGAGAACCATGAATCAAATGCTTCAATTAACATATTAATCAACATTTTAACAGTAAAGAATTGATAAGATACCGGTAATTGATGAAGAATTGGACTGATAAACCGAATCGTCTATGGCTACATCTATTGATCAAATCCTATCAATTCCCACCCCTTTAACCACCATTGAGATCAGATCCAGAGTCTAAGTATACTCAGTCTAGGTAGATATTCCTGATCCCTGATGGGAATCTAGGGTCTGCTTTTTAGCCATCATTGTTTAGTAAAGGCCAATTCAGACTGAGGATCCGCAACGAGATGAGACAGTTTTAGAGAGTAGTTGCAGCGGTGTGAATCAATCGTCACAGGATGTTGCAAGCCACAAGTCGCAAAAGATTTAACATGTCACATCGCAGTTTCAGAGTTTTGGAACGTCGCAGGATTTTAGAATTTCTCAGCCCGTCTTGTCACGTATCTTTGGTCTGTATGCACTTTAACACACACACACACACACACACACACACACACACACACGTGAATACATACTAACCTGGAGCAGTGGTCTGCTACTGCAGGGCCTGGAAGGTACAGTAAGGGCTTAGGTACCTTGCTCAATGGCACCTCAGCCATGAATAGGGACAGAAAGAGGGAGCGAAATGTTCAACTACTTTCCTATCGGTTAGGGATGAAACCGGCCACCCCTCTGTCTCAAGCCTGAGCACCTAACTTATTAATCCGCAGATCCACTTTAATATGAGACATTTGCCTCTGTTTAGAGCAGTGTTTCTCAAACTTTTTCAAGCTGAGGACCACTTCGCCCAAAAATATTTTTCAGGGACCACCTACCCTCACGCCCCCTCACCAAGTCGCATCCTGCTACACCTTACCCTTCGACCAAATCAACAGGCAATTATAAATTGCCATTCAAGGGCACTTCAAATTCAGATAGCTTGAAGTTTTCAATATAAATTGCAGGCCTGCTTCATAGTATTCATTGAACAACTCCTATTTGGCTTTCAAATCATTTAAGTGAGAAACCGACTAAATTCACTAAAATTCACTTTTGGAATTTGGAATTCTGGAAATCCCCTCGCGGACCACTTGAGCTTGCTCGCGGACCACACTTTGAGAACCACTGGTTTAGAGTCTAGACCAGTGTTTCTCAAACTTTTTCAGACCGAGAACCACTTTGCCCAAAAAAATGTTTTTCAGGGACCACCAAACCTCGGCCCCCTCTCCAAGTCAACCATCTATCGCTACCTTTCAATCAAAGCAGCGGGCTTGCATAGGCACCATTAAGATAGCCTATAATATTATAAATTAACCCTAATCCTCATAGTATTCAGTGAACCACTCATCTTCAAACCTTGAACAATGTTAGTGATAAACAGAGACTAAATTCACGTTTTTTTGGAAATCCCCTTGCGGACCACTTGAGCTCGGTCGCGGACCACCAGTGGTCCCCGGACCACACTTTGAGAACCACTGGTCTAGACTGACTCTAAACCATCTTTTTTATCTCCACCAAGGAGGTTATGTTTTTGCCGGCGTGTGTCTCTCTCTGTGTGTGTGTGTGTGTGTGTGTGTGTGTGTACAACTCGAAAAGTACTGCACGGATTTGGATGAAACGTGTATATTGGCACAAGCTAGAACTGATTCAATTTTGGTGGCGATCGGTGATCCAGAACACAATCTGGAATTTGTATTGTGTCTGTGACCACATTGCCTTGGCGGAGGTCTGTGCTCTCTGACCATTTGTCTGGTTTAAAATATGTAATTGAGGGTTTTTATGGAATCAATGTCTCTAACAAATCTTAAGTCATTGCCTCTTTGGTCTCTTAGCTAGTGCTTGACCTGTTACCATGTCACATGATGACCTATCACAACCTGCAGTTCTAGAGAAATTAGTTTGAGAGCATGTCTAAGGCTCTGGTACTCTGGAGAATTCTCTTCAGCAATGTGTGGAAGCAGCAGATGTCCAAAGAGTTAGGGTGAAACACATAGCTGCATATTATTGTTATTATCATTGTTGTTGTTGTTCTTATAGTTGTTGTTGTAATGTTATTATTATAATGACTGCTCTGTGGCCCACTCACTCAGTGTTTAGTCCACCTCATTATGAAAATGGGTTATTCACCCCCTTGCCTGGAGTTACATCTGTGGGTAAAAGCATTTTGGTCTCAGTGCTTGTGTTTTCCTAGTCTGGCAACCCCAATTTCCCCAATTTTTTAGCTTTAGTTTAGCATAGGTGCTGGAATGTAAAGTTGCTAGATAGCAACTCTCTGGCAACATTACATTCCAGCGCCTACACTAAGCTAACTGGAGTTGCCAGACTAGGAAAACGCAAGCACTGAGACCAAAAAGCTTTTACCTATATACAGTATGTAACTCCAGGTAAGACTGCAAATTGCCCACTTTCGGCACCTCAAATAAGGTGGACAATATCTTCCCATTCTTGTTCAATACATTTTTCTTTGTTTGTGCCAACACAAAATATGAGAGTTCCCCCTCCTACCAAATCCCACTTTAACCACTGACTGCAAAGCAGATGAAACACATATTACTTAGAAGAAGCATAATAGCAATATGTTATAAAACATTTACTTTCCATAAGTTCACTGACACCCCACTGTAAGTGTTTACCTATTGATGATACACTGCTAAGTTGCTTGTGAAGTGAATTCCTTTTTTTCTGAGTGGCTGTACAACCAACTTATGTGCCCGAATATGGCTGATATAGTACATTTAGTTGGAGTCAAACTTAACCACATCTATTTTTAAGTATGTGTGAAAAAATAACACAGCAAAGCTACTTTTTCATTAGCACAAAAAGTATGAGTGCACTTTAATCATATTTCTATTACAATCAACTGTACTATTTTATTTTCTGGGAAAGGATGTGGGATGGTTCAGATAAAAGACCTTGAGTGCTGTAATTGATAGTAGGCTATTGGCACCTTTCCATAAAAAGTACCTACTCTAACCTTATCTACTCTGTTTGGTACCAGGTCATTTGCATTTCCATAACAAATAGTGTAGCCTAGGCTAACCTACTATATTTTGTTTACAAACAATAGTGTAGGCTTTTATTTATTGGCCATTTTTTATTAAAATTATTCTAAGTGCAACATGCAGCCATTTTTATGGACAACTAGGCGACATAGTGTATGTAAACACTTGACCTTGTGAATATTCAAATATAGTTTACATTAAATTATATATTAAGGTTGTATGCACAACAATGGTTCTCAACCTTTTTTTTAACAAACACCCCCTTAGGTCCCCATGACATCCCCACCCCACACACATACTCAATAATAGTACTGAGTCAATGCAGTATGTACAATGAAGTTGTTATATTCCTACTGTACATCAGTGAGACAACTAATAGGCTACAAAACTGAATCAGAGAGATCAGTGTACCGGTATTGTCAAAATCAGTTACAACTTGTAACCTGCAACAGTAATTTTGTAGACTAGGCCTACACATGGTGAGATGTCTTTTTAGATTATAGAAGTTCTCTAGTAGACCTGCATGTAAAGTAGTCTGCCTGAACTATTGTTGTTTGTACAATTTGTGGCAGTGTTCTCCAAACATTCTTCCTCAGAGAGCTACAAACCTGATTCCAAAATAGTTGGGACACTATACAAATTGTGAATAGAAACAGAATGCACAATGATGTGGAAGTTTCAATATTTTATTCAGAATACAACACAGATGACTTATCAAATAAAAAAATAATTTGATTTTCAATTTCATGGCGTCAACAAATCTCAAAAAAGTTGGGACAAGGCTATGTTTACCACTGTGTGGTATCCCCTCTTCTTTTTATAATGTCTATTGACTGAGGAGATAAGCTGCTCAAGTTTAGGAATAGGAATGTTGTCCCTTTCTTGTCTAATACAAATTGTGAATAAAACAGAATGCAATGGTGTGGAAGTTTACAATTTCAATACTTTCTTCAGAGTACAACATAGATGACTTATCAAAGTTTAACTGCGGAAATGTATCATTTTAAAGGTATTATCCAGACTGAATCAACACGTAGCCCTGCAGTTAGTTTTATAGAAGCATATGTTGTTCTTGGATCTTGAACTTGGATATACCTTTCAGCATTGATGGTGCCTTTCCAGATGCGTAAGCTGCCCATGCCACACGCACTCATGCAACCCCTTACCATCAGAGATGCAGGTTTCTGAAATGAGCACTGATAACAACTTGGGTTATCCTCTTTAGTTCGGATAACATGGTGTCCCAGTTTTCCAAAAGGAACGTCGAATTCTGATTCGTCTGACCACAGAACAGTTTTCCTCTTTGCCACATTCCATTTTAAATGAGCCTGTGCCTGTGCTTCTGATCGTGTTTATAAATGGCTTCTTTTTTGACCTATAGAGTTTTAGCTGGCAACGGGAAATGACACATTGGATTGTGTTCACTGACAATGTTTTCTGGAAGTATTCTTGAGCCCATTTTGTGATTTCCATTACAGTAGCATTCCTGTACGGTATGTGATGCAGTGCTATCTAAGGTCCCGAAGATCACCTGCATCCAAGAGAGACGATTTCTTTACGTTTGCCGATCTCACAACAGCATGTACTGTAAACACACGCAAACCTACATTGGTATGAAGTACATTAACATGTGCCTCTCAAAACATGCTTTTGCCTGAATATCTGGATACTGTTGTGTCTTGTTCATTACTAATTACTAAACAGTTAATATTAGTGCTGTCAAACGATTAAAAAAATTCATCTGATTAATCACAAAATTTTTCAATGATTAATCGTGATTAATCTCTTTTAATCACAACTCATTTACTCCAGTAAGAATTTGGATGCTAGAGTATGTTGGATCCTTATTTTGCCCTGTAAAGGCCCGGGCACTAAATAGTTGGCTTTATTCTAACCAAATGGGGCAATTCACACCTGTCCCCTACCTCCAGGATTCCCCAAACATGTTGTTGGACAGTCAGTAGCTAGGCAATGATCTTTGTATAGTTTGGCTTGATAGCCAAGCCTTTCTCTATCTAAAATTTAAAGAGAACCTATGCAGGATCCGGTGGCGTCATCCAGTAAGCTAACAACCAAACAAAGCAGTTATTAAGCGTTTCTGCCAATAATCCTCCATTTAGAATTGCATAGTCAATGGTGATCGCCGCTAACAAAATGTATCGACAGTTGAATTGAAGTCACAAATCGCATTGTAATTCAAACAGTAAACTCTGGCTAAGTCACGTGACCTAGCTTGCTTGCTAACCAAAACTTACGATAGCCGGGACGCGCTCCCTGATCTTGCATAGGCGGTATCTGCCTCTAGGAGGGTCGGACAAGCTCGTGAAGGGGCTCGTTTTACTCCGGAACATGTCATTTATTATGTCTAGTGAGTTCTAGGCAATTTACATAAAGGTGTAATGAATAGGAAATGTCGAAATTTGACCTAAATGTTGCATGTGGTGGCTTTAACATAATATATGCCATTAAAGTGGAACTATATGTAACGGAGGCCAGCTAGCACGGCTAGCTCTGTGGTAGTGTGTAAATCCTCATCACCCAATTCCAGGGGCGCTTCTAACACGCTGAGTTAGAAGCTCGGGCTTTTAGCTCAGTTGGTTAGAGCGTTCCACTCCCATGCCGGGAGTTTGTAGCTTGCGGGGTGGCGGGTTCGAGACCCGTGTGCGGTGCGGACCGCCACCGGCTACATATATCCATCAGGATTAATCTGAGTTAATTTTTTTAATCCGAGTTAATTTTTTTGGATTAATCACGTGATTAATCAGTTAATTTTGCCAGCACTAGTTAATATTACTAAACTGCTGAGGGTGCTACAGCGCACAGATACATGTGGAGGTGAAGGAGAAGAAGAGAAGAATAAAGTTTCTTAAATGTGCGGCAGTCTCACGGTTGTTTTATGATATATAGAACACCACATTTTTGGCGACGAGGATGGCCGTTACCGTGCCTTTACCTTCACCGTTCATGCCTTGCCCCGGTGAACCTGCTATTACGTTTCCTACTTGGCTGAAAATGTTCAAGAACTACTTGTTGGTCGTTGACGCTACGGGAGCAGGCGCGTCACTAGAGATGAAGCTTTACTGGGGCACAGGCCACTCTCAAACGGATCTCAACTCTAATCAGTTCATGGCAGCACTTTGTGAGTTAGCTACACTGTGTGCATTTTGTGAAATGGAGGAGCAAATGCTGCGTGAGCAACTCATAGAGCGAGTTACTAATTATCGCATAAGAGACTTTTGTTAGAATCGGACTTATCGTTTGACAAAGCTATTACAATGGCTCTGCAAATTGAGACTGGCCTGCGAAATGCTGGCGTTCTTGCCAATAATGCTACGACTACTACTGCTAGCGCTACTGCTTCAGTGCCAGTGAGAGCTATAAATAGGCAGCGAGGAAAAAGAATTCTGCTTCACAAACCGCGCCTGCTGCGACTAGAACAAAGGCGGGTGGTCGTTCCTGCTACCGATGTGGAGCTACAAATCATTTTGCAAATAAACCGTCATACCCTGCTGTCAAATCAACTTGTAATTCATGCGGGAAAGTAGGACATTTTTCCAAAGTGTGTCTGCACAAAAGGATGTGTGTGAGATTGTAATAAACGAACTGACTGAGCTTTACATGACCGATGTGCTGGATAAAATACTGTACTGTGCATGTTGATGCTAATGGACATTCTCATGATGTTGGGACTGGATTTAGTTGCATCACTACACATGCATATCGAGGGCACCAGAGTTCTTTCAGCTACCAACACTGAGGGTCCTCCTACTGTACGGAAACATGCTGCAACACCACTGACTGCATCTGGAAGTCAAATACAGGAGATCGGTTGCGCAAAAGGATTTGTGCACAAAATCCAACATGAAATGTTACTACATCCAGATAGCCGCGATATAACTGCATTTTTTACACACAAGGGACTTTTCAGTTTTCGCTGCGTCCCTTTTGGCCTTGCTTCAGCTCCCTCCTGTTTCCAGAAAATGATGTCAATCATACTTACAGGCCTACTTGGAGTAAAGGCCTATCTTGATGATGTGATTTGCTACGGAGCCACTCAACATCAGCATGATGACAATCTGCGCAGGGTGCTCCATGCCGGGCCGGACTGAAGCTGAACATGCAAAAATGTAAATTCAACCAAACTTCTTTATGTTTTCTGGGCCACACTGTATCCACAGATGGTCTACAGCCAGACCAAGATCAGATGAGAGCCGTGGCCAATGCACCTGCTCCACATGATGTATCCTCTTTGCGATCATTCTTAGGCCTTGCATCATGGTACAGTAAATTCATCCCTGATTTTTCTACCATAATTGAACCACTGCGGGCTACACTCTGGGAGTCTACAGAACGGCAGTTCAAATGGAATGCTGGGGCTGAACGCAGCTTTTCCAAAATTAAGAGCACCTCTCTTGACTAACAATACATATATTTAAAAAAAAATAATAATAATTAAATAGATAAATTAGTTTAAATAATTTAAATAAGTTTGTTTTGTGTCAATGTGTAGTTTTGATATTTGTCTTGATCGCGATTTCTCTCATAAAACGAGAAACACAAACTATATAAGTTATACCAGAAAATCTCTCACCAGTCTATTTGAAAGTGTAGCCAGAGAGTTTGTATAGCGGCTGTGGTGTAGAGTTTGTAGCCTATGGGAAAATGCAAAAGAAGCAAGGAAATTTGTTGATGTTTTTCAAATCATCCGGACAGTCTGATCCCAAATGACCTAAACTTGTAGTAGACAGTGGTGACCACGGAGAATGTAGTAGCTCAGTCAGCGGGATTGTCGAGGATCGGGGAGATAACGGTGAGGCGGCTAAGGATGACAGCGAAGCTAGTGCCCCAGTGAGAGGGAATGGGGAGCAGGAAAGTCTCGTCGTTACTGAGGGAGATGAAGTAGCATGTGAGGAAATCTGGACAAAAGAACAGTTTAAAGAAACAAAAAATGTATCCTTGGCTGACTATGGGCAAAACGGGACTGGGGTGTGCTACTTGCAAAAAAGTGGGATTGCTGGGTCCGGACAAATCTGCTGGTATGCGGCTTGCCAAAGAGTGGGTTTCGGGCACAGTTTGGTCGTCTGCACCTGACAATGTGAAACAACGTAGAGCCGTAAGAAAGAAAATCTGTGAGCATGGGAGTACAAAAGCGCATGAAATGGCATCCAATATCATTGAGAAAGCTAAAGAAGACACGTTGACAAACATAGTATTAAATAATGAAGCAGACCATATCCAAACAACTGTCCGAATTTTCCGAACCGCTTACAAGGAAGCCAAGCGCCACAGGCCAGCCTATGGATTTGAGCACGAAATAGACTGCCAAGAGATGAACGGCCTGAACATGGGCAAAATTCTCCACTCCAACGTGGCATGTTCGCGCATTCAAGAACACATCACCACTGAGAAAATAATCACTTGTGCTCCAAAACTAGGACTGATGCTGGATGAGGCCACAGGCTTCAATAGACAGAGTGCATTGATTGTGATTCCAGAGATGGAATCGCCTGAAAACATTTTCATGGAACTCATCGAACTTGATGATTTGAGCGCTGAAGGCATTGTCCGCAAGCTGTTGGAATGCCTACACCGCTCCAACTTAAAGGAGGACTTCCTCTCAAAAACACTGGTTGCCCTTACCTGTGACGGTGCATCAGTGATGCTTGGGCGCAAGAGCGGGGTGGCAGTCCGACTTCAAAGCCTCTTCCCAAACCTTGTGGTGTGGCACTGTGCCGCGCATCAACTGTAACTTGCAGTAGGTGACGTAGTGAAAGAAATGGCAGCCATCAATCACTTCAACATTTTCATGGATAAACTGTACTCATTGTACAGCACATCAGACAAAAATAGAGTCGAGCTCAAGGAATGCGCAGACGCACTGGACGTTCAGCTGTGTAAAATTGGCCAGGTGTTGGACACAAGATGGGTGGCA
Source organism: Sardinella longiceps (assembly GCA_027497455.2). NCBI lineage: Eukaryota > Metazoa > Chordata > Actinopteri > Clupeiformes > Clupeidae > Sardinella > Sardinella longiceps. Next base: position 4,197,608 of record JAODXP020000004.1, on the reverse strand, counting down.
TCTAGTCTCAGAGCTGTCGAAGCAGTGTGGAAAAGTTATCCTGCCCTCCACAGGCATTTTACGCAGGCAGCACAGGATCACAGGATACCCGTGACAGCACAACAAGAGCAACGGGCTGGCAAAGCGCCTGACGTCTCATGCATTTGTAACCAACTTAGGCCTTATGAACGATGCATTGCAGGAACTGTCAGAGCTGTCACTCGAGCTCCAAAAAAGAGAGTGCAACATCATTTTGTCACACAAAGCCATTTCCAGACAGATCCGGGTGTTCAAAGCCATGTCTGCGCGGCCCGGTCGACACAGCCAACAGTGCCAGAGTGGAGTCGAGGAGGACACCTTCTTGGGAGTACCCCTGCATGCAGGACGAGTGACGGACAAAACATTGGACAGCAGGGCATTTTTTGGAAGCCTGGCAAGAAATTTGGAGAAACGCCTATTACAGTGAAAAGACCAAACCCAATATAACAAGCTAATCGATGACCTAAAGGTAGTCTATCCACAATACTGGCCGCAGGAGGAAGTGGACGTGCTTTTCGGGGAAAAAGAGGTGGAAGCGCTCTGCCAACAGTTTTGCATCAGTGACCCACAGCCACCACATGTCATCAGGGCATTCAGGGAATTCAGAGAAAGTGATGGGCATTTTATCCCAGATGACCTCACGGGCCTCTTGGCCGCGATCAACACTGTCCCTATCTCAAGTGCTGAGTGTGAGCGGGGCTTTTCACAGATGAACTTAATTTGCAGCGCAAATAGAGCATCTCTTCTTCCTTCTACCATCTCCTCGTTACTCTTTCTTTGCCTTGTCGGCCCACCGCTTACCCGCTTCAATCCCGTTCCACCCCTACCTGCCTGGTCTCTGACAACTGTCAATTTACCTCTCACGAATTTGCAAACTTTCTAAGAGAGAGAGAGATTAAGCACCTGCGTTCCAATGTCTACTGCCCAAGAGCAAATGGAGCAATTGCAAGATTCAATAGGATGCTGAAAGAGTGTCTACAGCTGCCTGAAAAGACTCACAAACCTTGGAAACAAGCAGCGACTGAGTTCTTACAAATCTATCGTGCCACGCCACATGCTACTACCGAAGCTACCCCATTTGAGTTGCTGAGAAATAGGAAGATGTGAACAAAACTAAACACCCTTCCTGTCTCACACAAAGTTACTTCACATGAGCAGGTTTAAGAGACTGTGAGGCAACAGAAAACTAAGAGATACACTGACAACAAAAGGGGAGCAAAAATACTGTACCCTTCCAAGTCAATGATACAGTGCGAGTTAAGAGACCTGAACATGTCTACAAAGGAGCGTCCAGATTCACAGAACCTCTGACAGTCCTGGGGAGGGTTGGACCCAGTACGTACTTTCTCAGTGATGGTCGGAAATGGAATGCCTTAAAGCTTGCACACTTTCCAAAGGAAGCTCTGGTGTGCACCAGAGAGGAAAATGTTAATGACATTATGGATGAACTTATGTTGCCCGATCATACACAAGCTGCACAAGTACAAGAACCAGGTCCCAGATGGTCTCCAGAGTCAGACCAACCAAAATGTAAAAAAAAAAGTTATCAGACTTTGTAAACTGTTACTCGCCAAAATATCTCCAGGCAGTTAGCCTTACATCATTCGCTAGCTAAGGATGTCTAGATAGCGATTAGCATCATCTTAGGTCTTGTCCTGAAACAGGTTTCTTGTTTTTCTCTGTCGCGGCTAGCTATACCCTACAAAAAATACAAATTATCAACCATAAACGTTCCGTATTTCCACCCTTATTAATTAATTTGGGGGAGATCTGATGAAAGATATGAAGTAGTAAATTAGCAAAAACATTAGCAATTATCTCAAATATAGTCTCTCTCAGGACCCCTAGATCATGTCATCACATCCTGTTGCATTCATTCGCAATGATAGATGGGAAACCCCAAAAAACGAGTTAAAGCTAGGAGTGTCGGTTTTGATCAAATGTTTATCTGATAAAGATTTCCATCGCGAAATCAAATGCATTACATTTGTTCCAGTTTGCACATATGACAAAAAAAAACTTTATGGCTGTATGCAGCTGTAATTTTTCACTGGTATGTAGTTGATAGACTGGCCTATTACTAGGGTCAGCGCTATTGAAAGTTAGCCTCCTGATTATTACAGTAATTAACTTTAATTAAGTTTATAGTGTGTGTGTGTGTGTATTCATTCTAATATTTACAGTTAGTTGACATACTGATTTAAGCTATGCTTTACATTCTACTGAAGTAGTTTCTTCAAGAAAGGGGGAAATGTTGTGTCTTGTTAATTTCTAATTACTAAACAGTTACTATTACTAAACTGCTGAGGGCGCTACAGCGCACGTAGTCAGATACATCACATGTGCACTGTGTGGAGGTGAAGGAAGAGAAGAATAAAGTTTGTTAACTGCAGCAGTCTCACGGCAGTTTTATGATATATAGAACACCACAGATACCTATTACCGACAGATAGGCTAAAAGTTTGTTTACACACGGCATTTAATTTGATTAGCCTGCTTTGATTCATTGCAACAACAAAACACACTGGTAGCAAACATGGCAAACAAAATTCTAAGTTGGAAAGATGTACATTTATCTGTTTCAAACCACATTGGTACTTCAACCCTCACTACTTTGGGCCACTTTGAAAAAAGTCTCAACATAGGCTACTGCACTTGATATATGTCAACATCTCTGATTCACCTGCATACAGTACACATAGTTTTTATTACTTTAATGCAAAATTAAAGGGGACATAATGTAAGATCATGCCAAACAATTGTAAAGACTATTTTCAAAAGAATTTCACATTTCAAGTGTAGTGTTTTGGCCACAATAATTTGACTGTATTTCTTTTAATACATCAAAATTAAATTAAAACCAGACTTTTAACATTGGGGTTATTATGGCAATGGTGTTTGAGAGTAATTTGTCAAATTTTAGGCCAATAGTCAAATTCTAACTATTTACCAAATCTCTGATGATTGTTGCAAACGATGCACATTGCAGCCAAACACCTTTGTCATGGTGTGAGAGCTCAGATTTTCAATCACGTGTCAGATTCAGCCACAGTTACTTTTACCAGAAGCCTCGTTTATTTCTTTAGGACCACCTTTGCTTACCTTGTTTTCAGGAAGAGGAACAGCACTACTTCGGCTGCTCTGATTAGTAAACCGTAACAAAACGTTTCACCGGCTGAACTCTTCCCAGCTATATTACTATACCTCCATCGGCATTGCCATTCTGCACTATTCGTTCCTCTGATTGGTCGTAGTGTTATCCTATTGCATTCAGTGGTAGTTTGAAAGATCGGTCTGACATTCGTGGCATACTATTATTTGTCTTACAGGCTACAGTGAGGTTTTTTTTTTCAGCAACTCGTTGGCGTTGATGATCCTTAACAGTCTGCTTCAAACAAATAGCTTACTCAGACTGACAGTGAGTCACGTAGTAGGCTTGAATGAGTCACCTTCCACTCTACAACTAAGGGCAAATATCAGTGTTGTATCTCAAAGCATATCTAACTGGTGCCCAGCTGGAAAAAATAGCTATCTTACATTCCGCTCAGCTCTGCCACCCCCACAACCATTGGGACTATCCAAGACCTCCAAAAGCATACGCGCATTTGATTCCTCAGTAGCACTACCTGTTACACCAAGACTGACTGTTTGGGATAAACTCTGCACATGTTATAGGGTTGGCAAAACATATGTAACCTATAGCTTTAATCTCAAGTGTAAATTGCATTATTTGTCGGCAGCGTCAAAACGTTAAGCTTGCATCGAGGTTATGGCTCAGGAACCAGCTGCGCATCGTGTGCTACAATATCAGCAAACTTTGGTGAGTGTTACGAATTGAAGCGAGTAAGGCATAGACCTACGTGACCAACTAGCATTTTATAAGCCGTGGTGTTATCTGAACAGTTTGTGAGGTTTTTGGCTCTGGACATCGTGTTGCTACGATGCTGCCCACTCATAGGGTGCGATGCCGTGATCTCATTCAACAAGGGTTTATGGTTGATCATTTGTGGCACATAACTGCATTATAGGCGCGTGAGTATGCTCTGTGTACTACAGCCAAACCGCATATAGTCGTGACTCTTAAGAACATACAGCAAAGGCAGAAATACTTAACCGACTTTGATTTGGTGAAAACGTATTTGCGGCTGCACAGCATGATTGATTGCTGGGGAGAACGTTTTACGATTGAAAGAGAAAAGTGGTTACTTTCATGAGCAAGTGATAATAGTATTGGCATTAACACGCAGACGCGCACTACCACCCCTCCCTTTTCCTTTGGTTCTCTACAGATTGACTAAATGTGGATCCTTTCTGAATATTAATGGACTCATGCACCAGTTTCCCCCCATTTTTGTCACTACGGGATTGACAGCTGCACCCTGGAGCACTTCCCAGGAATATCTTCATAGGCAGACAAGGAGAGTGAGATGGAGACTGACAGGGGCTTTGGGTGTAATCTTAGGGATTTTGCAGTGCAATTTGATTATCATTCCTAATTTGATATTCAGTTGTAGGCTCTGGTGCATATGATTTCAACAATTTGTTAACCAATGATATATGATTCAAATAAGTAGAGATACTCCACATGATTCTATGGCTGACATTTTTTCATATTAGACCAGGGGCCACTGCTGCCAACATTATCTGATTGGAGGGCCATGCCAAGTGTAATGCAAAAGAAGAAAAGGGATAGCCTAACATATTTCTGAAAATTGAGTGTTTCTTTTGGAAATTGTATTTAAAAAAAAAGATAGCAGAGCAATAGACACAGAGCTGAAAGATAGGCTATTCCTCTAATGCTAGCCTGGGTCTGCCCATACTTACTGTCGCTGCATGAAATTTCGTGGTCAAGTCAGTATGGCCAAGGAGGCAATTTCCTCAACTCTCGAACCCAGAAAAATCAGAACCTAATGAGAAACGCTCTGTCCCAAAACATTGATAGAAGTTTGATTGCATTTGATCGACGTTTAAATTAATCCTGCCCGAAATTCCGGGCAATGCTAGTTTTGCCAGACCACAGTTCATTTCTGAACGCGGTCGTGCAAGTCAGGCTAACTGATAAATGCACTCTAATGGTGTTCTGAGTCCTGAAATGACATTTCTAGCATCTGTCCTGGCTATATGACAAATGGGGATGAAAACAACTTCTGATACATATGATTTATGTAGGGTTGGAAACGATGCAGAAATTTTATGTAATCATACAGAGGAATGCTTAAATGTTATTGGAATTGGTAGGATTTCCTGATATGCTATTTGTCATGTGGGGGTTAAGAGAACATGAGATATTGTACAGAAAACCGGAATGACTTGGACACAGAGTTGTATTATTGTGACATTAATTTTGATATCAATTCAACGCTAGTACTGTTGGAAAGGCCAGGCTGCGGTGTGTCATGTGATGTGCATGTGATATCCGTGTGACAGAAATAATGATAAGTAATCTGATGAGGAATGGGTGCGGCCATGGGGACACATTGTGAGCTGAATTGCATTATTATTCACATCAAGTCACAGGCCGGCATTGGGCCGGTCCTGGGCCTGAAGTGCCCCATGAGCCAGGAACTTGAGACCCTTGTCTTAGACATTACAGACCAATATGCTTTTTCAAATGATTGAATTACTTGAATTAGAATAGAAAGCCTTCTCAACTTGTGTCTTCTGTGGAATTATTCTTTGTCTTTATTGCAAGAGACTTGTTCTCCATCACTTTTCATATAATTTATTCTAGTGGGTAAGGTCACTCATGCCTCATTTTGGTCTGTGTTGTGCCGTGAGCATTCTGGCTATGTGTTGAAGAGGATCAAGCCTGGCCTTGCCTTCCTATAGGTGCTTCCACTCGATTATCATCTCCCTCCATGACTCCATCTGGGATTCTGGCCATTGGCTTTGTTCGCAGTGACCATTTCAAGGCCGCCATAGTCAGCAAGCAGGAGGCAGGTGTTGTGAAATTACGTCAGGTTTCTGCTGTTGTAGCGTAGCTTAGTTCATGACCAAACTGGCGCATAACGTTAGTGATTGGGTGAAATCAGATTCAATCGCTTACAGTTCATGCCTCCAGCTTGCAATCATTTGTCAATGGATGAGACCGCAGACCCTTGTACAAAGCAAAGCGTAGAGGGTCCATCAATTGGCTGAAAACTGGTAGCAATTAATATATTCTGTGACACCATCATGTAAGTTTTTTGTTGTACTTCGATGTGATGTTTTGGGCTTTGGCCCTCCACCAGGAGCATGATCAAACAATGCGGATATCTATCTGGACATGAATGTGTGACATTTTTGGGTGCCTGGTTTCCTTATCAGTGTAAAGATCAATATGTTATATATATATACTGTATGTGTGTGTGTGTGTGTGTGTGTGTGTGTGTGTGTTTGTTTGTGCCGGCTGGTGGTGCGTGTCTGAAGCATACTGCCTCCTTGAATCCTTCACTCTGACAGGGATTGAGCAGCTTGCAGATCGATGGCCTTATCATTCACTCCGTAGGCTTCTTCTTCATTACACAGTGCCACTGAAAATCCTTTCTGTCATTTGTATGGAAGTCTGCCATTTTGGCTCAACTATGTGTGGTTTCTTGTTGTTTTGTTGAGAGAGAGGCAGATATTTTTACAGTTTGTCGATTTTATAGTGTTTATTGTAGTGCATTTAATTGAACAACATCTTGTTCAACATTATTGGCCTGCAGAAATGCACATGGTCTTGATACTGTAGGTTGCACTAGGTTAATAGGCAATAGTGTGGGCATTATGTTCCATGGTGGCATTGTTACCTCCGCCAAGGAGGTTATGTTTTTGCTTGTGTCTGTGTCTGGCTGTCTGTCTGTGTACAATATAACTCGAAAAGTACTACATGGATTTGGATGAAATTTTCGGACATGTGTATTGGGACAAGTAAGAGCTGATTCAATATCGGTGGCAATCTGTGATCCAGAACACCATCTGTGACCACGTTGCCTTGGCGGAGGTCTGCGCTCTCTGAACGGTTTTCTAGTTCTAGTACTGCTTCATCTCCCCAACACACACACACACACACACACACACACACACACACACACACACACACACACACACACACACACACAAGTGTGACCATGGTTGCAGTGCCTGGTATAGATTTTGCTACATATGAATCCATAGAGATTTTATCACAGATCAGAAATTGAACTGTTCTTGACATGGTACTGCTGGGATGATTTCATGTGTCTTTTTAGGCAACCAATTCACCCAAGTCATTGATGTACTGTATGTAAACGCAGTGTGGAGTTGTCCATGGTACTGAAAATGCAACATATTCATTTGGATTTAAACTGTATGCAATTCTGTTTGATTTCAGGTGTGCTCTAGCCTGGGAATTCCCATGCTCCTTTGCACGCTTATTTCATTTCACTCTGCAGAGGAGCATGGTGACCATGGCCGTTTTTCTCGCCAGCTTTCGGTATCCAATCGCAGAACAAAAAGGGATTTGTACGGCCCTCGATTGCATTTTACGTCACGTGGTGGCTCTGGTATTGGCTCCGAGGTATGTACAGACGCTATGATAGACATTCGTAGCACCCAATAAACGGCTATGGACAATTGTAAACGATGCTTCCGCTACGAGAAATGCAATAGGTAGGTCCCCAGACTAAATATCACTTGTGATTTTAGTTTGGCATTCGCCAGGCTAGGTGTGCTCTGAAAATATGGTCTCTGGTTGGCAAAGTATAGTGCAATACAGACTTGTTTGGTGGTGAGATTGGACACAGAATCCTTAAAAAAGCAGTTGTAGAAATGATGGAGAGGATTATGAAATGAGTGGCATTAAATGGTGCTCTCCTCATCTACGGTTTATCTATTCCTCAGGGATTCTGTTTGAGTGTCTTGAATGACATACCAAATTATTATCATTTGAAAATAAAAGTGGCTAGAGTAAGGTAGTGGCATTGGAGATATCACAGTAGTAAACATTGTTGTTGTTCTCACAACTCAGTTATGCTTTGGCAAGAGTTGCTATGCCTCCTCACTTTAGAACTAGAGTGTAGACCAGGGATCTCCAACAGGTAGCTCAAGACACCAGTAGCTCACCACCTGCTTGAGAGTAGCTGGCCAAAGGGTCAAAAGAAAAAGTAAATGAAAAGTTAAAGGTATAGTTATAATCTCAGCCCAGCTTATGTTCTCTGATAAGAATTGGCGTTGGTAGTGCACACCAAGTTTGGCTATGACGAAAGAATGCCACAAATTTAGATGACGTTTTAGATGAGTGTTTGCACTGAACTGTACAGTAAGTGTGTAATGTAAAGGATGTTAATTTTTCTCTTCAGGCCTATCAGTAATATCAGAGGGGTAGCTCTCAGCCACATTGGGTTAAAATACAACACTTAGGTCCAGTTGGTTGCACTATTTAGCAATTTTTAATTACATAAGAAGCATTCTAGGCTAGCTGTGAGTATCCCACAATACCCAGAGCTGTGCAGTATGTAGAAACAGTTTAACTCAAATCATGAGGGCCATATTGGAACCCTTTGATTAGACTCTTAATTCCACAACTCAGAGGTTAATAAATAGAATGACTGAAAATATTAAAGCATTTTTTTTAAGGCATAAAATTACATTTTTACGGTATTTTACTATTAGTTCTCCCTTGCATTGGCGCATGTTGCCATAACAATGTCCCAGTTGTACTTTAGGAAAAGAACTTTGTCTTGGAACACAAATTACGATAACTTTTTCCTAATATTCATTATGTGAGCAATCCTCAATGTGTTCGAAGAATGTTTGGTTATGTGTGTTTTTATGGTCGTTGTGGTTCAGTAACTCTCTAGATAGGGCAGCTGCAGACATTGGAACTGCTCCAACACATTGCTACCAAAACAAGTGTTGAGTATGCCAACCTGACTAAAATTTAATTGAACGCCATACTCATGTACTGCATACCACACACTACTTTCTGCAGAGATCAGTATACGACTAGTATGAAGTAGCTATTTTCGGAAACACCATCGCCATTAAGTTGAAGCTTGGATGTGCAAGGAGCAAACTGGTAGTCTGATAGAATTTCCTCCTATTCTATTCTACTGTAATTGTCCAACTCTTCTAAACACATATTAGCAGTTGATATGCATATGTGTAACGGATGCCAACCAGCCTGGGCTAGCTGGCGGTAGCACTGTACGTGTAAATCCTCACAACTCAATCCTTCAAGAATGCTTGTAACCGCTGAGTTTCAGCTTAGTGGTTAAAAGTTCGACTTCCATGCCGTAGATTTGTTGTAGTTGAAGGGGTGGCAGGTTCGAGACCCGAGTGCGGTGAGAACGACCCCGACTACACTCATCATGATTTCACAGTCGAGACAATGAGAGCAAAAATGCAGCAGTTACAGGACTTCAAGGTTTAGCTTGCGGAATGTCCACTTATGCAAACTGAATGACCTGACTCCTAGACTATTGATAATGATTGATAAAAGAGTTTTAAATTAGGTCTGTTATATTAGAAAAAACTATAGAAATCAAACAAGGTAGTGGTATATAAAATGTTGCATAGGCCTATAGCTACACATTTAGGGCCATTTAGTAGTCAAATTGTGGTAATAAAATGAAGTCATACAAGGACGTGCATCTGTGAATTGCATAATTTTGAAACTAAGTAAATTTCCCATTGAATGGGAACGATCGAGTGGATTTTGAAGAAAAATGTGCATAAGTGCAGTTTGGTCTGAAGCATGAAGGGGAAACTGATTTCACCATATATCCAATATATTTTCTGAAAGCAAACACCCTTACGATGTGATATAACATGTTATTATGTGACAGTCCTCATCTTCCTCATTACAATAAAGCCCATAATTGAGAAATTTGGGGTTTGCAAATTGGGCTGTTTTAGGTGACATTTAGGTCAGTAGCATTTAGGGGGAGCATATTACACTATGTTCAGATTGCAGTCCCAATCCAAGTTTTTGCATATCTTTTCACAATCAGAACTTTCTGACTGACCGTTCGCATTGCTTGTTAAAAGTGCTTAGATCCGGTCTGCCTGTTAGCCTTTCATCTGTCAAATCAAACCATATATACATACAAACCGGATTCCAAAATAGTTGGGACACTGTACACATTGTGAATAAAAAAGGAATCCAGATTTACAAATCTCATAAACTCACAACGGAATATAGGTAACATGGTAAATGTTGAAAGTCAGACATATTGAAATGTTATGCCAAATATTGGCACATTTTGGATTTCATGAGAGCTACACATTCCAAAATAGTTGGGACAGACAGCAATAAGAGGCCAAAAAAGTAAAATGTACATATAAGGGACAGCTGGAGGACCAATTTTCAACTTCTTTGGTCAATTGGCAACATGATTGGGTATGAAAAGAGCCTCTCAGAGTGGCAGTGTCTCTCAGTAGTCATGATGGGCAGAGGATCATCAGTTCCCCAAATGCTGCAGTAAAAAGTACTGGAGAAAGATCAGAAAGGTGTCTCTTGAAGAAAAATGGCAGAGAGTTTGAAGTTATCATCATGTACAGTGCATATCATCATACAAAGATTTAGAGAATGCTGTGTGTAAGGGTCTAGGCCGGAAAACCATACTGGATGTGCGTGATCATCGGGTCGTTAGAAGCCATTGCATAACAGGAATGCTACTGTAATGGAAATCATAAATTGGGCTCAAGAATACTTCCAGAAAACATTGTCGGTGAACACAATCCACCGTGCCATTCACCATTGCCAGCTAAAACTCTATAGGTCAAAAAAGAAGCCATTTCTAAACATGATCCAGAAGTGCAGGCATTTTCTCTGGGCCAAGGCTCATTTAAAATGGACTGTGGCAAAGTAGAAAACTGTTCTGTGGTCAGACAAGTCCAAATTCAAAGATCTTTTTGGAAAACTAGGACGCCATGCAACAACATATGCTCCCACCCAGACGTTGTCTTTTTCAGGGAAGACCTTCTATTTTCCAATAGGACAGTGCCAGACCACATACTGCATCAATGATAACATCATGGCTGCGTAGAAGAAGGATCTAGCCTGCAGTCCAGACCTTTTACCCATAGAACATTTTTGGTGCAACATAAAGAGGAAGACGCGACAAAGTAGACCTAAGACAGTTGAGCAACTAGAAGCCTATATTAGACAAGAATGGGCCAACATTCCTATTCCTAAACTTGAGCAACTTCTCTCCTCAGTCCCCAGACGCTTGCAGACTGTTTATAAGAAGAGGGGATGGCACATAGGGGTAAACGGCTTTGTCCCAACTATTTTGAAATGTGTTGATATCAAATTGAAAATCAACTAATTTTCCCCTTAAAATGATACAGTTCCTCAGTTTAAACATTTGATATGTCATCTATGTTGTATTCTGAATAAAATATTTAAATTTGAAACTTTCACACCATCGCATTCTGTTTTATTCACAATTTGTACAGTGTCCCAACTGTTTTTGAATCCGGTTTGTATTATGCCCAGAAATAATAATCAAACCTGCGGGTAGAATGAAGTTGTTTCTTTCTCAGATGGTTAGGTAGGGCCGTAGCACCAGGCCACAAGTAAGAAGAAAGTGGGGAAATAACATTACTCATCTTTACATGGAGGAATAACATTACTCATCTTTACTTCTGTGCATCAATGCAGTGCAGTGCAGGTGATAGTTGCCCATCTGGTGTGTGGCTGAAACCTTTCACTGAGATTGTTTTCCGAGTGCGAGCAAAGTCTAGGTCTTATGCAATTTACAGTATGTTTTTATAGCACACAATAGTTTATTAAAAGAAGAGTTAACATAAATCAGTCACTTCCGTCCATCTGCATCCACGTGTGTTTGTGTTGTGTTGCGAATGATGAAAGTGACACGTGGTTAAACTGTTCAGACCACAGCAAATCCGACCACTGCCGGATGTGGGTTGAATCAGATTTGGACAAATTGGAATTCATGTGGTTTTTATGCTGTTCAGACCACTCAAAATCAATGCTATGCAATCTGGATATCTGCTAAATCTGCTAAAAATTGGATTTGGGCTAGCAATCTGAACAAAGTGTTAAAGCCCATAAACCAGCGGCGTTAAACTCATTTTTATCAAGGGCCACATGAGCCTTGGGAGGTTCCCCAATAGGCCACCAACTTATGCTGTTATCTTTCATCTACCATTACCAACACAGCTCTAATGTGCCACCACTTAATTTTGGGTTACACTTTATTTGAAGGTACCATCATAAGACTGACATGATACTGTCATTAACTATGACATGACGTTGTCATGAATCTGTCATAAACTTTTTTTTTTTTTTTTACAATCCAATCCATTTCTCATATGTGCTTATGAAATGTAGGAAAAACGAATTAACTCCCAAATGTTATAGCTTTTTTGAAAGCAGGTAACCTCAGGATGTCAGTGAGCGCAATGGTCTTTGGTATTTTTTTGCCCTCAACGGTGCCTTCCAGGCAGCACTGCCTTCAAGGCACTCCTCCACTCAGTTTAGGGTTAGGATGAGGGTTGAGGGGGTTAGGGTTAGGAATAGGGTAAGGTATTGCCTTGTAGGCTGTGCTGCCTGGAAGGTGCCGTTGGGGGAAAAAAACACCATTTTAGTGTAAGCAATAAGACTTATGAACACTGATGAACAGCCTGTGGGAGTTTTTATTGCAAACAATACAATGCCTGTGAGTCCTATTTGACAAAGCAAAGTCAAACATTCCCTGGTGAGAAACACAACATGCATTGGGGGCGTTCCTATTTTCACAGCGCAGAAAACAAACTAGGTTGGACTTACGATGCCTAATTAATCATGGGTGTGTTATGGGTGTATCGCCAAATTAACCAATGACAGATCAATTTCTCATTGCCTGTAAGAGCGTGGAGTGCATAAGGCTTGGTGAATTGGTATCACACCAGCGGATCTTCTCGAACATTTCATTTAAGGAAATAAAAACATTGAAGAGCTCACATCGGGTCTAGTTATAGTGAGAGCCATAATGGCTCTGGTAATACACACACACACACACACACAAACATAACCTCCTTGGCGGAGGTAATAAATGTAAAAATTTGATAATCGTGACTGACCTGAAACAGACAAAGCTTATTCTGATTTATAGGTCGACAGAAAAGAAAAAAAGGTTGCATGGACATGAGACATACATTACAGTGCCTCAAGGAAGTAGAATGGAGGGGGAGCACACCCTAACAGACTGACTTGATTGATTGACTGACTGTGTTGAAACATCAGAGTGAATATCACCTGAACTGTGAAAAAGCTAGGCCCATCTGTTTTGGCAAAGGTCCATAACATCTTACAAGGAAGTTAAACAGGCTTGCAACAGCAAGAATTAAAACAGGCTTGCAACAGAGGTTTTTTTTTTCTTTGTGTTATGTTGACTTTTCTTCAATCACATGTTTTTCGCATGGAATTAAAAAAATTCGAACAGCATAGACCTAAAAAAGAGGTGCTCTGGAGTGATTTCAAGCATAGCCCTGCCGAACGAGCCTGCCAAATGCACTAGTTAGCAAGTGGATCAAAATAATTGGGAACAGTATAGACCGAACACGAACGCAGAAGCGAACAAGCACTTTACACTGAATCAATGGATCCTCATTATTTGAAACCGAAAGTAAGATATGAGGTGCCGTTGACTCAATGTAACATGTTTCGCGTTCGCGTTAGGTCTATGCTGTTCGAAATTTTTTAATTCCATGCGAAAAACATTGCTGTTGGAAGGCTTAAACGTACTCAGGAGCTATCCTTTAAGTTCATCTTGGAACTATTTAGAGGAGCAGAGGACGTTACACATTGCACTCATGATAAGGGATTTAGCAAGTTGCCAATATGACAATCAATCCTTTAAGCGCTGAGGTGTGAGATGTAGCAACGTTGTCAGATCTGTTGAAAGATGAGTTGAAGATCAGTTGCTTCTCAGGAAGGAAATGTTGATTGGCAGATTGGCAAAAAAAAGGTGTTTTGTTCTCATGAGAAAAATGTTGCTCAATATCAGTGGAAATCAGCGTTCTGCTTCCAGCATTTACAAAGAAATTCCCACATTTTTTTTTTTGTAAATGCTGGAAGCATTCTGCTTCCAGCATTTACAAAGAAATTCCCACAAAATAAGAATAACAGTCGAAGACCCACTTTTTCTGGATTCCTCCAACAATCTGCCCGGCACTGAGCATTACCAAAGTTTGGGGAAACCTACCTGTGGGAACCCTGTGGGATGCCTCTGCCTGTCAGGCTTTATGTGGGCAGAAGACGGATTGCACTCCTTTTCCGATGTTTCATTTACTTTCATTTACATTTAAGCTGCAGGGCAATCACAGGTCACAAACGTCTTGTCCTAAGGGCCTTCGTCAGTGTGAGTGTCTTCCCTACCTACTTCCTGGATTTTAAAACACAGGATAGGTAACTCGTTAGGATCACCTACCTAGATTGATGATGCAGCAAATGAGGGCTTCACAATAGGTTCTAATGTGAACATGCTAATGGTACATGCCTGTCTTAAATGTCCTCCACTGTGTGCCTTGTTTGAGCTGCCTAATCTGTGAACCCCACAATCCTGAGCCTCAAACCACCACTCTACTGGTGCCTCTAACCTCAGTCAAGTATGGGACTTTACTTCTGTCAGTCTGTATTGCAGTGGGAGACTCCAATGTAGTCCTACAGTACGTTCAAATACTTTTTTTTTTTTATCTGTCCAAGGTTTTTACTTCAGGTCAGAGATCTGAAGTTGTAGAGCTACCAGACTAGGTTGTCAGGCTTTGTGTGCTTATGTGTAGCTCCTGAGCATTGTGAAACGTACAGACCAGCTATTTTTATGCTTTGGAGTTCAGGTCCTCGGCTAGGCCCTGTTCATCCAGACGTTATCCCACTGGTTAGTGGAAGCTATAGGGTTAGGGCAAGCTAACCCCCTCAGCCATCAAGGCCCATTCCACTCATGGTGTTGTGGCCCTATGAGTTTTGTGTCCAGAAAGAGATGCCTTTGCAACAGATTTGTCAGATTCTATGCCCTGGATATCAGGGGGTTGGAGCTAGCTTTAAGTGTGTCTCTGCCTCTCAGCTACTGTATGATTCTGCCTTTGTCTGCAACAGCCACGCATTTGTGTTGCTTCTTGGCTCCTTGAGGTTCTGTGGTATATGTCTCCATTGTGCTGATATTAAGCAGTTTGAACGAAAGAGAACATCATGATTGCATAACAGTATTTTCAGATCGTTCAGACAATGATCAAACAGTGGCCAAACTCTATGCTCAGAGAGCAAAACATGTTTGCACAACGCTAAGTACAATTTCTGCATCACACTTTTTGCAAAAATAAACACAGTTGTTTGGGAAAGTCTGCACTGCATTTTCACACTTTAAACAAACCATAAGATTTGTATTGAAAGATGCACTCATTATTGAGAGGTGCACACATGAACCATCTGAGCTAAAAAACAAACAAACAAACAAACAAAAACAAAACAAAACAGTGATTCGTTCAGAAGTGAATGTGCAAAATTGTAAACAAAATAAATAGTCATGTCATCTTTAACCATTGTTTATTCAGTGAGAATTGACAGAACGTGAAGCTCTTTTGCAGCAATGCCCTGAGTTTACATTCATTCAATTGAAATAAACAAATGAATATATTTTTTGTCATGTACGGAAATCGTATTACAGTTTTCTTGATAGAAGAAGCACTCACAGTCGCAGCAGCAAGTGTGTGTGTGTGCAAATATTTCTGTGCATTTGAACAATCTAGAGAATTTTTGAACTATTTTAGTATGGCGAAGCTTACAAAAGATGACGGTGCTTTTCATTTTATCTAAAAGTATGTTATTTGACAGAAATCTAGAATATAAATGAAGTATGTGCCATTTGGTGCAAAGTTTGATTTTAAAAAGGCTATTTGTAATTTTGGTTGCAACTGGCAAAAATTTTATGTGACGTCACGTTTGC
This sequence comes from Sardinella longiceps, assembly GCA_027497455.2. Classification (NCBI taxonomy): domain Eukaryota; kingdom Metazoa; phylum Chordata; class Actinopteri; order Clupeiformes; family Clupeidae; genus Sardinella; species Sardinella longiceps. The sequence goes on along the minus strand of JAODXP020000004.1, from coordinate 4,181,697 downwards.
CTCAAAGACAGGTAGCCTCACTAAACCTAGGATTATCTGTGATGCTTACAACATTTGTGCTATTTTGGGCATTGTGTTTTTTTTTCTACTAACATATGTCCTTTTGAATGTCAGCCTCTATTTCACCAGTGTCTCTGAAGCTTGAATTGGGCTCCTGTTCCTGTGAACTGGCTGCATGCATGTGATTGGGGGGTTTGAGGTGGACGGCAGTGAAGCAGATGTCAGGGTCAGCCCTCTCGGGTTTAGGTGGCCAAGTCTGCTGCTGCTGAAGCAGATGGCAGCTTAAGTCGAGCTACCTGTATGAGTCAATGCTATGAGTCATGACTCATACATGCGGACAGGTGCACAATAAAGAGATCAAAGCCTTTGTCAGCATGCTCAGGATAAACGCCCCACTGAGAGGCAGCCGCAGACCCCAGTTCCCATGGACATGGAAAAACTGGAAAGTTGCTTGTAACCTGTGTCGTCCCATGCTGCTCATGCATTCTCCCGGACTAAAACTAGCAGCACTAGAGACAAACTTGCTAGCAGATGAGCTGCAAAAAGGCTATTTACACTGACTACACTGAATCAGGAGGGAGGTTTGCCAGCGTCCATACTGCACTGCACAGCTAGTGACCAGCTGGCTACTACAACTGCTATAAACGGAAAGATACTTTTTTTTGGAAGTGATGAAGTGACATCATTGCAAAATCTGTGTTGGCTGCTGAGTGTAGAGCCTGTGGGAAATGCAGTAAAACCAACAGAATCATTGTCAAAGTATATGTGCTCTTACGTAATTCATAGACAAGTAAATTTACTTCCTATGCAAACATTTCCTCATAAATTCAATGCAAAGATAATTTTCTTTGTCGAGTTTGGGAATTCTCTTTGTGGTAATAAAATTCTTTGTAATAAATATGGGCCCGGAACTCCTAGAAGCCCATACACGTTGCGTGTATGTGTGTGTGTGCGTGCATGTATGTGTGTGTAGACACTTGCAGTGTGTGTGTGTGTGTACTGTATGAACAGTATTTGTGTGCATTTATGTGATTTAATGGGCGCCTTGCCATCCACTGGCCTGAGATGATGGTGTAGAGCCAATTGTTTGGCTAAATTGACATACAGTAAGTTAATGTTGAAATGGAATTTGCTGAATTGCAGAGGCCTCCATGAACGGATTTCCAGTTTATTTGGCGTGAACCTGCATATTGACATGTGATGACAGGTGGGTGATGAGTGGTATGTGTGGATGTGATTGTCTCACAGAACTGAGGCCAATTGTCTGTCTGTCTGAATGCCTACCAAAGGTTATGTGAGACGCCTCCACTGTGTTTGAACTATGACTCTGACGAAGACGTTTTTGCACAAATAAAAAGGCTGCAAGTTTCATCAGTGTGCTCCTGTCCTCTCCTTAAATAAGAATCTTAGTCCAGATGAGATGCACCTGATATTGCAGAACTGGGATTGATGCGTGGAGTGCCCTACTTTTATGGGTGATGAGTGGTCTCTGGAGACCAGTAGCTTCAGTTCCATATTGATCTGAAAGAGAACAGAAGGCTGCAATTGGCCCCCGGGCGATAGGGTTAGCTTGGCCACCCCCGACCTGGAGGGATCTAGGGATTTTAGGACTTTGTGCATCTTGTGATTAGTCAGACACCATTGATGTAGGGCCAGTCATAATGCTCTATGATTGTAGACAGTCGTTAGATGGGCTTAGGCCTCGGCCATTTGAATGGGCTTTGCCACCCTGTTCATTTCTATGTTTGGTCATAGACTGTGTTATCCTGTTGTGTGCAGAGGCTTTGAAAGACAGCTGCTGATTGTATCCTGAGGGTTGAGCCCATATCATTCATGGCCAGTATACATTGATCTGGCTCATTATCTCCATTTTGGCATTCATGTTTGGACATCGTAATAGTCACATCTGCCACCAGAGTAGGTTTGGGATTTCAGTGTGTGAAATCAGATTTTTAAAGTTTTCATAACGTGACGGTTAGAGTGCTTAAAATAACTGCTACTAAAGACTGCTTTTGGATTATCTCATCTTAATGAATGAGAGATTCTCTCACTGACTGCCTCACTTGCCATTGTTATGCCTGAGGGCAAAGTTGACATCGTTTTCATCCACTACAGATTGAAAGTCATTATATTTAGAAGGAAAATAGTGAAGACAGTGCAAAAATTAGCAACTCTCTTTGGCTGTTGTTGACTCCAACCTCACACTCAGCCCTGTAAATTGGAAAGCTGTTATTAGAGTAATTGGATGTGTTTTATTTTTTTCCCACTTAGCTGAAGAAGCTTGGATGGTGCTCTTGTGGGGACAAGGAGAGATCCGCTGGGATGCTGACAGTAGCGCTTTGCTTTTCTGTGCCGTCTATGGCTTTTAGAAATGTTAATCCAATCTATTCTGCCACAGGTGGAGCCATTATATTTATTGATTCAGCTCACACACAAACTCACGTAAACAAACACACACACACACACACACACACACTCATAGGCAGGTGGTTAAGAATAGTGATGTTTCCCAATGTCCTGTCACTGTCATTACTGAATGGATAAAATTCTCATAACAGCCTATTCACAGACAGACCTTTCAGCATATTTTTCATACGTAAAGGCAACAGTTGTAACCAGACAATCAATTGTTGTCAGCAGATGTCACAGAACGACAGTTTTTTATAGTCTTACACCACCTCTTTTGAAAAACTAAATCTGTCATTTCATGTATAAAATAGCAAAAATAACTTGCACATTACATGACATCCTCCCAAATGTACTCAGACACTGTGACCATAGCAGTGTACAACCAAACTCAAAATCCATGCATGACAAGCTGTAGAACACTCTATGAGACGCTAATATAGTTTCTTTTGCTATACATTATGTTTTATCAAGCAAATCTTTTATCAATAACAACAATTTAGGTTTGTAAGAATCTAGCAGCAACAATTACCCAACCAAATTAGGCTTGAATGTGTAAGTGAATAGAGCAGAGGAATATTTGATATTGTTCGATTCCTCTTGTTGTGTACATTAAGGATAGCAATTAACTGTAGATGTACCCGACAAATTGTGCTTAGCCAGTACGTCTAGAAATCAATACTTGATTGGTCGGACACTGTTGGTTTTCACCAATCACAACGCTCCATGTATTTAGAAAAAAATTGGCGTTCATTGGGAAAAAATAGTCCTACCACTACTTAAAAACAATGTGCCAAAATCTGATGTTATAGCCTATTTTCAAATATCTCCTGATCTGGTGGAAGGATACCTGGCATACCCATTCCCTGTCAGTCATTGAGTAGGCTACTCAGTGTTGTGGGACCAAATGTCACATAGTCACTCTTAAAATACAGAGTTTGGTCAAAATCTCCCAAGAAATCTTCATGCATTATAGCACAGTTAAACAGACTATATGAGCTGATTAGATGACGTCTCATATGAGTTGAAAACTGTCCCATCTTTCTTTCTCTTATTTATACATTTATTCTCACCTATGTTGTGTTTCACTTCAACTGTAAATAATCCTGCATTGTATCGGTAAACGGTATGGGCATTAAGATCGTGTGGCCGTACACATCCCTTTTTCCCATATTTGGATGGGTGCTGAACCATGCATTTAAAAGTGGATAAAGTGGTCCGCAGTGCACTAATGTAGCTCCCTCTTGAAACTTTCATTTTGTGCACAAAATAAAAGTGTCAAGAGGGCGCTACATTGGTGTGCGGACCACTTTATCTACTTTTAATCTGTATGGCCATACATCCTCCACTAGTAATAAAGTGGTAATGACACAGCCTAAACTATGTAAGGGATAATGTATTTTCTGCCGGTCATTATAAGAAAATATTTCTCGAGAGGTGGAACCGGAGACCGACATGCAGCGGAGGTATCTGATTCGTCCTGAAGGCAAATATTTTCATTTAATGACTGGCGGCTTTTGCAGCGGTCATTACAGTATGTAAAGGATAATGTATTGTCTGCCATAGTACCATTCACAATGCATGAACCTCTGTGGTAGCCTAATGTACATTTAAAAAAAACATACAACAACAGTCAACACACACACACACACACACACACACACACACACACACACACCACAACTTCAAACATCACTGAAAGATATACAGTTGTAGGCCTAATCATATGACGCAATATTATTACGTAATTTTGCCAAAAGTTCATTAGAAAATCTAGCCTGGCAGGCCATCCTATATCATTGAAATGTATAGTCTGGCATCGAGAGATAAACTGAATTAATTCATGGGCTGAGCAACACTGCTATCTTTCAAACTACTTCTGGACGCACATAGCCTATGGCCAATCGCAGGAAAGAACAAGATCGGCGAAGCCCGCCCTGAAACACATAGAGTGTTATGATTAGATGTCGCCAAAGGCGTCATCCAATAAAATTCCGTATGGCTTGCTACTAGACGTACAGGCTGAGGCTGAGCAAATTAATTTGCCGCCGCTAGGGTACGTCTAGATTTCTAGGCTATAGAAATCATCACCGGAAATTATTTCTAGGAAATCAATGGCAGTTTGCAACTTTCCCACTAGTGGCTGACTTTGGCAAACTTGTGGCAACCTGTTATAGCATACAACGCTGTTTGCAGAAAATGAACTGCAAATTACAGCAAACTGCGGCAATTTAAAAAAAGAAAAAAAAAATTAGTAAGGGGAAAGTTTACATTTCTACATTATACATTAAGCTGTTAATACCCTCATGTTGTTCTTGTTGTTAACAATAACTGCCAGCTGTAGAAGGTGCCCTACAAAGACTGCACTTAGTTATACAGTAGATTAACCTCTATATCTAACAGAGTTTTGTTTCAGCTATGGTAATTGTTGATGGTAGTATAGGTACTATCATACTGTAACTGGATTTTATTCTATTTTGTGGTGGTTTCCGCTTTCATATTGTTTCACTTTGTGCAAAACTTATGGAACATCTCCAATGGCAATAATTTTCTTCCGAGAGGGCGCCAGGAGGGCACTATGTGTTTGCAATGTGTTTTGAGAAATTTTACTACAGTTCGTATTAAAACATATAAAAAAAAGTTTTATTATCTTGAACTCAAGGTTGGTGATGTCCTAGTGCAATGCCCGCACAGATCATTGTCAGTGAAAGCAAAAGTGCATTATGCTCTTCTGGACTATCTGGTGGCACAAAATGAAATGAGAGGAGCCAGTAGGAGGCATTCGCTTGGCTAGTGGTTTCCTGGTTGGTGGTGGTTTCCAGTGCATGTTCTGGATGGCTGTAACATTTCTGTTTATTCACCCCTTATATGACTATAAGTCATCCCACTTGATTTGGAGATCCAAATGCTAATTTTTTGTTGAAAGGATACTTCTGATAGTGGTGAAAAGTTGCATAGTGTGCCTTTAATATCAACCAGTTTAACATGAAACAGTTAGGCTATATAAACCTGTTCAGGCCGATAAAGCAATACCAAGAAGAAGATTCTTCAAGCAGCTTTGAAGATTGTCAACAATATCACAAGGCAGATTTTGGTTGTATTGTAGGACTACATCTGTATTTCTTTCAGTGATATTTGGAGCTGTGGGGACTTTACTAATCTACATTAAAAAAAAAATCAGTTTTGGTAATCACAACAAAAATGGCACTATAATTAATTCTATCCAATGCATTATTCAAGCAAAATCGCTCAGACTGTAGCCCTAATTGCTTTATTTGATACTGAAAAATGCTGTGTTGTAGTAACTAGTCCATTACCCGTGTGCAACTCCCCCATCCCCTAGTCAGCTAAGGGCTGCAGAGGGGGAGTGGCTATCGGTTAATTTACCGATATCTTTAGTATTTGCAATCCAAACATTATCAAATTTGGCACTGCGCTCACTCGTGCCAATAACAAGATGCATACCAAATCTTGGGTCAGTTGGACAATCTGTTTGAAAGTTATACGTGGAACACACACAAACACAGACACACACACAGACAGGCGTTCCTTGCATAGATAGATGTAGTATTATACTCACACCAGGTTACAAAACAACTACAATAATATGTACTGTACTGTAATATTACAATACAACACTACATCACACAAGTGTTAATTGAGAAATTTGGTGTGAATCAAAATAATTTTATGAATTCTTCAACACTGTCTAAAAGAGTGGCTAACTGAATCTGTTTCAGTTTAATTTTCTTATGCCTTTAGTTGGTGTTAGCTGCCGGTTGTTATTTGGTCTGTTATATCAGATTTTCAGACAGTACTCTGTGACCTCAAACTACAGGGTTCTCTATTGATTCACAGTGATAGAATTTCTCCTTTAAATTGTGTGTCTAACAGGCTGGGAGATCTGTTAGGAGGGCATTGCAATAGTCAAGGCGAGAGATAACCAAAGTCTGAACCAAGAGCGTGATATAGACTATGTCAAGATAAACCAACATGCAATTTTGACCCAATTTTCATCTTGCCATGGTCCACTGAATGTTCTTTAATTATTTCCCAGTAAAGATTGGTGTTGCAGGCACACAAAATTCTTGATCCACAGAAAATTACATCAAATATGATTTTGTCTTATTGTCTTTTACCATCAACCCTTTTTCAGGCTAAATTGCTAAGACTGGACTTTTTCTTTTCTTTTTCATGACTAATTCCTGAGTTGAATTCTGGAGCTTCTGAATATGCTTTGTTCATGTACGCTTTGGCTCATTCACACAGCAGTGAATGGTTGTGTCCTTGTGTTCACACCAGTCCCCATTTTAAATTGATGCAGACCATTCTCACAGCTAAAAAATATGTTTGTTCCTGCAGTTGTAGTGCATGACATGCAGGCAGAGTGCAAGCTCTAACCTGTTGATATACAAGCCTCTTCTTTTGTTGTCTGTATAGGGCCCTAGTTTTCATCAGATATCAAACCTTTACTGTTTACCTTTTTTTTCTTTTCTTTTTTCTTTTGGAGAGTGAAATAAGCGGATTATACTTATTTGTTATTGCATATTTTTCATTACTTTATTGCTGATTGAAGGCCTCTATGATGGTACATCAGTATTGTAGGACTCGTCTAGTGGCACTGCTAAATGTACTGAAATGTGTCCTAAAGTACTGAAGTACTCAACGCCTTTAGGTGTCCTCCATAGCATGCGTCCATACTCCCTGCAGCCATTTATTGCCCCCCCCCCCCCCCATTTGAGTAAAGTCTCAAAAGGACACAATAGATTATTTGAAGCAAAATGTTTGACACAAACTGCTTTTTTCATAAATTTGTCTTCTGTGTTTTGTGTGTTCTGTTCTGTGTCCTTCACATTTATAATATGTTTAGCATGCTTTGAGACATTCCAACTATTATGGATACATTCTGTAATGTATTTCATTGGAGTTAAATTACTTTGAAGCGCACTGATTTTCAGTGAACAGACATTGATAGGGCTGAATATTTCAGAATTTCTCATTCAACATGACCAGAACTTTCAAGAAAATTTGTTTTTGTTGGCAGGGTGGCTGGGTAGGTTCACTATGAGCCTATCTGGCCCGTGGCCTCGTATGTTGCGTGAGTTTGAATGGGGTGTTTTATCACCTCACACCAATCTGTGACCAGTGATGAGTGCCTGCTTACTCACTGAAGTAGCCCACAAGCAAATACTTGTGAGCCAGCTTTTACTGGTCAATAATTTCCATTAACATGGTGCTAAGGAAAAGGAGACCCTGTTGAAGTTAAACAGAAAACCAATAACTAGATTTGTTTTCAGTTTGCACCATTTTATCTCTCTCTCTCTCTCTCTCTCTCTCTCTCTCTGTCTCTCTCTCTCTCTCTGCCTCTCTCTTTCTCTCTCTCTCTCTCTCTCTCTCTCTCTCTCTCTCTCTCTCTCTCTCTCTCTCTCTCTCTGATGAGTGCATTTATGTGCGTGTGTTTTCTGTTCTTTGATCTTATGATGTGACTGAACATGGAGACTGGAGAGTGTCTCTTGTTGGACATGTGCCCAGTTGTACCTTCACCCAGGCGCCAGTAGCCCATCCCAGTCTCCCCTAAACCGTTGTCCCTCACAGCTACCCACTGCTGCACCAGTGCTAGCCAATGTGCTGCTGCCAAGGAGGAGAGCAATTTGTTGGCTTCTCATCTAGGTTGTCCAGCTGAGGTAGAGAGCCTGAAAGATTGTAGCCTGACCCGAGCTTGCCCCCTTCCCTAATGTGCCACAGTGCTCTCGGCTCTTTGCTGCTCATTAGGGTCCAAAGGTCTGCTTCGGAGCCAAGTGCCGTGGAAGGGGCCACACTTTTAAAGACTCGTTTTTATTGATCCCTCAAGCCTGCCGGTGATAGATCCGTTAAGGGGAACCACACTGACTTTCGATCCCTTCGAGCAAGCACAGCTTGGTGCAATTAGGGATTTCATTATCAGCCCATGTATGCTACAGTAGCCTTTTAATAGCATATGTGATTTTGCTATTAATTAGAATTCTTAAACGAAATCTTTTAGGGTGATTTATGTCCAGCTGAGGAATAGGGAGAGAGGCTTGTTAAGCTGGAGGTTATCCTCGTCTGACGCAATTAAAGCTGCATTATCTAAGAGCCTGCTGTGGTTGCCTACTCATGCTAAACGCTATAGTCCTGGCGGTCAGATTGCTAAATGCGATTGTGGGATGATTGATATCGGCTGCGCGTGAAAACAGTGGAGCCAAGGAGGCTAAAAATAGACCGCTCAGAGATGAGGTGCTGCTTTTTACACTGCCCATTTGTGGTGCTTGCCAGGCTTTTAAAAACCATCCCTGTCAGCACAGTTCAACCAGTAGTGAATCCACTGTCAGCAAGGTGGTGGCGTTGAGCATCCCTGTGTGTTTATGGATCGGTGGGTGGGTTGGTGGGATGCGGATACATGAGATGGGGGCAGACGGTGAGGATAAGAGACGGACGATCAGTCAGGGTATTGCCGGCTGCTGCTGCTGCTGCTGCTTTGCTTTCGCTGCGAGCTGCACCTGCTCAGGCGAGCGGAGAGAGGGAGTCTGGCGGAATCGTGACGCTCATCTCAATGTGCTGCAGCAGCGGCGCTGCCGGGGCCATGGATTAGAGGCCCTGGTGTTTACAACACTGAGGAGGGGGCAGGGGAGAGGTAGCAGAAAGAGAAAGAAGAGAGAGAAGAGGTGGAGAGAAGAGAAGAGATGAGATGAGATGAGATGGGGAGAGAGATGAGGAGAGAGATGAGGAGGGATAGGAGATAGAGTGGAGAAACATGTGAAGAGAAACACTGATAGAAAGGAGATTTGGTCAGCCGAGAATTAGCAAGCCCCAAGAACACATTTCAGAAATGATATGAAGTATTGGAAATCTAGAATCAGATAACCACCAATCTGTGGAATTTATTTTCTTCTTGCATTTTGCATTATATAATTTTTATTGAAAATATTATTTATCTTATTTAATTGAAAAGGTGCAATTATAGTATTTATCCTGTGTACATATTTTTTGTATCTTATAGCTTCTAATAACTAATCTAGCTTTGTTGTTAGGAGGAAGAGGCCATATGAGTGACAGTCACAGAGTGTGTTGGAGAAATGATGGAGCATAGAGGGAGAGAAAGAAGCCCAGGAAAAAAAGAGAGGTAGAGAGAGAGAGAGAGAGAGAGAGAGAGAGAGAGAGAGAGAGAGAGAGAATATTGATGGTGGACCCTTCAAAGAGCTGTCTTCTACCCTCTCTCTTCTCTCCACAGCACAGAACGCACCTGCTTGTGTGGGAGCCTCTGCCTCAGGCTTCTGTACAGGGGCGAGAGAAAGGCTGAGGGAAATGGAAGGCAGGGTAAGGAATGACATGGTATAGAAAATGAAAGCACTTCCAGTGATTCAAGAAATGAAATGCTGGAGTAGGCCTATTTGGAGTAGCCTGGAAGAAAAAGAAAGAAAGCAAATACGGTTCATTTTGTTTAATCGGTATCAGAGCGTTGGATGTTACATTCATTGCTGTGCATCATGACATCTAGCACAGTGGCAGACATCAAAAAATCTTTCAGCTAATTAATGTTATCAGCACGAAAATCTAAATATATTTGAAATGGTCTCAATCTAGAGTTGTTTGTTTTACTCAGCACCTGTACCCTAATGTGTAAATTTGCCTATTGGATGGATCAATAGTAATATAACAGTATCTGCGTTGTTCTAACATGATGATTCCATAGAATCTGTATTTGATAAATTGCTGCCCTCAGGGTGGGAAGCTATCTGGAAATATATGTACAATCATAGGATTTATAGCCAAACAAAATGAGCAGACTTGCGTACACAAGTTTTATAGGTTCAGAAAGTCCATAGCAAATCTAGGCACACTGCAGATTCAACCGTGCAGATCCTACGCTGCCAGCTTGAAACAGAATCAAGTTCCAGGTGTGCCTCGGGCAGTATACGCAATCTCAATGGATTTTTAATAGAGAGCTTGGGCTGCCGGTTCGTGTTGGAGACCGTAGAGAGTTTCTGGTGTGAATGCACGCATACACCACAAAGTCCAGTTACGAACACGCAATTGTGTTGTGAATCGGGCCAAATGTCTGCAGCCTGCCTGCACAAAAAAAAAAAATCAACACCTATGCAGGGCAGTTTAAATGTAGTCTTAAAATTGGAGTTTAGCTCCATTGGTTTATTTTTGAGTGAAACAAATGATTTTGTGCGTGGCAGTGCAATTTCATGAAAAACCGTGAAAGACTATTCGTTTCCAGGGTCAGGCAGTAGAAAAATTAAAACAATCCAAAGAAAACAATCTTGCTTTGTCACTGACTGATTCAATATTCACAAAGCCCTCAAAATGTTGAAGAGATAATATTTCCAATGTTAAAGGGGGAAGATTTTTATTTCAAGGAGGGAGTTCCTGCCATCCCTCTGTATCCCCCTCAACTCAAGTACTGCAGTTTAATTATGTAGCTAAATCAAAGACTGACCAGTTTAAAAAAATTCAGGATTGATCCAGAAATTACTATTCTGTTTTCAAGGAACCCAGTCGTAGATGTATTCCTGTATTGACAATGACACCATCCTCACAGCATGTAGACCTGTTCATTAACATACTGTAGAAGTGATCTTGTCATTCCAGTCACTCTCCAGTCTCTCTTCTCAAAGGAAGCAGGGTAAAAGAATGGTCCAGTGTGGGCTATGTGATTTATTTATGACTACCTCTTCTCTTGTTCCCTCAGATGTATGGGAGATATACCCAGGAGCTGGGCACCTATGCTAAAGAGGAGGCGGCGCGCTTGAGGGAGGACTCGGGCCTGCGCCGTTCAGCCAGCGTGCGTGGACAGACTCCTGAGCCACTGGAGGAAGACAAGGACCCGTGTACTAAGTGCCAAGGTGAGTGGTATTAAGGTATCATTATTTGCAAATAACAGCACATCTCGTTATCCCTGACACATCTTTTCTTATACATCGGAGAATGATTTACATTTTTATGTCTGTCACGGGAGTGGTGTGTGTGTGTGTGTGTGTGGGTGTGACATGTACCAGCATGTCATGTTATCCCTGACACATCTTTTCTTACACAACAGATAATTATTTACTGTTATTTTTTATATCTGTCATGTGCGTGGTGTGTGTTTTTCTTCCTTATTCTTGATTATTTCCTTGTAACAGCATATCATGTTATCCCTGACACATCTTTTCTTACACAGTGCACAATGGTTCACACAATGGACAATGTTTGGCTCAGGTGTTGTACACAGCCAGTAGTTGTTGAAGACCTAAGCCTTGTTTAATTACCTCTGCCAAGGAGGTTATGTTTTCGTCTGTGTCTCTGTGTTTGTGTGTGTGTGTGTGTGTGTGTGTGTGTGCATCTGTCTGTCTGTCTGTATACAAAATAACTCGAAAAGAAATGCTCCCATTAATGTAGTAATTTAACATGCATAACCTTTTTTTTCTGGTGTTTGAGTTGTTGTTTTTTGCTTGCTCTCTGTTGCTTTGCTTCCACAGTGTGTAAGTTCACTTTCCTTTTAGTTTTCCACATTTTTGTTTAAACTACACTGAAAACTGCGCTGAACTGCACTGAAACAAACTGATTTGGTAAAAAAAAAAGAATATAGCCTGCCTAGACCGTCTATGATCCCCATCACCACACTTCCATTGGAATGTCAGCTGTATTGTGTGCGTGTCTTGATTAGTGGAGGCTATTGCTGTGTGTGTGTGTGTGTGTGTGTGTGTGTGTGTGTGTGTGTGTGTGTGTGTGTGTGTGTGTGTGTGTGTGTGTGTGTGTGTGTGTGCTGTCGTGTGTGTGTGTGTGTGTGTGTGTGTGTGTGTGTGAGTGCGTGCGTGCCAGATAATGCAGGCTGCGTATGTTCTGCGTATGTTCTACCCTGTTTCAGGTGCTAGTGTGAGAACATACTCATGCTCTACTCTACTATCAGCAGCCTTCTCACTTCATTTTAGTTTAGAAGAGTGCACAGGGACTCATCCTAGATCTGCAGAAAACGTGTCTCTCTTTCCCAAATGGATACTGTGTGTACTGTATGCATATGAATGTTTGTTTGTGCATCTGTGTGTGTGTGTGTGTGTGTGTGTGTGTGTGTGTGTGTGTGTGTGTGTGCGTGTGCGTGCATTTGTGTTAGCTGACACATTCTTTCCCATGATGGACAAAGCCTTTTTTTCTTCTATCTTTCCATCCGGAAGGATGAAAGGGGAGTCTGGGATCTCTCTCTGGGTTGTGCTTCTGACAGCACTTTGGGCCTCTGTGCAGCTTCACATTCATTGACACGCAGACACACTCGCCAAATGGCTGAGCTGCTTGTTATCGCCCTCTGTTGTTGTAGTTGAGTCACTGCCACTTTTGCAATCTCGGAGGACTGACTCTGATGTATGTGGGGGCCTGCATGTATTGTAAGCTCTGTGACTAATGCTGTCACATTCCATTATAATTTTGGTTAAACATCGAATCAAAGAGCCTGTGAGAACTTGCATGCTGGAACCTGGAGCCGATTTGGCGGAAGTAGAATATTACGGCTTCAGTACATTCTTTCAATGTTCATGTTCATTCATGCCATTCGGTCGTAGATAGATAATAGATAGATAGGATTACTATTTACATTCCCACGCCTATGCTAAGTTAAAGCTAAAATTGGGGTTGCCAGACTAGGAAAATGCATTTTAACCCACATATGTAACTCAAGGTAAGAGTCAATAACCCGATTTCATAAAAAGATGGAATACTCCTTTAAACCGTCTTACCCCACTTACACTTATCAAGATCATTTTTGGATTTACTAATGTTTACTTATCTGGTATTTAATCTTGGGAAAAGAAAAGTGACATCACCTGGTTGAGCTAATCAAAGTCCAAACTGTTGCTACACAAAGACTCAACAAGGTGATGTCACCTTTTATAGGGAAAGCATTGGACATAAACATAATGGTAGCTTGCAAATGCTGCAAATGAAATGATTTTCTAAAGGTTTTAATAAAAGAGACTGCATTTTTAGTGTTTTGAAATCCTGTTAAATATAGCTGATACCAACATCATTCTCATAGGCCAGCATGTCTTACTAGTCAGTCTTGAGGGCATGTTAGTATGAATGATAGTGTGTCTATTCGATGCTCTCTCTCTCTCTCTCTCTCTCTCTCTCTCTCTCTCTCTCTCTCTCTCTCTCTCTCTCTCTCTCTCTGTGTTTTTGTGCACTCTTGGTTGCATTTCAGGGGAGTCACAGTAACCCCCCACTCCCAAGGATCCTCTTCACTACTGTGACAGTGTCTGCAAATCCTGTCAGCTCTGCTCTTTAGCTACCTGCCTAAGGGGAGAAACAGTCAAGTTCTGCCCATATTTCCCTGTCTCCCGTCCATTTTTTTTTCTTTTTGAGCTCATCCTTCTGTTTCACTCTTCTTCCATCTCTTTTTTTTTGTCCTCTGCAAAACCCACAATAAAATCTTTCCCTGTCTCGTCATTGCCCATTGCCTCCTGACAAGCACCTCTTTTTTTTCCTTTGAGTTAGCTTGAGTTACCTGTCGTTTACCTACAGGCAATTATCTTTCAAAAAAGCCAAACTCAAGCACAACCTCTTCCACACACAGATACACACACACACACACACACACACACACACACACACACACACACACACACACACACACACACACACCCTTACAAGGACAGACAGGCTTGTGGCAGGCTATATCAACAGCATGCCATTGACTTCTCATGACTAATTTGATTACAGTAATTTCCCGCATATTGTGTATATGTGTATACATTGTGTATAAGCCGCAGGACAGTGTTTTATGCAAGTAAAAAGAAAAACAAACATATTAACACCATATTAACTGTCCCCCTGTTTTAACCTCATAGCGGAAGAAATTTTGCAAAATCTATGTATAAGCCGCGGCTAATAGTCAGGAAATTACGGTAAGCATCTCCTCGGTTCCCGCCTCTACCAACAGTAACAATGATGTACTGTAGTTTGAGTGGCAGGGGAAGGCAAGGGGAGGGGTGGTCCTGGTGCAGGTCCATGACCGTGGCTCGGTTGGTTCGGCTCAGCTGGCACACACCACGCGGACGCTCCCTGACCCCTGCAGCTATGGGTGCCAGAAGGGGTTGGTATGAGGAGCCCGACAGTAGCTGTCATGTCAAGAAAGACAAATGCCTCCTCCAATCACCCACACAAGCCTTCCTCCCTCTCCTCTCACATGGACAGCCAAGCCTACTTATAAATAGATTGCCATGCTGCCGCTCACGTCTGTTTGTGTGTGTGTGTGTGTGTGTGTGTGTGTGTGTGCATGGCTTGTTAGTTATAAGTTGCTACATTATGCATGCAGTCTCACATAGAGGTGTCAGGCAGTGAGGCTCACAGCATCCATCCTCTCCTCCTCTTCCTCCTCCTCCATGTCTAACTTTACACAGAAGAGGGTAACACCTTCACACCGAAGATGACACCTGTAGTGTATATTTAATTCTCAGGGTTGTGTAAGGGAAGGAGAGTGTGTGTGTGTGTGTGGCGGCTTGAGGTTGATGTACACGGCTTTCCTCCCTGTAAGTTTGTGAAGTAGGAGGTGTGACGCCCCCGGGGTGACACCATGCTGCGTGCTTATCAGTGTCATTAAAAATCCCCCCTCTAAGTCTGTGTGCGCTTATGACTGATACTGCGTGGTGACGTCTGTGCTGACAGAGCCCTCGCTTAGGTGTTAGTGCCGTGTTATTCGCTTAAGAGCCGCTGCTGAGTAGCACTGCCTGCCCGTGTCACTAAGTTTCCCGTCTCAGCGCTGCTGTTGTCTTTCCGTGAAGCAGATAAGTGCTTCTGCTGCACTGAGAGTCCTGTCACACACACACACACACACACACACACACACACACACACACACACACACACACACACACACACAGATTTGAAGAATCATTCTCTTGGTATGGCTAGTGAACTGCAAAATGTGTTCCTTAAATATATTTCTCCCAACAGAATAAGAATAAAAGCAGGGGCCTTGATGAGAATCTCTCTCTCTCTCTCTCTCTCTCTCTCTCTCTCTCTCTCTCTCTCTCTCTCTCTCTCTCTCTCTCTGTCCCTGTGATGGTACAGAGTGTGGACACTGACACAGATAACAGCGTGTCAGATCTCAGTCCTTGGCCGTGTGGAGAGCAAGGGCCGAGCTCCTTTAACCGCTCCATGTGAGGAGGAGCGAGTGCCTCTTGGTTGCGGCAGCGGCAGTGGCAGCAGCTTCAGTTTATTTTGGTCTGGAGACATCTGTCGCCTCCCGCTGTGGTCAGGCTGGCATGCCCAGCAGCCCGAGGGCTTGTCAGGCATAGGGCCATGCTGACACCCCCCCCCCCCTCTCTCTCCTCCACCCACCCTCCAAACCCCACCTTCCATCACTGAGGTCCACCTCTGCTCCATATTTCATTAGTTGCTCATCTTATGCAAACTGTCATGCAGATGGTTCCCCCACCCACTCACACTATTTACTACGTTCATGTTTTGGTTCATCATCATTAAAGGCCATTAAAGGCTCAATCTCAACAGTCAGCGGCAGTTGTTCATTCCCTACCTTCGGTGATTTTGTTGATGTTGTCAGTAATAGTATTGAAGTGCCTGCCTGGTCCCAGAGGCAATGGAGTATCATTTGCGATGCTCTCTCTCTCTGTTTCTTCCCTGTCTATCTTTCAACGTCCTTTCTGTCTCTCTCTCTCTCTCTGTCACACACACACACACACACACACACACACACACACACACACACACACACACACACATACAGTATACACTCTCCCACAGCAAGGACACAGATTTTGTCTCATTCACTGGCTCATTCTCTTTCTCTCTGTGTAGCTCTCTCTTTTTCTTCCTCTCTCATTCTCTCTCTCTCTGTCTTGCTCTCTCTTTCACTCACTCTCTCACTCCCAGCAAGGACACAGATTTTGTCTCATTCTTTGGCTCATTCTCTTTCTCTCTGTGTTGCTCTCTCAATCTCTTCTTCTCTCATTCTCTCTCTCTCTCTCTCTCTCTCTGTCTTGCTCTCTCTTTCTCATCTTCACCCCCTTTACTTCATCTTCCTCACTGCTGTTCTCCACGGCTCACTGTCAGAGGAGCTGCAGGTGGCCGCGTGGGCTGGCGAAAGCCATGACGGCCACCAAAATCATCTGAACTGTGAAATGTGCGGGTTGGCTTGAAAGAGGGAAGAGTGGGAGGGGAAGAGGGGGGAGAGAAAAGGAAAAGGGAAGGGATGGGATGGGAAGGGAAGGGGGAGCGGGGGCTGTCTTTGACCTTGGCACGTCCGTGTGTCTCTTGCAGACTGCGCCACGCGCTGCAGGAAGTTCCTGATCTCGCGGGTGGGGGAGGACTGGATCTTCCTCATCCTGCTTGGCCTGCTGATGGCGCTAGTGAGCTGGGCCATGGACTACACCATCGCCTTCTGCCAGCAAGGTGAGCCCAGAAGGGAGAGGCCCAGTCGTGTCCAAGCTGAGCTAGGCTACCTGTCCGCCAGCTTGCCCATGTGCTCTTCAGCATCAGATGGAATTGGTTGATCCAGATTTCCCTGATTTGTGAAGAGACACTAGCGCCTTTGATCATAGTAAAAAAATCACACACACACACACGCACACACACACACACACACTCATTCACAAAGTGTCCGCCAGTGATATGAGGCAGTGTGCAGTGCAGTGTATTATACTGACTTGAGTCCTGTCGCTGTTGCTTCTGGAGTTTCTGCTTTGTCTCCCACAGCCCAAAAGTGGATGTACGGGGGACTGGACAGCAACATGCTGCTGCAGTACCTGGCCTGGGTAACGTACCCTGTGGTTCTCATCACCTTCTCGGCAGGCTTCACGCAGATCCTGGCCCCGCAGGCAGTGGGTGAGGCAGCGGTGCAGACACCAACCTGGTTTTGACCTGCTCTCCTGACACTCTGCTTATCTCTCTTCAGCAGTCAGTCTGTTTTTAACTGTCCCTCTGTCTTTGTCTCTCCCTTCCTTTCGCTCTTGCTCACTTTCTCTACAACTGCTATGTGTCCTGCAGTCATTTTTTTCATTTGCATACACAAACACACACACACACACACACACACACTGAAACACACTGAAACACACTCAAACAGCCTGAACAAGTTCCATGCTCTCCTTGTTGTTCCTCTTGCACCACTAGGTTCCGGGATCCCGGAGATGAAGACTATTCTAAGAGGAGTGGTGTTGAAGGAATACTTGACTTTCAAAACCTTTGTGGCCAAAGTCATCGGCCTGACCTGTGCTCTAGGAAGTGGCATGCCCTTGGGGAAGGAGGTGAGAGTGAGAGCGCTCTACTTTGAGAAGAACCTTTGGTGGCCATGGTGGCCAAATTGTGATTAACTGACATAGTTAATTGACTGGAGCATTTGAATTTGTAGGCAATATTAGGATCCATCATGGATGGATGAGGAGATACACTGTGTCTTTCAAATTAAACTGTTCAAAGGAAACATGCTCACTCTTTGTTCATTGAATTCATAATGTGACTAAACCTCCAGTCCAACTCCAGTATGAGTCCCCAGTATTCAAGTCCAAGTTGAAAAAACAAGTCCGAGTCAAGTCACAATTCCCTTCAAATTAGGGAGCAAGTCTGCCTTTAACTTTGTTTAATTAGGCACACAAGGTAGAAATTTTAAGAATTTATCTGTACTGAGGTAATATGGTAATTGAGCAACAGAAAATAAAACCATTTTGGGCTCTCCTCATTCTTAAGGGGGATTCACATCGTCTTCTCACCCATCACTAGCTCACTGAGATGCTCTTGTTTGTGGGCTTGGTTTTCTGGTTGTTTACTGGTCGCTGTTGAAGTATCAGATGCTTTGTTTCCAAAGGACAAATTTACAGATAACTCATTTGAGTATCTTCCATTAATATCTTCCATTCTCATTTGATGTCTGGATTGATCGCTGAAATTTAAAATTACTTTATCTCCGCACCTGCCCACATCACATCACAAGTTGTCACTCACCTGTCACTTGACTCGCATCACTCAAACACATTTACATGTACTGATTATTAACCCCGATATTGATATGATGGAACGTCAGGGCCAGTCATGGGTAATCGTCTGTAGTTGCACGTTTCAGTCGTGGGAAGAGTCATTATATTTAGTTTGGGTGACAAGTTTGTAACAATGCAGATTGTACTGTACTCTTTTAATGGCCACCCTTGCAAGTCATCTCTCTCTCTTCTCTCTCTCCTTCTCTCCTCTCAAAGGGACCATTTGTTCATGTGGCCAGCCTGTGTGCAGCTCTGCTAAGCAAGTTCATGGCCTTGTTTGGTGGAATCTATATGGTAAGAGACACTTTCACATGGAGAAGACATTTAGGAGAGAAAACCCCAGCATTACCTCCTAACTTGCAACACACGCCCCCACCACCGCCTTCACCACCACTTTTCCCCAATACCCAATAACCCAACACCCATTCTGCTGGACAACCCAACTCAACCCACACCCCCGACAACCTCTCTCGTCCCAGTCTCTATCTCTATCTCTCTCTATCTCTCTCTCTATCTCTCTATCTCTCTCCATGCTGACTTCATGTCCTTTACACCCACACACCTCTCACATGTCTCACCTGAACCATCCCAGCCTCTACCACCACACTGGATCCAGCAAAGGGATGTGCATGGGAATAATGTGGAAACCAACCCAATTGTGTGTGCCAAGATTAAATGTGGCATGCACCGGTTCTGTCAGTTGACACCATTTCTCAGTAATGGGCCAATCAGGGCAAGTTTTTAGACAGCCCCTTTGGCTTGTCTGTTGCAATCTTGGTTGTTGCATAATCTTAACGGTATCACAGCCAAGATTTAAACTAATGAATTTGCATTTAACACTTGTTTATTTTGGCACGTTTTGTCTTAATAGGTCTTAATATATGCCTTGTGATAACGAATTGATGTCAAAACATATTTGCCTTGCGATAACAGATTGATGTCAAAACATAAGAGATTTATGAAAAAACTTTTTGGCAATAGCTAGTTTTTCTTCATTATAGCTGAAATACAACTTAGCTTTCCATCAATTTGTTCATGCCTGAATTCTAGAGGTTTGTCAAACTTTGTCAGGGCAGGAATGTCAAGCTTACTTGATAGCGTGTAGTAGACTACATATACGTATTGTTCCACTGTCTTGCTTCATTTTCATCATTCGTCTATATCAACAGTTTCACAACAGTGAATTGTGGTTCAACAACCCCTCCTGCTGGAGGGCCTATTGTATATGAGTGTGCCAAACGAATATTTATACTTTACCTCACATGCTGCAGTTCTGCATTGTAAAAAGTTTTTTCCACGTACTGTCTATCTGTATACATTTTTTTAATTTCTAGGATTTCTTAATGTAAATAGTATAAGTTATTGTCTGAGCCAGTTATGAAGTAATTGGCATCAAGGAACCACGTAAACACTCTAAGCAATTGCTGCACTGCAACATTTCAATGTTATGTGCTTATATTGCTCAATGTTGAAACTTGAGTTTAATGTTGAGTACACACCAGTAGAAGACAGGGCTATTGACATTTTTGAATAAACACAAAGCCAGGTGCATTTCCTCTGCCTCCAAATGGTTTGCGGAGGGAGTAGCCCAAGGTAGAAGGTTAGCATGACAGAGAGACCACCACTTGCAGGTGTTCACTGTTATCCCTGTCTATTTCTACTTACTGCTGAAGGAAGAGCCCTTTGTGGGAACTAAGGTAAGAGTGCGTATGCGGGGAGTGACTGGTCCATGGACTGAAAATTGAACATGTCCTTTAGAAGTACATGTATTCATTTTTCAATGAATATGACTCCCCCTCCCCCACCCGTCCTTGTCATTTTTCTCCCCCCTCCCAAATATATTCTATTTTTTGTGTTGACCTAGTGACGTAGTGAGTGATTACAACCCCCCACGGCATTAGATGACTCACTTTAGAAGGCAGCTCACGTCATTGTCCCATCCCACATCTGTCATAGCTCATGGTAAATGCACTCATTCTGATAGTCTGTCCTGTCTGTCCCTTCACCTTTTTTGTGTTTGCCCCACCACACACCCGGACCCCCTTGTAAGATTTGGTTATCATGGTAAATGTGAGTGTGGGCTTTTGTCAGTGTGTGTGTGTGCGTGTGTGTGTGTGTGTGTGTGTGTGTGTGTGTGTGTGTGTGTGTGTGTGTGTGTGTGTGTGTGTGTGTGTGTGTGTGTATGAGAGAGAGGGAGAGCGAGTGTGTGAAAGATGAGTGAGAGAAAGAGTTTATGGAATACATTTGTGTATGTACTGTATGCATGACGGTGTGTAACCGTGTGAATCTGGATGAAATAAATCTGTGTTTGTAATTTTATCTGTAAATGTGTACATTTGTGTGTTTACACATTTGTGATGGAGAGAATATGTGTGCACAGCGTGTGTGTGTGTGTGTGTGTGTGTGTGTGTGTGTGTGTGTGTGTGTGTGTGTGTGTGTGTGTGTGTGTGTGTGTATTTGTTTGTTTGTGTGTCAGTGAACATTAGCTTCTCCGGTTGTTTTCTAGAACGAGCTTAGGAACACAGAGATGCTGTCTGCGGCGTGTGCTGTCGGTGTAGGTTGCTGCTTTGCTGCTCCAATTGGAGGTGAGAGCACAGCACAGTAGTGACACACTGCTGCTGGATCCTCTCAACGAGCAGCTTGTTTACTGCTTCACTTCATTCACACCACTTGTAGCCTCACTGCACTCAATAAGCCTTGGGTTTGCTCTTTGCTGTTCAATGCTATGAAGATTGAAAGTTTACTTGGGGCCATTTGGATTTGCATACATGGATCAAAGCAAGTTTGCACACAGATCTGTAACCACACTGGCTGCAGGTGTATTTTTTTAAATGCTCACCAACTCAACAGTGTTGACAGTAATCATTACCCAACCATCATGCCAGAATGCAATGCCAGGAAAGGATGAATAAGAATAACATAATATTATTTTTTATGGTAACCATGAGAGTCATGATGATTCCACTACAGTTCAACCACAGGTCGTAAAAATCATGGTGAAATCATGGTTTGAAAACACCATGGTAAAAAACAGTGAATCATAAAAAAAGATCAAACTATTTAATAAAAACAATGAACCAAAAACTTAATAACAAAAATAAACCATAAATCAAAGTAAACCATGATTATCTAACCATAGTAAAGTCATGGTTAATTTTCGTAATAGTGACTGTTTAGAATGAAAGCATGGTAGTCACATATCTACAGTAGCACATTCTTTTTAAAACCATAGTAGTCCCATAGTTACCACAAGTGTTATATATACCACAGTTACCATGAAGTGTTTTATGCAAACTATGGTCGTACCACAGATACCATGAAGGGCTACGGATAAACCATGGTAACATTATGGGTAGGACTACTTGTAATCACCATGATATACCATAGTAAAACCATGGCTACTGCATTAAGGGAAGAGAGCTTTGATAATGGACTAGCTCAGTGACTGACTGCTGTGTTACTATGAACCACTAGCAAACATGTCATCTGACCATGTGGCTAATCAGAAGCAAACTTTTTCTTGCTTAGCTAAACACAAAAAATGGCTTTCAATGACATCATTAGGTACTATACACACAATGTATACTGTATAGTTATGAGTAGTGCTTGATTTTGTTGTAGCATGACTGAATATGTACTGGGGTGTTTGCCAGGTGTGCTTTTCAGCATCGAGGTGACGTCAACCTTCTTTGCGGTGAGGAATTACTGGCGAGGCTTTTTCGCTGCCACATTCAGTGCCTTTATCTTCCGAGTGCTGGCCGTGTGGAACCAGGATGAGGGTGAGGCTGGTAGCAGTCATGTGGAACAGTATCAAAAGTGGGTCATCATTTGTAGATCACCACCATTAACTACCCCCTCCCTCTTTTTTTATCTCGCCCCGCCTGTCGTCGTCTCTCTCCCTCCCTCCCTCTCTCGCTCTGTCTGTCTCTCTATTTCTCTTCTCTCCTCAGAGACAATCACTGCTCTTTTTAAAACCCGTTTCCGCCTCGACTTCCCCTTTGACCTGCAGGAGCTTCCAGCATTCGCTGTCCTTGGGTATGTCCTCTGTTGTAGCCTCCAATCAACAACACAGCACAGCACAGTACATTTGAGACATCCTATTCGCTGAGCCTTAAAGCCCTGTTCACTTGCGAGGGGTCAGTGGCATGTCAACACCTCTCATGTCTCTCCTCAGTTCATTTTCTACCAGGTAGTATTTACCTACAGAGATGACCATGATATTTCATTGCTAAAATATGCAAGTCTGGAGTGAATAACAGACAACTTTAACTGTTAATTTAATTCGCCTTCTCTTTACGCATTATCATGCATTAATTGTTCAATGGATCTCCTGTGTGATATTTTCCCTTTCATTAAGAGCACTGCTCTAGAAATACTGCTGTGATGCCTGTTTTGAGTCGCATGAATTCTGTTGGGAAGCTGGCCAGTGAGGTCTGTCTGGTCATGCGGCCGAAGGTGTGTTTGGTCTGCGGGGAGCTGTAGCAAGGCTCTTAGTGCTGATTTATGCAGGCATAAGGCATGCTTCTGAGCAGGGCACTGGCCTTTCTCAGGCAGTTACGGTGATGCGGGAGGTCAGGCTCATACTGTCTGAGTCAGAGAGACACCTCCAGCCCTCAGCACACCACATAGGGAGGGGAAATGGATGGAGAATGTGGGATGTGTGCCAGATGTGCTTGAATCCAAGATATTACACTGGTTACCTTCTACTACATTTCAACACTGATTGTGGTCAGAGGATATTCTTTTAAATAGAAGATACAAGTTTAAATGTAGCCTAGTTTTTTAATGAGCAAAATGATAAGTAATATTAAGAAATTGGATTGGAATTGGAGTTACGGAAATTGGATTGTAACTCCATACCACACCAAAGAAATACATTGAATTACTCAAAGATCTTAAATAACATAAATGTTTTTTTTTTTTTACACTAATCAATAGCAGTCGGATAAAGAATGCTACTGATGCCTTGTTTGTCGTTGACAGACTTTGCCTTTTTCCTCAGGATTGCCAGTGGCTTTGGTGGGGCCCTATTTGTTTACCTCAACAGAATAATTGTTGAATCCATGAGGAAGCAGAAAACCATCAACAAGTTCTTCCTGAAGAAGTAAGTGCTTGAAGGGATATAAAGTTCCTTTCAGAAGACTCTGGAGGGTTGAGGGGCTGAGTCAGCTGTCCAAGTCCTGCATATTTCACCACACACAACACAAATTTAAAAGAATTTTGATGGGAGTACGGTACAATATGTTTATGCGCTCTTCAGAGATCTCCTCAGAGTGTCATTTTTTCCCTCTGTCAAAAGGGCATTGAGTTGAACTAACCCGAGAGCAAAAATAGATCTTTGACGCACACCTGTGTTATCTGGGTACCCGTGGGTGCTGAGGTTGCAGACTTTGGCAATCTTAAGGTCATAATGATAGAAAAATCATTAGAATTATGAAAAGGATTCTGAAACCTAAGGGAAGAGACGTTATTGCAGCTGCCCCTTAAACCCACACACTCATCCCCTAGAGGCATGCAAAGCTGTCCAGCGTATTCACTCATCATGTGTACACAGTATGAAACGCCCGGCACCAGTTTGACGCAGGACTGAGGCTGCATGCCAATTGAGGGATTATTCTGACCTTCACTCGGTCGGCGTGGACAGGAACGCAGGGAAATCAAATCATTTTCAAAGGTTTTCTAGAACACTGCTGAACCATGATTCCCAGAGTCACCATTTCTAACACTATTCCTACCCCTCTTGTGCTCTCTCTCTCCCTCACTCGGCCCCCGCTCTCTCTCTCTCTCTCTCTCTCTCTCTCTCCCTCGCTCTCTCTCCTTCATTCACACACAGGCGACTGGTTTACCCTGCTCTGGTCACCCTGATAGTGTCCACTCTCACCTTCCCTCCAGGGTTTGGGCAGTTCATGGCTGGCCAGGTTTGTTCATTTTACCTCCAAACATCTAGCTAGC
>JAODXP020000004.1:3977353-4152353 GCA_027497455.2 Sardinella longiceps | reverse complement strand
ATAAATCCATAGTAGTGGAAGAACACTTGTAGAATAAGCAAGTATAGCTTACAGTTTTTCTCAGTCGCTTTGGTACAATTCTCGAATCATCCTTACTTTTTGCAAAACAGTAAGTGCATTTCTCAAAACAATTTGGACAAATGGCAAAACACCATGGATTGACTGCAAAAGCAAGTTTCTTGCTCAAAATCCTTAATTCATCTCTCAAAATGAAATATTTGTGTCAAAAGACATGTCAGTCCATCAGAGGGAAAAGTTCTTGTGTCATCATGTGTGAACATAATAGTCAAATTGTTTAGTCATGTTGTCAATGTAATAGTGCACACATGAGGAGTTTTCTGGTGTAAACTATGGTTATAAACCTTGTATAAACTATAACATTTTGGTGATAAGTATTGTATGTTGTAAATGACACCTTAGTCTATGTGAGAGATTGTTTGAATAGAATGGAGAAGATTCAAAATTACGCTGCTACTTTTTCTACTGCAAATTGTTGACAAACCATGTCATTGTGCTACAGAAAGGAAAAGACAGCACAACAGCACTAAAAAGCTAAATGTGAACATAGGACACTCTTGTTTGGGAAAGCTATTAACCCAGTGCTATAAAAATTGCAATTCAATCTTCCTACACCTTGCTTACATGCATTATTTTGCTTATATGCATCTGTCCTTGACCTATTATGACAACATGTTCAACGATTTTGCATGTAAAGACGATTATATAGACGTTAGACGTTATACGATGAACCAATACCTAAATGTAATGGGGTGTGAGACAATTAAGCAGAGAATTGTACGCAAGTTTTTGCATGGATGTACCAATGTATTTGCAAATTGCTGAAAGCAATGAGAAATTGCTATTTTGATGTGCACAAGTGATATGATGATGTGAAGATTGACCAAGTATTTTTGAGAATTTCAATTCTGATCTGAGAAATGTACCAAAGCGACTGAGAAAAACTGTAATTTAGCTCAACATCATTGTTGTATTTCACTGCCCAGGTTGCTGATATATCCTTGCTTATTCTACAAGTGTTCTTCCACTATTCTGGATTTATTCAGACAGTAACACATATTCTATTTTGGTAGGTACTAATACTTAGTAAGTTGAGATCAAGGCTTATAAGGGCATTATCAAGATTATATCAAGAATAAAAGCCTAATTAGTCATGAACAAGAAATTTGTGAATACCCGCCTAACAAATGATTAGTGTTGCCTAACACATGCCTTACAATTCACTAATACAGGCCAAAATTAGGTATGTATTAGTGGCTAATATGTGAACCTTAAAATAAAGTGTTACCCATTTTTTTTTATTAAAACACAAACCAACACACGACACAATATACATCTCATGCAAAAAAGAAAGAAAAATAATAGTGATAATGATACATTTTGATGATGAAATAAAAATAAATAGAAATAAATATATTTGCAATTTGCAGACCATGATAAATAGTTGCTACAAATAGCCAGGTAATGCAACTTTTGGTGCAATGGCAATTGCAATGCAATTTAATTAATTACTGAAACAAATGTATTAAAATGCAACAGGTTGCAAATAACCCCTCTGATCCCTTAGTATCTGTGTACACTCAGCCTATATTGTTGTGTAGACTGTCCACTCTTTGCCTACCCGATCTTTTATGTGCAAAACAAATTGTAATTGGCAAGACAGTTTGGCAACACTTTGAAATGTGATGTGATGGCACCCCTGGTCACAGGTTTCATGCTCTACCAATTCGTATGGCACAATTTGCACAATTTTACAAAAATGTTGTAATTTTTGACTTTAGTATTTGAAAATTTGACACCCCTGCATATTCTCCAGTATTCATGTTATGTTTGCGGCTAACTCATCTGGAGAGTTAAAAATTTTTGAATTTGAGTGTGAGAGTCAGGGAGCTCTTTCACTTTCATATTACAAATCATACAAACTGGAAGCAAGAGGTTAAATCAGGTAAACCACAAATTAAATGTTATTTTAGATGGGCTTGCTATACTAGAAGCTATATTGTTAAATTTGCCATACATGTCTTGCATGTAGGCCTTCCTCTAACAGTTGAGAATATAAGACAAGTTATGTATAGGTTCTATTTTACACATTGGACAGCATCAATTAGATCAAAAGGTAGACTGACATAAAGGCATGCGTGAGGACTGAGCATGTGAGGCATGTTTTTAGCGCTCTGGTCTGGAACTAGGAATCCCATAGCAGAAGGGAGGGGGTCAGGGACTACCAACCTTTGTGCATTGTTTTTAGGAATTATTTTTCAAAATTTCTTGCATTTCATTATGATGATGATGTGCCTTGTCTGCCTCCAGGTCACACACACGTGCCCTCCATCACCTAACAATCTCCCTCCAAGCTTAGCTGAAAACAGTCAGTCAGTATAAAGGCAGTATAAAGCGTGTACATTTGGGCCCGGGAGCCCTCAAAATCGTAATTCGGGTTTATATTGGTCATGGGTTAAAAGGGTTATTTTTAAAAAATGTTTTGCATGCATAGGTTCCCTCACACCTGCTCACCTCCCAGGGCATGGAAAGAAGTTCAGGCTCAGAATTGTTTTTGCCCATCAGCCCTGTGGAATGACATGAAGCAATGGCTCAGGTCATCACTGTTGAAGCTCCTTGTTTTCCCCTTTACAGATCTCCACTGAGGAATCCTCCTACAGCCCAACCGTCTCCAACTCACAGATCCCTCTCAAGTCTGCACTCAAGACAGTAGCGGCCGTCGGCAACACTGAGACGCCCAACAGTATGTGGTCAAACAAACATTAAGGCCGGTATTCTCCCAGGTGCTTAAGTCTAAAAAAGTGCTTAGCTCCATGCGTTTCAGTCTGCACTAAGCACTTTTATGGACTTAAGCACCTGGCAGAATACTAATGTCCCAATGTGATTTGGGACTTGTTGAACATGCTCACACTGGAAATGATGGAAATTTGTACTTGATGAAGTACATTGTTGTGGTTCCGGTTGTAGGTTCCCAAACGCTGTCTTGTGAGGACCCAGAGCAGGAACTAGTGCAGGTGAGATCTTACGTAAGAGACCCTACTTCTCCCTCACCCTTTATATCTAAACTATTCACCCATCTAGTCCCCCCCACTGATCTCTAAGACTTGAGTCCATTCTGACTAATGTCTCACTGACATCTCTCTCCCTACTAACCATAACCTTGCATTTTACTTATGACAGGACAACCAGTCTGTGTTTAAAGAGCAGGCAATTTTACCATATAAACTATTAGCAGTTCTTGTGCATAAAATTGATAAATATATTTTTTGTTTTATGCACACAGTATTATTCCATTACTACAGTACATTGGAGTATCACCGTTATTGTGTGTGCAGAGCCCACACTCAAGTGAGGAGTTGTACTATAGTCTATGAAAAGCCCACAAGCAGAGGTGGAAAATCCAAAACTCTGATTAGGGCGAGGGAGAAAAAAAAAGAGCTATTATAAATCAGCAAGCCTCCCAAAGCAGGAGTGAAGCATCTCTCAGCGGGACACTCTTTGGCCCAGTGCCGGTGTCTGGAGTTAATTGATGGCATACCAGAACACTTTCCACCTCTGCCAACAAGGATCAGTCTTGCTTTAATTGCTCCGACCACAGCCAGCTCGATGGTCCATGGTGGTGTGAGCTGCTGGGCCATTGTGTTAACCCTGTGTGCTCCTCCCTCTGTCTGTTTTCCTGGAAGAGCAAAACTCGGGCTGTGGCTCGAAAGAGCAGGAGGCCCAGGCGTGTCAGGACCCCTTTGGCGGTAAGATCACTGCTCTGAGCCCTCTGGTAACCCTCTGCCCCCGTCACCAATCCACCACCCCAGAGGTGCCGTAGCCTCAGTGCCAGCAAGGCTAACACGCACTGTAGTTTAGCAGATTCAACCAGAAAAAAAATATCAACCCTTTTCTTTTGCTCCCCCCTACTGTTCCTTATTTGTGTTGTCGTTGCTGTGTGGGAAAGAAGTGTGATAATGAATGGTTCCAGTAATTTGGATTTACCTGCGTTGTGCCTTTTTGTACTCTGTGGTTTGAGATTATAGATGGAGCATGCTGGGAGGGATCCATCTACTATTCTCGCACCAAAGCTTAACTGTACTGTTTCCAACTGGCAAACATGCAGTGGTGGTTGCTGCAGTTCTACAAATACCTATGCCCTATTCTCTTGAATATGGAGATGAACGGCAAATTTGCGATTTTGTATTGATTACATGAAAAATTATTTGAATCTGAATACATTTGTACCGTAGCTTAATGAAATAATTGAAATGCAGAAAGGTGGTATTTATGTCAATTCAAGAGAATGTGGTATGTTATTTTACTAAAAACGCATTCAAACAACCTTTGAAAGCGCAAGGTTTGTCTAAAAACTTTGTCAATTGAATAGATTGCTAAAACTGCTTTCAGGATGTAAGATGGATTTTACATCCAAGACAGACCTCAAGATAAGGCAACTTTATGTTACTATTTAGATGCTGCTTTTTAAATTGCATGTTTACTCCTTCCCTCCATGGATGCTTTGACTGTGAGATTATAGGTTTTGTCAACTTTCTCTGATCAAGAAAGTTTTTTGTTTGCTTTTATGTCCAAGGGGTTCTTAGTAGTCAGTTGCATTTGGTGAATCCAATGAGTGGATAATTCTGTGTGTGTGTGTGTGTGTGTGTGTGTGTGTGTGTGTGTGTGTGTGTGTGTGTGTGTGTGTGTGTTTTTAACACTACTCTATGTTCAGCAGGCTCCTGATGTGGAAGATGATATGACCACAGCCGAGGTAAGTCTTATGCACACACTTTCTCTCCACACTCGTGTCTATCATTTAACTCATGAAATTCAATCCCTCATTTGCCGAGATATGATTGATTTGCTGTTACCATTTGCCATTGGTCAGATTGCTGAGTGGGAGGAAAGACAGCTGGATGAACCTGTAGACTTCAAGAACTGCAAAATAGACCCTGCCCCTTTCCAGCTGGTGGAACGCACCTCCTTACATAAGGTTTGGACACACTTGAGTGCTGGACATCTCCATATATTATTTGTCATTTTTGTCAAGTAACTATATCCAAACAGAAAAATCCTGTTGAAAATTCTTACTGACCTCATCAAATAATATAACATATATATATATATAAATGCCCATACAGTACATATAGTAACTTGCATAATCCCGCTAATTTTTCTAGTTTGGTGGCATAGTGTGTTTAACTTAGTTAATCGTTTTGTTCAATCTCCACAACTTCCTGCTTTGCTCTCTGGAAGCCCAGTGCCCTAACCACATGACCATTTCTGACCTTGACCCGTCCACTTCAGTAGTTCTCAAATGGGTCCAGTGATTATCCTCATTAATACAAAGACCATTCAGCCATCCATGGTTTAGAGATGTGTTATTTGGTAAACACAGTATTTATGCCAAGGCAACCCTTGTCAGGGAAACAAACTAAAAGGGGTGATGAAATGGAATTGAAAGCAATTTTACAAAGCCCGATTTCAACCTTATATTTAGGCTGGGGATTGGAATGGTCTATTTTGGCCTCTTTGGCAACAACAATTGAACTATGTTTGATTTGGCCATATGTAACATCCCAGCCAGGCTTTGTCTTAAATATACCCAAATTCTAAATTCAAGATTTACATAAAGACGTGCATAGAGAGCTATGTGGCCATTCACATCCTCTCCTAATTCTACATAGCCAAGGTATAATGGTTCTATGACCCCCTTTAAAGTCTCAGGTGTATATTGGTCACCCACTAAATGATGACAGCAAGACTTCAATATAAAGAACTTCTTATACCACAACCCAAACTGATGTCATACTGAGTTTTCTAAAGCTGTAGTGTGTGTGTGTGTGTGTGTGTGTGTGTGTGTGTGCGTGCTGTGTTTTCCCTGCCAGACTCACACCATCTTCTCACTGCTGGGACTGGACCATGCTTATGTGACCAGTACTGGCCGGCTGGTTGGAGTGGTGTCTTTGAAAGAGGTGAGCACTGCAGTCAGCAGAGACTACAGCAGCTGTTAGCCTGGGGTCCATTTGCCAAAGGCCTAGTTGCTAACTTAGCTATTTGATGACTTGAACCAAAACTTGATTTGTTGGTTCCGACACAGTTGTCCATTGCCAACCTACTGAGTCGCTATTTGGATAGCAACACTGGGTTTAGAATTGGACATCTGGCTGGCTTGACCTCCTCGCTTTGGTCTAGGTCATTTCCCTCTTCCCTTCCTGGCTGAATCAATAGATGTAGATCAAAATGATGTATAGAAATGGACAGACCTGCAGCCAGTTAGACCAATGATTCCGAGGATGTTTGCAGAAACAAGACAGAGTGGAGCGTCATAATTTGAAACCAAACAGCAGCATGTGATCTTAATCTCACAGATTTATTGCCAGGTGCACATTAAAAGAAACCTAAACATATTTCAGTGTAACTATGCCTATCTCTCTGTCACATTTCTCCACCCCTAATGTCTTGACATGCACCGCTACCCAACTTCAAAGGCATCAGACTACCCATGATGCAGCCTTGTAAATAATAAATAGCCTATTTGTAAATAATAAAGAAATCATAAAACTTATTAAAAAGATACTGCACATCCCCACAAAATGTAATATTTGAGACAGAAATGTTCCAGTAAGCCTAATACAGTGCTTACACAAGTTTTCCTGTTGCATATAGCAGGGTTTATTTTTTTGGATGTGTTTGTCTGTCTCCAGACATCACTGAACATTGCAAGCGATATAACACTTACTTCTCAAAAGCATTTTCTGCTGCTGACTTTTGCTTACACCTCCCTGCAGGACAGTAATAAAATAAAAATCGCACTTTACCCAGCTTCAGTTTTGATCAAACCTTACATGCTCAACATTGCGTGTTATTGCGAGGGCCAGCATGAATATGTGAAAAGGTATTTTTCACATATACCTGCACCATGTATCCGTGCACCAAATTTTGCTTGTGTGTGTGTGCGTGTGTGTGTGTGTGTGTGTGTGTGTGTGTGTGTGTGTGTGTGTGTGTGTGTGTGTGTGTGTGTGTGTGTGCATTATGCAATACATTTTCTAGCAGATTTTTGTATGTTAGATAAGGTATTGTGTTTATTGAGTAAAAAGTGAATACTGTGTCAAGGCTAAGGATTACAGACGGCTGAACAAGGCAGAGAATTACAGAAAGCACTTAACTGCCAGTTGCTTCCTGTGTGCCACAACGGTGGATGCTAACTGCTCCAGTTAGTTAGTTAGTTAGTTACATAGTTAATTAGTTAATGTCAACTGTGTACTCAGTTCTCACTGTGAGTTATCTATGAGTGTCACTCATCGTGGATGGGTAGAATACAGAGACATTCTCTCAGGGTTCAAGATGGATACTAACTTTTAATGGAGATGGGGTGTTTTTCCTGAAGGCTCATCTTTCAAGGTAAAATGTTATTATGGCTATCATAACAGTGCTGCTCACAACCTGCTCACCTCTGGTGTTCTCTTGCAGCTGAGGAAGGCTATCGAGGGCTCGGTCACAGTAACAGGTGTGAAAGTGCGCCCCCCTCTGGCCAGTTTCCGCGACAGTGGCACCAGCACCAGTGTGGCGGAGGTGACCGAACTGCACAAGCTGTGGAACCGGCACCGGAGCCTGTCGTTGCCACGGGAACCGAGTCCTCCTGAACTAGAGGACCAATCGGACTTAGCCTTTGATGGCAGCCCAGTGTTCAGCAGGGACTGCACTGAGATGTCCACTCAGAACACCACCCTGCAGTCAGACGACCAATCCGAGGTGGTATGCGAGCCATCCAGCCCTTCCCAGTCGCCTGAAAACCTTCCAGAGTTGCCATGTGACTATGATTCCGCCCACATGGAGGTGGACCAATCAGGTTCTGCGGAGGAGCCCTGTCCCTTCCCGTCTGAAGAGCTTCCAGAGGAAGCATGTGAAACAGGTGTGGCTAACACAAAGGATCTTGTCGAATGACTCTGGTCTTCTCTTACTCTCTTTTTTTTGTTCTCTCTTTCCATCTTTGCCAGTCTCTCTCTCTCTCTCTCTCTCTCTCTCTCTCTCTCTCTCTCTTCACCAGTTCATGCACACAACCACAGGACGACAGGGTAATCTGGACCTAGTAGGGCTCTCTTGCAGGTGTGCGTTGGCGGTGGGAGCGGCACTGATAACCCCTTTACCACTTCCAGAACCCAGAGACCTTTCTGCTTCCACTCCTTATCATGTGTGTTTGGAAGACAAAAGTGAGAAAAAGAGAAAGCGCACAATGTGTGTGTGTGTGAGAGAGAACGAGGGAACCACACACGGTTCTGTACTGTACATAAAATTTCAATTCAATGCGTTCACAAAGGATGAAGAGAACGGGACAGGTCTTCACATCACAGGTCTTCTGCCTGCCTCTGGAGATGCGCTGCTGCACAAGTCCGACCCTGTGAGTGGAGTGGAGTGGAGCAATGACAAGACAAGCAAGGGGTCTACATGGAGAGGAAAGTGTGCCGGTATCATGGAAGCAGTGCATGCATCAGTATAGAGGCATGTATGTGGGTGCATGTGAACACTGCAAATGTGTGAATGTGAGTGTGTGTGTGTGTGTGTGTGTGTGTGTGTGTGAGAGAGAGAGAGTGTGTGTGTGTGTGTGTGTGTGTGTGTGTGTGTGTGTGTGTGTGTGTGTGTGTGTGTGTTCAAGTGACTCAGCCCACATACCCATCTGGTGCTGACACTTTTAATCTAAATAAGATTGTCTCTGAGAGCGAGACTACAATTTCTCTCTAAATATAGCTCCTAATAACCCAAACTGAAGGGAAGGAAGGAGAGAGAGAGAGAGGAAGAGAGGAAGGGAGGATTGGTGGGCGTAGAAGTGAGAGGGGACTGGTTGAGACAGAGGAAAATGGGATGACGCAAGAGACAGCGACAGGGAGAGGGACGAAGCGAGGGAAGGAACGAATGGGGGATAAATAGGTATAAACAACATGTCACAAACAAGAATAAATGCCACACTGCGGCAAAAAGCCCCAATCTCTGGCACACAACCGAGCCCCTAGCCAAGTGCAAGTGGAAGTGGTCTGAAAGCACAGCGTAATTTACTCCAATGCCATTTGTATTTGCTACCCAAGATTTATTGTCGGAATCCAAAACATACATGTGTGTGGTGTTGATCAATTGATCATTTATTGATGATGAGTGTTAAAGGCACGACCTGGAATGTCAGAACGGGCTGTGCATGTGCTGGTCCAGACCGATAAGTGTGCGTGTGTGTGTGTGTGTGTGTGTGTGCGTGTCATCCCTCTTGCACGTGTAAATACCAACTCTTGTTGCTCTCTGACCGTGCAAGTTGCACGTTTGGAAAGACTGAGCTTGAAGAGAAACTAAAACATGCATGTGCAAATACAACCCATCATGCTCCACACATGTGTGAGTGTGTGTGTGTGTGTGTGTGTGTGTGTGTGTGTGCGTGTGTGTGGCTATATGTGTGTGTGTGGGTGTAGGCCAGAATCCTCAGCCATATGGGAGAAACCCTGAATATTGTGGCCGGTGATGTCAGTAGATCTAATGTAGATAACTTGTACAGTAGAGACTAGTTTTTTAGACTGGAGTAGAAACGGATTGGTCAGATAAGGAGTGCAAACAGTCCAAAAACTTACATGTAGTGAGAGAATGCTGTTTTATTTTTGTTTTTGTTTTTTTGTTATGTTCATTTTTTTTTTTTAAGAAAGCTGTTCTTGATCCAATGGGTCTAATAAATGTTGCCTTTAGTTTAAGTACAGCTGTTGTGTCTTCAGCACACCCCAAAGGTCTGAATAACCAGAAATGCCTAACGGGGCATCATGACTCACTTGCTTGGTCTTGTTTAATTGCTAAAATGCAATAATATGTGTCTTAGTTTGGAAATGTATTGCCCGCCATATAAGATTATTTTGGGTGACCTTATTATAGAATGTATAGTGTTTCTAGACGACAAAGTGCACATGCAGTAGAGAGAAGCAATAAGTTTGCATACATGGTCCTGAATGCTCTTTATAATCCCACTGAAAAAAATGTGAATGGAGTTTAAACTTTAACTCACAACAATGTATATAAGAAATATGCATACAAATCAACAGTTGACATTATTTTTAAGAATACATGGAATTGTTTTGTACATCAGTTAAATATTAAACTCAATCTTTGAAGTTAATGGCCTCTCATGCGCATGTTCTTTTTAATTAACTTAAACATCACTGTTTACTATGCCAAGAACTGAAGCATGTTTTAGTGTGATGCACCACATGTGCAAGGAGGCCTATAACAAGTTTCTCTTCACATGTAGAATTAAAAGCTCATCATCTGAGCTTGGGTCATGCCCTGGGGTGAAAATATTTTCAATTTCTTACCGGTACCACAATTTTATTGACACTCTTTCATTTATATAAATAAATAAATATATATTTTTGGTTATGTTAGCCCATATGGAATGTATGGAACATGGTTAGCAGGAGGCTCCCCAGACATCCAACCTGTCAAAACCGATTTCGGAGTGTAAGGCTGCAATGAAAATAGCTGCACTAGAGTACAGTACATTTCGGCTTTAAATACAGTAGGCGTTCGATGAGCAGAATAACGCTAATTTCTAATGCCATATTGTTGGTAGATGTGTTTTTACTTAATTACTGCATGTAACTAATTTTTAACATGGATTTTTGGTTGGCAGAAACCCTCTTCTCTTACTACTACTACGTACCACCTGTCAATCTTAAAGGTCCCATATTATGCTTTTTCCAAGCTAACTTTTTTAGCCCTATTGTTCAGAACAGGCTGTTTCTCATGGGGGGTGCACCAGGTAACTAGACACCTGCAGCCAGCACATTGAGTATTTCCCCTGTAGCCTATGACATACCACCCCTAATTAGTCAATTGATCATTTTCATTGTTCTCAGCTGCATAGTGCCTGCCAACTTCTTTCTCTTTTTTTTTTTTTTTTTTTTGCTATTATCGATTCTCATTGCCCTCAGCTATTTATGTGACTGCCAATGCTGTGAGACCCCACCCACCTTACCCTGTGAGATATGTAGTTAGGAAAATTCTATGCAGGTGGTTTCACACAGCAGCTGAACAGTTACTAACCATGTAAATTGTCTATTTTAACAATTGAGGCTTTTCATCCAACTTAAAGTGTGTGTAGAGCCAAGAAACACATTCAAAAGCCATAAAAAGTGATTTTTCATAATATGGGACCTTTAAACCTATCTTAGTATAGGTGTGTATAGGCTTACTTTCACCCCTGGTCATGCCTAGAATGCAGCAGAATGTCTCTAAGTAGTCACAATAAGTAGTCACTGCTAAAGGTAGGATGTGTTGGATTTTTAATCAGTGTTTTGGTTAGCCTCCAGCTTCCAGGGAACATGCTGCCTCTCACTATGTTTGTTGCCAGTTCATTGAGCTAGTTTCATTGTATAGTTAGAAAATAGAGAGTTAGCAGAGAAAGGGAATGGAGTTTGGAGAATCACACCACAGGATCTCTGAAATATCCTAGCATCACCCCCTTACCCCTCCATTTAAGGTATGGAGTATTTGGTTACACTTTATTTGAAGGTACCATCATAAGACTGGCATGACACTGTCATTAACTATGACATGACGTTGTCATGAATCTGTCATAAGCTATACACTTGTCATGACTTCTGTCATTAAGTGTCACCCGGTATTTGTCATGGTTAGGGTTAGGGTATGTCAGAAGTCATGACAGGTTTATAAGATTTATGACAGATTCTTGACAACGTCATGTCATAGTTGATGACAGTGTCATGTCAGTCTTATGATGGTACCTTCAAATAAAGTGTTACCGGGTATTTAAATTTATACATGTAGTTAACTTTCAGCTCAATTGGTTCAGGTCTTAAATTTTATACTTAAAGGGTACTGGAAATTGAATGAATTCAGAGATACTTTTAATCTCAAGTGACTTGTAGATATTAGTCTCCCCAGAATAACTTCAAACAATTTGCTGGTTCAAAGACTGGTGTTCTGACTGAAATATGATGGAACTTATTTATCAGGGAAGACATGGCTTTTTCACAGAGATGTTTCTTTGTTATTTATTCATAGTTGATAAACCAACCAAATGCACAACAAGTCATTGCAACAGAGAGAGGACTTCAAAGAGTAGTCTGAGGAAAAGAAAGACACCATTAGTTTCACATTTGGCCTCTCTTGGAGTACATCACACAGTGATCATAATAGAGTAATGGACACATTCCACTAATAGGCACAGCACTCCCTCTGACCAGACTCCACTGTCCTCAGGTCAGACTGGGAGAGTGTGGAGAAAAATAGATAGGCGGGAAACATTCCAACATTGTCACTGTTTTTGTTTTTTTTTCCATTAAGAATACTGGTATTGTTGGCTTTGACGCTGAGGATTCAAGTCTTTCTCCTTTTTTCCTTTGACATGTCACAAGGCCACCCTCTTCACAGACTCAGCGATAAACCCAAAGGTCTTTTTGTATGAGATACTAAGCAGAGATACATCACTTTTATTTATTTTCTTTTTTTGTACAAACAAGAACAATGGACTATGTACTGTATCTTTTTTATCTTCACAGAAAAGTACAAAACCTGATTGGTCAAAGATGCTGCAGTGTTGACGTTTTGTGGACGTGTGTGCGTGGGACAGGTCGTCACTGGGTCTGGTTTGAAGGAAATGGGAGGCTTTACAGTCAGTTTTAGTAGCTTCCACTCCACAGTGAGTCCCAGCACATCAACAGCAGAATGCAGTGCAAAAGTCACCCTGAACTGTCACCTCAATCACACACACTGTCTAGATACCCTGCACTCCACTCACAAAGGGAGAGAAGTGTGTGTGTGTGTGTGTGTGTGTGTGTGTGTGTGCAAGTGAGACTGTCAGAGAGTGTGTCTGTGTTTATGCATGTCTGTTTGTGTGAGTGTATCAATGCAATGAAGAGGGAAAAACTGAGTAAAGGAAAGACTATGAGAGATCAAAGGTGAGCATGCGTGCATGTTTGTGTGTGTGTGTGTGTGTGTGTGTGTGTGTTGGAGAAGGACAGCGAGTAGAGAAGAAAAGGGCATAAAGAGGAATGACAGGAAAGGAGAACCTGAAAGAGTGAGGGAACAAATAACGAAACAGAAAGAGGCAGGAATGCGGTGGGATATTACAGCCTCA
Source organism: Sardinella longiceps (assembly GCA_027497455.2). Lineage (NCBI taxonomy): Eukaryota > Metazoa > Chordata > Actinopteri > Clupeiformes > Clupeidae > Sardinella > Sardinella longiceps. The sequence continues at coordinate 4,139,230 of JAODXP020000004.1, read as the reverse complement.
CACACTCCCTCTCCTCTAATGCCTCTTCCTCCTCGAAGGACACCACGCCCGAGGTGTCCGACATGCTCCTGCAGTGACTGTAGCAGGGGGCCGCCTCCCGGAAGACACTGTCCTGCCCCTCCTCTGCCTCCTCCTCCTCCTCTTCAGGGGAGAGGCCGGAGGCCTCAGAGTAGGAGTTGAGGGAGTAGTAGCAGGAGTCTCGTCCGCTCCACAGAGACCTCCGGCTGGGCCTGTGGGGAGCGGACTCACACACTGCCCTCCAGTTGAGTTCCTCCAGGAGGACCTGCTGCTGCTCCACCTTCCTCTCCTCCTCCTCCTCCTCCTCTTCCTCGTCCTTTTCACCAGGGCAGACTCGCCGAGTGGAGCTCCTTAGGGACTCCGGCCCCTCACTCTTTGGTAAAAACCAGGATTTCAGTAAGTCTCCCTGCTCTACAGGATTGGACGAGCAGTCAGAGAGGGGCTGGGCTGTTGAGCTGTCAGTCTCAGCCAGGCACGGAGGTTGAGACAGTAGATTGGACGATGCGGCGTCTGAGGGAGGAGCAAAGAGTCATAACACCTATAAGGACAGAGAAAGACAGAAAAAAACCCACAAAGACACACACACATACACACACACACACACACACACACACACACAAACATGAAAGACAATGAAAAAAGATCAGATGGTGAGAGGAGGAGATGGTAGGACTCAACAGAAAGTAATGGGGAAATCATAAAAAATGACACAGAGGAACATGACACAAAAAAAGAACCAGAGAGAGTCTGTGGGCACATGCATGCTCATACCTGTGCTGTCCGTCATCAGAGTGACATCATTATTTTTGGAGTTGTCTTCATCACAAGAGTCCGCATCCTCTTCCTCATGCCCATCCTCCTCATCCACTGATGTCCATGCCCGGAGTTTGGCTTCAGCGATGGCAAACTGCTCAGCAACACCTAGGAGAAAAAAAAAATTAAATCTGGTCTCAAAACTGATCTTTTATGGAACTGAAAAAAGTACAAAAGCACAGCAGAGGGTAATTTGGTAGGGTTGTAGATATATTATAATATAGGGGTGGTGGGGGATTGGGGGGGGCATGTTTGGAATACAAGTTTTCCAACCATCAGAACCTTTTGTCTTGTAAGATATGAGATATGGCCCATGTACAAACAGCTTTGTTTGACAGCACTAATTTTGATACCTTGAGGATGGGGGGGATTCTAAATGACAAGGACGTAAGCAGGAAACCTGCTGTTTTTGCGAGGGCAGTGGCGGTTAACTGATGAACTGATCCAAGGTGGGGTGGAAGTGGAGGTGGAGGTGTAGAGGGGTTTGGAGAGAGAGGTGGAGTAGCAGGTGGGCCTATGTGGCAGAGTAATCTAATTGAACACCATCTGTTTGCCTTACTGTGGCAATTCCATCAGCCAAGAGAGAGGCGTGGGTGGGAAGGAGCTTTTGGAGTCGAGCAACAGTGATGCATGACTGGGTGGGTGGGTGCACCCGAGAACTAGGGGCGAATTCAACAGTTGCAACGTTTCGTAACGTAACGTAACAGCTTCCATTCATCCCTATGGATGACGTATTAAACGTTTTGTAACATTATGTCATCTTGAAAACGCCACTGATGAGAGGGTCACTCGCTCAGACAAGGGGTAAGGGCTGAAGCATTGTAGCCATATGAAGCACAAACCCCCACCCCACCTCCCCCGCCCTCCCGGACGACAGCCAATCGGCACCTGCGCCAAACTGGCACAAAGTTTCAGGTGATTGGCTGACAGACACACGACACTGGGGTGTGTACCTGCAGCGAAGCGAGCTTCCTGCTCCCCCTCTGTCAGGTGGCAGTAGGAGCTGAAGTGGGACTGCAGGGTTGCGGTAGGCGGATCCAGAGGCTTGGACCAGCCTTTCCACTCGATGAGGTGAGCCACTCGGCCCTGGGCCATCGCAGTGGGCTTGGTCACGTGGTCTTTCACCACTTGGGAAATGCCTAAAGAAAGATACAAGGCAACCAATTTCAAAATGAAGCAAACCGGTCAATAGTAAATTAATTACCAATGTGCATGTAATCCAAACATGTTATTCTCAAATATACTTTTATTTACAATCCATTTGTCAAGAAATACTTTCCAAGCCAGACAGGGACAGGGTCATTAAAAGGGTGAATTAAAAGGCCTGGCCACTGTATATCGATTTCACAACCAGTGGCAAAGAGATTTATTCATTTACATAACTGCTGCTTCAAATGATGACAGCAGCAACAAGCTCAAATGTCAGTAGACAAATGTAAAATAATTTGTCACTGCTAAAATGTTGTGAAATATAAGAGAAACCAACACTACACTAGGCTAGGCCTTTCCAATACAATGTGTTACCAGTATTCATTTTCAATTTTGAGCAACTCCACATTGGCTTTGTGTATTAGTGAGTATCGTAAACTCAAAGCCAAATGTCCCTGGTGGTTTTGCAAGGAGAGAGTGAATCTTTACCATTAAATGAAGATCTGGCAAGAGCAGCAATCTCTTGAATGCTGAGGGCTTTCCTTGACTTGGGAAGCATGTCAGCAGGATCCTCAACCTGTGGGATTAGACCAACAGAGCAGCTTAACCTACAGGCTAAGACCGACAAGATGCTGCGGCCTCACAACACAACACCCCCATCACATCCCTTTAGTAGGGCTTGATTGACACACTCAGAGGATTGGCCTTTTTTTTGCAGAATTTGCACTGAAATTAAAGTTGAAATGAAAGTCAGACAGATAAAGATTAGTAATTAGGAATTAATCACGTGGTCTTGTGCTGAAATAGTAATAAAACATATATTCAGCAAAAAATGAAAGTCACTGTACCAGTCCTTGATAATATCTATCATTAGCGTCAAGACAGAACACTTCATAGCCACTTGCCATTTCTTCTAGTAATTCAGAAAATAACTGTGTACTCGACCTTTTATAGAGAGGCAAGGGAGGACAACCTTTACAGCTCTCAGGGATACGAAATGAACTATTCACTCTGATCTCCTCTTTGTATTTAAAACAGACAGATGCAACTGTTACCAAATGAAGCTAAAAGACACTTCAGTGAAGTCCAGATTTTTTGACAAAATAACTCAAGCCAATGCATTACAATACCAATTTACTGTTCAAATTGAAATGCTTTTGGGAATATGAATAAATCAGAATAAATGCCCACCTTCTGCCGAGCTCTAGCCTCTCTGGTTTCTCTGGTTAACGGACGCATAGTGAAAGCTGGGACCTGTTGCTGGCCCTACGCTGAACTGAAGTGAGGTTGCAGAGAGATGCATAGCTTTGCCTGCATCACTGGCCCTGTTCCACGCACCGCCTCCACCGAGCAGATGCCCAAGCCAAAAGCTCCAGTAAGCTTCTTGACTGACGGACCATTTTCTCAGCTCTCAGTGATAAAGTGCAGGGCGTCCCCGTCGCCATTGAGCATATGGCTCTTCCTTCAGATGCATAACTGGCTAAACTCTCTGGTGCAGAATTACAGTGAGCTGAGGGGCCTAATGTATGGAGCATCTGGAGCTACCATCAGAAGGCTAGCAAAGCTCTGTGGAGTTTACAGCAGCTCAGCTTCTCCATCTGTCCAGTGTCAAAAGAGTAGACATAGCACACCTCTACCATCCATGTGAGACTATAAGAATACAGTGTCTATCTATCTATCTATCTATCTATCTATCTATCTATCTATCTATCTATCTAAATCACAGAAAAACAAATTGCAGCCAAAAGTCTTCAGGATATGCAGATTAAGGTACATTATTCCTGTTCTGGACAGGAAATATTTTTGAAGGAGCTTCTTCTTCAAAACAATCTTGACAGTAGTTCTGGTATGTGTGTGGCCTATTAACAGCTCCTGACAATGAGCGTTGTCTTGTTGCCTACTTATAAATGTGCACTATGAGTTCCTGCATGGTTTTAGTGTGATTTTTGCATAAAACCCTTCATTACAAGCTGCTAAACTCACTGCTACTCAAGAGGATGCAGTAGACAGATGCTACTGACATAATGTGGTAGCCTAGGCTACTAATGTGGGTCAAGGTTGCCATTAGACCACAGGTTATAGAATATTATTCTCTCCCTGACTCTCTTCTACTTCTTTTGTTATAATAATAATAATAATAATAATAATAATAATAATAAACACAACACTTGTCGCCTCTATAAACTGAGTGCCTTAGGACTCCATGACTTTGAAAGAAATTTTATAATTTTAAAACCAATGGCAACAGACCAAATCAACATGGAACCCTTTGGTGCGCTTTCCACGAGTTTTCTAGATGTTTCTTTTAAAAGCAGATGTAGCCTAAGTGGGATGAGACCCAATTCACACAATAAGTCTAAACCTAAGTAGGTCACCCATTTCCTTTCATCAAATCCAAGTCAAATATTTGTTCAATGTACGCTACAAAGGCGTGCCAAAATGCAGAATAGAACGCTGACCATTCAGTAGGTCGAGGTTACGCAGCGCACTTGCCGATTAAAATAATTTTATGAGCAACAAGTTGCTTATGAGAATTGTGACAATTTTACAGCCAATGATGGCTGCACAAACGAGATTGCATAATTTTAATATAGAGAGATGTCGATGATTTTGCTCAAGAATTAGATGTTTTCTTCTTCTCTCTGTAGGCTACACGACCAGTGCTCGGTGCTCTAGCAAAAACAAGTGTTTGACGCATTGAAAATGCTCTCCCTCTGGTTTGTTGTTATGGCAACAACTGCCCCTTCTCTTGTAGTGTGTTAGACTGGTTGAAACAGGCAAGGCAAGGAAGGGATGTCTATGAAACTTATCATTAGCTTAGGTCTATAATTGATAGCCAAATAAATGCATTACCAGCTACGCTCAAAACAATCTTATGGGTTTCTGTATCGTCGTAATCATTCCAGCTCTGACCCTCCCGGCCCTTAACCTATTCCTTCCAAAAGTTGACATAGGCCTACGGTGAATTTGAGGGTAATTTTTTTCATACAGAACATAATTTGCTATATTTCAGAGATAGGGCTGCTTCCGGCGACTTCCGACCTTGGATAGTGTCCACATCTTATAGGCTAGTTTTTGTAAAAGGTTTGGGGTAGGCCAATTTCTATACTCAGGAAATGTGATAGCCTGTTCACCTTAAGTTTCAGTGGTATTCTTTTGATTGCACAACTAACTGAAAAATGTTTACACTAGGCCTACGACCGTAAATCGTTGGTGACACGAAAAGCGCATCGGTACATTGGCCTCTCCAGCGATTATAACAGAGAAAGCGTTAAATGTATCTGCACAATCCCCTGCCAAGTGACACTGATTTCACCCGTTTCGCCAACATCACATAGGGTAAACTAACCTATATCACGTAGGGTAAACTAATCACCGCGCGCTCAGCATTATCAGACAGGAAAACCGCGCGATCCAAACGCGCGTCCATGATATTGCAGGCATGATCATCTTCAGGAACAACACTGTAAAGACGCCGTGTAGGACCTCGCTCTGTCTCCTGGCAACAGAAAACGACTGCCGCATATCAATTGACTGTTCATTGTGGGTTACGTGATGGCGTAGATGACATCCAACCTCTCCTTCTGCTCACAATACCTATAGGTAGGCGACATGTTGCTTGAGACTCCAAAGAAGGGCAAGCAACAGTAATGACTTGGCATACATGATGTTATGCATGCACAAGATCAATGATGAAAAGAACAGACATGTCTTACCTTGACGTTCAATTGGGGAAGCGCTGTCAGAAGCATTGCATATGGATACAGCACTAACCACAAATCTAAACAGGATCTGGTCACATCGAACGCAAAATGACTAATGCATTTAACTTAGCAAAAGCTTTGGGAGAGCAGCGAATTATAATATTTTGCGAAGAAACACACTTAACCCCCCAAATTCGTCCCCTCGTTCTGTCTGAGTGGCGGCGTCATCGGCGCAGCAGCATCTGAAGACCCACCTAGACAAGCTCTGTTTCTTAAAGCCACAGTGGCTCTAATGGCCTGAGAATAAGACTATTGCAGTGTACCACAGACTTAACTATGAAGTAGAAGTTTCAGTGTAGAAAAGTGTCAGTCTGCAGTGGTCGAACAGATCCATAAAAATATCCTTGAAAATGGAAATAAAATATTAAATTAACCTACTTTGATAACACCACACTGTGCGTCCTTCAGAAAAGTAAAATTGATCAGGGGATCATTTTGGGAACAGACTGCGATTTCAGTACCATGGTTAGCTCAACTGATCCTGAACTGATCCAATTTAGACTAAAACCACGTCAAGATTGCAGCTATTGCTTTAATTTTTGATATCTCTGGTACCAATCTAACACTGAGAACCGACGAGTGAAACACCTAGAGCCAGCATTTTGCCATCTCTGTTTGAAATCATAATTTGTGGACCGAATGACGAAAGTGCGATGGTTCCCCCCTATCCTACAAGATCATGACCTAATCAGTAACCATTTTCCAGAATCTGGCTGTCATCAAAAGCCTACGGCTGGACGCAGAAGAAGTGGAAAAGCCCTATTCCTGTGTGCCTACAGGTGTTTCTAATTGTCAGATTCAGCCACAGTTACTTAAACCAGAAGCTTCGTTCATTATTCTTTAGGGACACCTGCGTTTACCCTAGCCAGGGCATGACTGGGACCAAAAAAATGGGCATCATGGTTTTTATTCAATAAAAACTTTGTGGTACGCTACAATACTGTAAATTGGACACATTGTATGAACATGAGGGATTTACATGTAATTACACTAGACTAATATATCCTGCAAGAAAATGTATTTAATTATGACCGCCTCAGCCCAAAAATGTCTGTCAGCTCACTGTATGCCCTATGGCCAGTCCATGCCTGGCTACAGGAAGAGGACAGCTCTACTTCAGCTGCCATAAGAGCCTCCAAGAATACACTTTTTGGATTTGCCTCGAAAAAACCTTGGACTTACTTGAAGTCCTGCATATAAATTGTGGACAATTTGCGCAAGTTTATGTGTAAGTCCTGTTATTATAAAGATTGGTTTGTAAACAATTGTGAGAGGCATTGTACATCGATCACTGGAAGATCAATACTACACTGCTAAAAGATTTGCAAATAAGGTCTCCTATGACACATTTACAAGCGAACACATTCATAACCACCAACACCAATATGTCACTCTCTCAGAACTGGACCACTCCTCAGCAACTTGATAGTCTTTTATTTGCAATGTTCGTTTCTCCAGCTTTTCCAGTTTCTGATGCGAAAAAAGCATTAATTCCTTAAATAATAAAGAAAGCAAAATATATTTACATTTTTCTCAATAAAACTGTAATCAGTGGATCATTGAAAGCACCTCTCACCAGCTGGAGGGAAAAAAAAAAGAAATCTTAAATACAGAGAAACTGCCACTTCTGCTGGAAAAAAATACATGGCAATACATCAGATTTTTTTTTTTAATTTCTGAAAAATAAAACAAAACCAAAAAAAAAAAAAAAAAGAAAAAAAAAAACTTTAATATATATGTACAGAACGCTCCTGAAATGTGTTTCCACTTAAAGAGTAGAAAAGGCTTTAGGATCATTACTGTGTCATTTCATCAAGTCGATTTCTTTCAAGTTTTAATTATGATTTCATCTTAAAAATACACTGCAGGCTTGCTCAGGTACAGGCCATCTATTAGAGGCCTAGACAGTTCTTAAATGCAGAAGAGGTAAAATGCAGACGAAACAGTGGAAGGTAAGGGACTAGAAGGGCTGGAGGTGTGGGCAGGTTGCAGAGGGATGGCTTAAAAAAAAGGAAGCATGTCAACCTTGTGTAGGAGTTTAAGGTCAGACAGTCAAAGTCCATTCCATGTCTTCCTAGTTCATCCTGGCATGCCCACTTCGGTGAACACCAAGCATAAAGAGTGGGCAGGGAAAAGAATTGCAGACCTTGCTCAAAATCCATCTGTCATTTTTGACAGGTCAGCAAATACTACGCTCGTCTTCAACATCATTCCCCCCCAAAGCACTCCATTCGCCCCGTGCGCTCACACACACCCCTAAGTAGGCGTATAAACTAGGGGTCAGGGGTCAGAGGTCACACAAAATATCATGGCATGGACTGCCCACTCATGCCTCAAGGGACATGGCATATGACACCATTTCATCTATACGCAAGTGTCATATACTAGGATATTAACAGAAGAGCAGCGTTGGTTTGTATCATTTCAGGAATATCTTTAAATTTTGTTTTTTGTTTTCTATTTAAAATGCTGAAATCGGTGGTGTGATGCAACACGACAAAGCATTCCTGCAGTCCCCCTTTAACTTTTTTTTTTCTTTTTTTTTTTTCTCCTTTTTTCATTTGGTGGCCATTTGCCACAAAGGGGAGGAGATGAGAAGAGAAATGATTGTAGTTTGTAGCTGTGTGTCTTGGACAATGGGGTAGGGGCAGCTCAGTGAGCATGTTCGCTTAGTGACAAAAATCCTCCTCTCTCCATCGAGCAACCTTGCACTGCTCCTCCTGTGCACCAGAGGGGGACAGTGAGGCCTAGCTGTTATCCGATTCGTCCTCTGCCTCCCGCAGCCAGGTGAAGAAAGCAGTGACGGACTTGAGGGCAACTCCCTTGCCCTGCATTTCAGCCGGGTCCTTGCTAGACTCCCACTTGTAGAAGGCCTCCTCCTTAATCACGTCTTCGTCATACAGTGTGTCGAAAAACATGCGCAGCAAGTCTATAGGGAAAGGGACAGACATGGAATTGATTAACCACTGTAGTGTTTCATAAAAAGAACAACTGTCGACTCATGGCATAATCACTTTCAAAGAGATGGGCTACTGAAGGAAAACTGGATAACTCCGAATTTAACCAATTAGTATCTTTGATTGTAAAGGCCAACGAAAAACTTTTCATGATTCAATGCAAACAGGGGCACGAACTGGCCAATCACAAGATAGACTCATTCTAGTGAAGTCTTTGAGATTCAGCCAGGGTATGAACATTTCCTTGCTGTAGGTGAGAGCAGAGACAGAGACAATCACTTACTGGCTGGCTGTTCCATGCGCACCATAAGGGCCTGGAGGGCATAGAGAGCCTGAAGTTCCTTCTGCTCATCAGACAGGTACTTCTGCAGCAGCTTGGCCCTTTGGGTAATCTGTTCCCCATCCACCTTGTAGGGATTCTCACCTGGAGGGAAGCAGACAACAGACTTAGACATCCTTACATTCAAATTCTAATTTGCATTTAGAGACTAATGATTCTCTCTGTGTACAACAAGAAGACACAATCAGCTAAATTATGTACGGAAAAAAAAATCACCTGCATCAAAGAATATGTACGGAGAATCACCTACATCAAAGAATACCTACATCATGTACTGACTGCTATTTAAGAATACATACTGTAGTATGGCCAGAAACTCTTGGCAGCAGAGTAAGCTGGACAAGGTCCAAAGCTCATGTGTGTCACTCTCAGTATCTCGTACTTCTCAAGTTCACTGTGAGACCAACTTGCACATAATGCTATGCCTTACTGAAGGCAACACCTGTAGCTTGACATGTTTTGATTCAATGCCCAGGCATTTGTTGCTCCAATGTTAGAACTTTTTGATGAAATTAACCTTTCTGAGGTCAATGACATTTCATACGGAATCTCTAGAGGTACAGCACTACTGCATGTCTGATTGCTACTGTAAAGAAGCTCGAACTCACAGATAATGGCTGCTTGACAGACAGACGTCATCAGAGCGCGCACAAATGGACTGGAGCTCATCTGCTGCTCGTCCAAGTTAGCCTGCAGAAAGGGAAAACATACATCAGTTAGCCTGAGTGTTCTGTGAGTGAAGACAAAGAGTTGAAATATGGATATTGTACTGTAGGTCAAGACCTACAGCCGCCGAGTAACAACTTTTAACTGAGGTTAATACATTGATATTGTATTGCCATTTTTGTATTTAATTCTTGGGCTAAACCATCTAAAATAATCAAAAGAACATAGGCACAGGTTGCATACCAATTTGGGGCAGTAAGGTTGTCTCATTTAAGGTCACACAAGGGTTTACATGCTGCCCCAACTCATTACTCCAAGTCATTCCATGTTGAGTTGTGAACGCTCACCTCGACCCAATCGTGGATCCTCTGATTGTTGGCCTTGTCCTTGATAAGTCTGTCCAGCTGTTTGCCGAGCTCTTCCCCAGACAGCTCCTTCTTGCTGGGCTTCTCAGACTCCTCTCCCAAGGTGAACTCCACTTTCTGCACAGCGGATGGGAAAATACACTGACTGTCAGCAAAAGTGGATTTCAGACGGTAACAAAGACAGGGAGGGTGCCGTCATATTTTTACATTCACGCAGCACTTAAGACAAGTGCTCTTGAACATGTTCTTCACTCTCCGGGCTGGGCTTCTCTAGCACATGTATATTGTGGCATATTTGAAATCCTAAGTTCCTCAATATTAAAAGTCAGCACAGTTACATGAAGGGACTATTCTTGTTTTAAACGGGATATTGGTGAAATTCGTTTTATGCCAGATACCTGATTATGGCCAAATCAATTAATGTTAATAAGAATGAGGACTTGCGAGTAATTTGACACAAGAATGGCTGTGAATTCGGACGCATAGAGTGTCCCGCGGTTAAGTATTTAACAGTCTATTGTCAAAAGAAGCTCTGAGGTCAACAATACATCTGTCTTGAAACCGTTTCTCCCGCAATGCGTAAAAGCAACATCTCACCTGTTCGGTGACAAACTTGTTTACGTCCTCATCCTCAGGCAAGAAATCCTTCCAGTTCAGCCCAGCCTCTTTCCATTGGCCTCCAGCCTTTTTATGGCTCTGGAGAAAGCAAAGGCACAGAACACATCAAAATAGGCAAACATTGCAAATGAGTTAAAACTTGCAACCTGAAAACTACATTCAAATGGAAGAACCTCGAGGAGACATACCAGTCCTTTGCAGAGCAAGTGAAGGATCTGGACCAGGAGGACTGCAGCCTTCCCTATCGGCAGCAAAGGCTTGGAAATCTCCCTGCAGGCACAAAGGAACAGCAGGTCAGACAAATTTACACATGCCTTCAGAGCAGACACCTCACCGGTCACCTGTGACTGTAGACTAGGGCTTAATGCAAGGGAAAATGCCTGAAACACTGGGTCCTCTTGTATGTAGTCTTTAAGATTACAGTCTGGGTCCATTCAGTTATAACACTTCTGAATTTACCCAGACAAAACATCTAAACGTTTTTGTTGCAAAAATCTGCTTTGAGATCCTTCCAGTCAAAACATTGACACCAGATGAACAGCTGTGATTAATTGTTGGCATTTTTGGTGATTCTGGCAGTCAGGCTTCAAGGAATGTGTTTGGCATGCCCTGATGAAGACAATGGGTCGAAACGCGTAGGCATGTAGCCAGAATTTAATAAAGGCTTTTTAATTTTAGTAAGGAGTGCCTCAAGAAGTCGTTTTTTTATCTCTTTAAGGCTTCAAGGAATGTTCTCAATACCACATGTATCCTGAGTATCCTGACTATGCTCCTGGGAAAATTGATGTGAAGCATTGATATTTTACCGATTGTTCAATAAGAATGAAGTTGATGTAGAATAAGAAACTCAGGGAGGGGCAGAGGAGAGCGCTTGTGAAGCGCAGACGTTGGCTTGATCTTTCAAACAGCATATCAGTGAGCTCACCTGAACAGCTGGCCCATGGGAATGCCTCCCTCGTGCAGCATAGGGGTGATCATCTCAGCCAGGTAGAGCCAGATGTGAGGAATGTCTATGGCCATATCATCAGCCATCTCCAGAATCTCCTGCAGCCTGTTGGACAGAAGGAACCATTTTAAATGGAGCCATTTCTTCAGATTGCCATAGAATGCAAAGAGCACTTCAGTAATAGATTCATTAAAAACTGTCTGATACATGTCCAACTGAAGAGGACACTGGACAACGTGATGACCTGCATAAAGTCACCATGAACCAAAAGCTGTACACTGACCCTTTGTAGTACTGGTCGGCGCTGATCGTGCCAGCGCTAACCAGGTGGTGTAGCAGCAGTCCCATGTGTTCCCGAGCAATAGTGCTGCGCTCCAGAGTGGACTCCACGCAGTTCCGCACAAACACGAAGAGCAGCGACTCGCTGTTCAGTTCCTTCACACACTGCACTGCCTCCTACACACACACACACACACACTTTGCCATTAGTAGCTGTGATGTGATTCATAAGTGTTAGAGAATTGATCAATCAATCTGCTTTTTTGACACAGCAAGGCATTCTTATCATGGTTAGGTTATCAATAATCATTTATTAGGCGAATGATTAGAAGCTGCTCAGTTCCTCAATCCCATCAGTGTGAATCAGTGGAGCAGCAGGGTGGGGCAACTGTATGGACCTTTAAAAGAACTTGGATTTATGGCCGTCATGAGGCAAAACACTGACACACCCTCTTCTTAAATAGACCTTGAAATCAATCCGTTCACAAATTAATAGTCCATGTTAATTGTACTGGTAGTCCCAACCTGGCTCATTCAATCTGGCCCCCTAATCATCCCCCACTGTAATTGGCTCATTCAATAATTCCCTCACTTTCCACCTCAAGCTAGTGTGTGGTGAGCGTTCTGCCGCATAATGGCTGCCGTGCATCACCCAGGTGGATGCTACACATTGGTGGTGTTCAGTGAGGTCCCTCTTCCACTGTAAAGCGCTTTGGGTGTCTAGAAAAGCGCTATAGAAATTGAATGTGTTGTAGTGGATAGCCTTACTGTGCCTGCTTATTGACAGATCATATACAGAGTTCAGTGATGTGTATTTCTGTGTGTTTTGAGAATGCGAGTAGGGATCTGACCTTCAAATCGTTGATGTGCAGGTATTCCTCGATGATGGCCTTGGACTTCTTATCCACATCATCCTCACTCATGGCCGGCTTGCTTGGTGGGGGAGTAGGAGCTGCCTCCCTCTTCACTGTAAAGGTATGATGGGGTAAGTCAACGCACATTTTCCACGAGTTTACAGACACACAAGTTACAACACTTCCATTCTGGCTATATTCCTTACTCCCTCATTTTACAATACATACATTCATCTTTTTGTCTTCTTTTCAGTCTAAATGTATTAATATCTAAGCACTGAAACTCTTTAAAAACACCCGTTTCATTGAGCAGTCCTCCAAGTATAAAGAAATCCTGTACATTGTCCATTCCACCAACGTTTCGGTCATTCGACCTTCTCCAGGTAAAGTTGTAATGTTGGTGGAATGGACAGTGTGCGGGATTTCTTTATACTTGAATGACAACCCCACTGGGATAATATCCTGCGCACCTATCCAACTACAGGTGTGCGAAAGCATCAATTTGAATTGAGCGGTCCTCACCACTGTCTTTGCTGCGTTCCCGGTCATGGGCACCTCTGTCCCTGCTGCCCCGATCTCGGCTGCCTCTGTCGCGGTTACCCCGGTCCCTGCTACCCCGGTCCCTACTGCCGCGGTCACGGTCGTCCGTCATGCTGGCCACGCGGCGCACAGAGTCACCTGGACCCCGGCTGTCTCCGCCCCGGCTCCTCTCCTCGTTCTCCCGGCTGAAGCTGCGCTTGGTAATGGGTGGCCGATTGCGATCTTGGCTCCTGTCCTCGCGGCGGTCGAACCTCTCAAACCTCTCCCGGTCCCTCTCGCTGCGGTCGCTTCGATCCCGATCACTGCGGTCCCTGCTAGAGCTGCCTCTGTAAACGTAAACACAGGAAGAACAGTGTTCGTCAGACAGTTAAACCAATCAAGCAAGGGTTACATTTCCATATAAAAAGCACAGATGTAAAAATGTTTGTAGCAGTTCTGCGTTCTAAGAACATTTAAGAGGAGAAGATGACTGATGGTGATTGGCGAAACTAAGCCATGCCATGTGCTTTACCTTTGTGGGACTCTCCTGTCAGTATCCTGATTGGAGGATGTGTTTGAAGGCCCAGACTGTTGCAGGGCTGAGAAGCGGTTGAGGGTGCTAGTGGCTGGCCGACCAGAATCTGACAACACAAAGCAAAACAATTTAATGAATTGGTATTCATCCAATTACATACTTCATATTCAAAGACCATCATCAAATGATACGTCAAAAGTCAAATTTTATGCACATGCGGTTACTATACATTTCTTTGCTGGGCACACGCACGGTTACTATACATGTCATTGCTAGGCTATCTACAGTCCACAGGTGGAAAATTTGCGTTGTCCCTTGCCAAGATGAGCCTAATACACAGCTGTTTAAATGTGATTAGTCACATTTTTTTATTAGAATAAAGTGAGATTGCACTGATTCTCTATTAACACATTACCTTCGACAGCCCTAGTTCTACCACTTGTGGCCACTGTATTAAACAAAAGCTGTATTCAAGACTATGGAGACATGCGTAAACATATAGCAAGAGAGCCGGCTTTGCAACTATGCGAGTGGCCACCTGTACGGATGAGGCATATCTGTGTCAGCAAAGGTGTAGTGTGACAATGTGCACAAGCAAATAACCACATCTGCACGGCCAGACACTGAGAAGAATACCCTAAGTGAAGCGTGCAGCCGATCTCCTTACCTTGTTCTGCACTGGCTTTGGTGGCTCCAGTGCCCCCACTGCTGCCTTTACCCCAGCTGCCCCAGGTGCCCTTCCCTCCAGGAGCGAGCAGCTGGTTGTTGAAGTCCAAAGCACCAGGCTAGAGGGGGAGGGAAGAAGAACCACAGGTCACATGGGGAGAAGAAATGGGCTCAGGAATCAAGGGGCCTGATGCCCCCATGCAGAGTAATCAACCCTTTAAGACCCGACTGAACCAATTATGCAGCCGATTCATGCCAGTATTTCAAAATGCCACAACAGCAGGTTACTGACCTTGGTGATTTTGCTGAGGCGGCTTGTGTCGATGGGCCGATTCTTGGAGATGGGAACCGTGTTCCAGCCCTCGTCCTGGGGCTGGCTGTTGCGGCCGCCCCCTGAGGAGTGGGGTCCACCACGGCCACCACCGCCGCCGCCGCCGCCCCCACCGCCACTGCCGCGGCCACCCATGTTCTCCTTCTTGGACATGAGCGCCTGCACCTTAATCTGCTCTCTGTGCTCCTCCAGCTCAGCCTCCTTGTGGATCTGGTCGATAGTCTTGGGGCCCTGGTCTCCTCTCCTGGGCACCCAGTTATTCTACAAGCAGGAGATTGGGGAGGGGAGGGGGGTCAGACAGAGCTTGAGACAAGGTAACGGATTTCAAGTGTAAATCTTTATGCCCTGATGAAGATTGTGTGACTAAAAGCTCAGATTAATACTTTTTTTTTTTTTTTTGCATGGACATGAGTGTGTAGAGCCTTCTTTTCAAATGATTCCCTCTGGCACCTTATGACGGGGAGTGCTGTGTATTTTACTGAATCTTTACAAATTGTAAATCTTTACCCAAATCTCCCAACATGCCCATCATTAACAAACAATATATTTCCTTACCCTTCTGAGGTCCAGGACGTCCTGGAGCATGAAGCGAATACGGGACGAGGTCTTCCTCTCCTTGATGATCTTCTCCATCTGGTTGAAGTACTGGTCCATACGGGGCTATGGGCACACACACAGAATGAGTTTACCAGAGTCTATGGGCTCCATGCTAAGAGGTTCACCCACACTCAAGAACACTAATCACAAACAGCTTCAACCCCTACTCCTCATATCCATTTGACCACCCCCTAAATCTGCATATATATATGTATATATATACACACACACACACACACACACGTAAATAGACATACAATAGTAATTCAACAATAGTGTGATGTTACTGCAGTTACTTATTAACTCCGATGATGTTACTGCAGTTACTTATTAACTCCGATGTTAAATGTTAAGCAACATTTCAGAAACTGATTAAATGACTCAAAAAATTAAATCTGAAATGGATGTAAATTTCTATCAATACATTCTTTCTCTCAAGTATTAATAGTCTTGGCTTCTAGAGTGTTAAAGCGACTTTGGACAAGACCATCAACCACACGTCACAAGACGGCAAGACCACAAGACTGATCTTACTCTGGCATTCATGACCTAGATTAGAACACATAGCCTCAATGACATGGCAATTTGACCTGCATATTCTGAGCTGACATCTAATCACCTTGGCCTTCTCAAAGTCCAGGTCCTTGCCGATGGTGGAGAGCAGACGGCAGAGGCACTCCAAGCTCTCCTCGTCGTGGTTCTTGAGCAGCTTGACGATGCAGTCGTGCATGATGGGCTCGGTCAGCATCTTCAGCTTGAAGAGCTCGCCGATGAACTTGATGTTGCCCAGTGACCGCCTGCGGGCCTGGTCCTTGGCCTCCTCCAGCTCGTCATTCAGACGCTGACGCTCCTCCTCCTGAACAGGGGGGGGGGGATAGAACAAGCTTTTAGAATAGGTGACGCTATGGGTGACTCACATGTGTGGCTGTTTGTGAAACAGGAAGGAGTGTTCCTGGGAAGAGGCCAGTAACACCAAGTTTACTCGTCCCAGAATTTGTATAAAACCAGTTATATGTACATCTTTTAAAGATGATGACAGAAATGACAAAAAAGCATGGCAAAGACCTATTACCTCTGCAGCGGCGTCCATCTCCTTTTGTTTCTGCTCAAAGATCTCATCATCATCCTTGTCCTTCTCAAACTCCTTCTGACAGCGGTTGAGCAGCAGCTTGCGGAAATTCACAGTGACTCCCGGCTTATCTGATGTGGGGACTTTAAGCTGCAGGGACGAACAAAGAGTTTTGATTTACTCTGAACACAGACATGCATAACAAGTCAGCAGGGACAGCAAGAGGGTGGGTTGGGGTCTTTTCTCTGCACTCAACACAAATCATTTCTCAACACCACATAGAATTTTTGTTCAAATACACATTAAAAATAAGGACTAGTAAGAAAATGATAACAGTTCTGAAACCTTGACTTTTTCTAAATCTAGGCAACCTTTGTAAAACACAGCAACACACGGTCACACTTTTGGACATGATGTAGCAGTGGGTAGATTGCTTAACTGACCGGACTTGATTCCCTTGCTTTGGATAAAAGCATCTGCTTAATACCAGTGAACTTAACTTGACTTTCAAGCACATCCACACACACCCACACACTTACCCCCATAAGGCAGCGACACATATTGGCGTAGGCCACACTGAAGTTAGGCTCGGAGATGGCTTTCTCGAAGATGAGGTCGATGACGCCCTTGAGGCGCTCCTCCGTGTCGATGGTGAGCTCGGTCACCTGCTTCATCAGCTGCTGGAACATCTGTGGCGTCAGCTTGTTGAGCACGCTGCGCACGCGACGGAACAGCTCCTGTGTCTTGGCCACCTCTGGGTCATCCTCATCCACGGCCTCCTCTGCGCCAGGCCCACGGCGCGCCGCCTTCTTGACGCCTGGCTTCCAGGCCTTCTCAGCCTTGTTGAGCTGCACGTCGTCGTTCAGGGACACACTGGCGATGATCTTTCGCGGCTCCTTGCGCTGACCCTGCTGAGAACGCCTTGGCCCAGGCGGCTGAGATGGGGAAAGGGGAAAGGGAAAAAGGTGAGGTGGAAAGAGGTCAGATTAGACATATTCCTAGATGGAAACTGATTTCGATTTTGTACAAAAATTATATTTCATTCCCTGGTTATCATCAATACACAGATTTCTTAAAAAAAAAAAAAAAAAAAAAAAAATAGACATATTCCTGATGGAAAAATTCTCTCCCTCACACAGCAGCACTAAATCATAAACAAGCAAGATGATGGACAGACAAACAGAGATAAATCAAGACGTGAGTGCAGTAGAGTGACCGGACCAAGTGAGTAATTTCTGGGTAGTCATGATGTGGGGACAGGAGAGGGAGAGGGAGAGAGGGAGGGAGAGAGGGAGGGAGAGGGAGAGGGAGAACTTGAAATGTTGGCCATGCCATAGATCAAAGCACTGAAGTGAGAGAAAAGGGATGAGAGTTAGCTTAGAAGTTGGATTGACTGCATCACTAGAGAGAGGCCTGCACTTACAGGGCCGCGTCCACTAGCTGACGGTCTGCCCAGGTTGGCGAAGGAGGGGGTGAAGTCTGGACCACAGTTCATCAAACGACTTGGGTCCAGGGGGCGCAGTGGCGTCTTGTTGGCCTGGAAATACAGCAGCATTGACAATCAAGGAATGTGAGGGACGCAATTGGAGCAATATTAAACTGTATTTAGCTGCTTGAGCAGAAATTGATGCTTTTACCAACATGCTGATGTTACTACTGATGATCCTTACACTGCCCTTTATCATTGTAATCATACTGTAAGTCACTCTGGATTAAAGTCAAATACAAAAGCCATACACAAACTATGTGCAGACAGATCCCTTGAGTTTGAAGTGTTGACTAGCAATGAACACACACATTAAAATCCAAAATTTGAATTGCCACTGCCATGCTCACTTCAGAAGAGCTACAACAATATTAACCCAAAATAAAAGTGTTTGGTTGTTCACATTTTGTCATAAAAAAGGTTAAGACAGAGGGCATGCTCACCTTATCCAGCACAACATCGCTGATGTGGGGCAGGCCCTCGGGCTTGTTCATGCTGGCACTGATGAACTGGAAACCCAGCAGAAACTCCCGGTCGTAGCGCTTCTTCTCCTCTGGGTTAATGGGCTTCCATTGTTCTGGAGGGGAAACGCATGTAGAGAATGTAAGATTAGCATACACCAAGGAACACCTGATGACGCCCACTAAGTTCAGACCAGGCAATTCAAGAGAAAAATGTATGTGTAAGAGATCCTGTAACCAGTTTCCTTTTTTTTTGCATTTAGCATGGAAAAAGCATTGCATTAAAGCAATATACTGGAGTAAGTTTAAGCATTGTCCTGCTGCACGAGCCTTCTAACAGCAACATGTTTGGCATGAAATGAAAGATTTTCGAACAGCACAGACCTACTGCGAACGCGAAACACTTTACATTGAGTCAATGTAACCTCAGATCTTACTTTCGGTTTCCAACAGTCAGGTCCCATTGATTCAGTGTAAAGAGCCTGTTCGCTTCTGCGTTCGCGTTCGGTCTGTGCTGTACCAAATTATTTTGTTCCACTCGCTAACTAGAGCATTTAGCAAGCTCTTTTAACAGGGCTATGCTTGAATTCACTCCGGTACTCTCCTTTAAGCATGGAATTGTGATCAGAATTCTTGAGCCAAGTGTGGCAGAACCCACCTTCCTTATACTGGTACTTCTGTTCAACTGCCTTGGGCACCTCAGGCTCAATGTTCTCTGCATCCAGCTTGTCCTCTTTCTCCTCCCATGTCTGCTCCACCTCCTCCACAGGGGCGGCGGGGGGAGTGGCAGGACGAGCCTCTGTGGGCTCCGGCTGGGAGACAGCCGGCTCAGGAGCAGGTTCCTCCTCAGGCTGTGGAAGCAAACGCTTAACAGTCAGTGTGTGTCTGTGTGTGTGCAAGAGTGTGAGTATAGTCAGGGAGCCTCCCAACTGGTCAGTTCAGGCCTCATTTACAACCTTTTCCACCAGCCCAACCTAGGTGCTGGTACTGAGCTGGTGCTTGTGCCAGTTAAGTGCTTGTGCCAGTTAAGTGCTGGTGCTACCAACAGTTTATCCACAAAAAACAAAAAACAAAAAAAAAACCAAACAAACACACAATTCTCATTTCCACAGGCTGAGAGCCAGAGTAGTGCTGCATCACGTGGCTACATCACTACATGAGCCCGTTGTCCTCGCATGTTACAATACTACTTACTACAATACTAGTTACTACTGAACTGTTGTAGATGAAAGTAGTAATATAACCGTGAGATGATTTCCGTAGTTGGCAAATATACTGTACATTTAGTTTGAAATTTTCCCTCAAATATTTTTAGTAAGATAGCGAGAAGTTGTACCTGTACAATCCAAAAATCCTGTTGTTTTAACCAAAGAATATGTGTGCTGTGAATTTTGAAGGTGTCCATCAGCAAATTAACTACACTTACAACATTAGCAAGCTAAGCAAACCGTCAGCAGCCTGTTCTTGTTTCTGGACCAGCTTTAAGTTGGTGCCGAGTTGGAACCTGTTTTACAGTGCCGGGTTTATTTGTGGAAAACCAAAGAACTGTTTCGATATTTGACCATTGGCACCGCACCAGCACTGGGACCACCTCAGGGGTTTTAGGCTGATAACAGTTTGATAGATGCAAACTTCACAGGAAATTCTATTTTTGGTCATCTGAGAGATCCATCTTTACTGATGGTGGTGGGTGGTGGCAGCAACTACATCACAAAATCCTAATACCCTCTGCTGACCAATTTTGTGAAAACATCCAGAGAAGTGTGGAGAGCAAAGTTGATAACTAATTAATTGACTTATTATTGCAAAAAAAAAAAATAAAAAACAAACAAACAAAAAAAAAAACGCCCGAACTGACCTCTTTATAGGCATCCAACACGTCTCCATCTTTTTTGTCTAGGTCCTTGAGCTTTTTCTTTTTCTTTGGCACAAACTGGGCAGCTGTAACAGAGATACGAGATGAGTTGTTACATGGGCAGGTCATTTTACTAGTTTAAATAGTTCAAATCATGTAAGTCTATCTGATGTTTTTAAAGACACTCTCGCCACATGCACATGTCAGAATTACACTTGTGCATGTGACAATGAGAAGATCCTGACTTCATATAGCGTTGTGTCAGCAACTTAACAAATAGCAACGACAAACAGATTTTTTTTTTAAAAAATGCAACAACAAAATGGGTTCTGTTGAGAATGGAGACCCAACCTGTTCAATACAGTACAGAACAAACTTTATTACACATTATTTACCTTGCATAGTCGTAGTCTCCTCTACAGGGCAGCTAGCTGTAACTGGGGCTGAGGGGGCTTCCTTAACCTTCTCCTCAACTACTGCTGCTACTGCTGCTGCTGCTGGGGCCACTTCTGCAGCAGGGGCCGTCTTCTCCTCCTCGGCAGCCGCTTGGGTCTCGACGACGACCGCGGCCTCGACAACGGCCTCTACCTCAGTGTGCTTGGCCTTGGGCACCTCCTCGGGGTCCTGGGGCAAGCCGTTGGGCAGCTGGGGCTCAGCGGGCTGAGGCTCTGCATCGGGTTCAGAGGTAGGCGTGTCCACTGCCGGGGCAACTGGGGCTTCCTGTTTCTTGGCAGGCTCCTCAGTGGTGCCATTGGTGGCTGAGGCTGTGTCTGCTTCAGGGGCGGGGGCTGGGGCTGGGGCTGCGACTGCAGGAGCAGGTGCAGACTCCTCGACTGTAGCGACTGTAACTGGGGCAGAGGGTTCAGAGTCCGACACGGGGGCCGCCTCTTCCTGCTTCTCCTCTTCCGTCGCCACCTTTGCGGCCGGCGGCTCTGGTTTGTCCTCCTGCGCGTGCGGGGCGGGAGGCTCGGCCGTGGCAGTAGGGGCAGGGGCAGGGGCTGGATCCTGTGGGGCGGAGGCTGCTCCTGAAGACTGGGGTGCCGGTGCGTCCTTGATGCTGCTGCCTTTGGCCTCCTCGGGGGCAGATGTGGGCCCAGGCACTTCCACCTCAGGGGGCAAGGAGGAGGCTGGAGGTGGCGGGGTGGCAGATTCCCTCTCACTGGGGACAACGGGGACCTCTTCTGCTGCTTTGACGTCTGTGTCAGGTTTTACTCTGGGAGCGGGTGAGGCGGAGACTGCCGCCGGCTCTGGGGTTTTGGCAGGGGGAGGAGGTGTCGGGGTAGCTGACTTCACTCGCTCATCTAAGTATAGAAAAAAAAAAAAAAAAAAAAAAAGTCGTCAGTCAAGGCCACTACAATACAGCAATGGCAAAAATCCAAGCTAGATTTAATACAATCCTCATCAGTTGTGTGACGAGTGCTGAATGGAGAGCAGAGTGCCGAGCTGTAGACCCATTTGACTCACCTGTTCTCGTCACTATGGTGGCAGCAGTGGGAGCAGAAGTAACAGCGGGCGGGTTTTCTCCATTGGCTTGTGCAGATCCTGACGCCTCAGGCCCAACAGACTGAAATCAACAACACAATTATAACTTGCTGTCATTTATATGGAAGCTATTTCACGCAGCCTTGTGCGCGCTGTTATAAGAGAAATCCAGTGTAAATCAATCCATAGCCCTGTTTTTCTTAAAGACAGCATTCGGGGTACCTGGGACAGCATGGCTATCGACTGATTCACACCAGATTTCTCCCTTTAAGGCAAACAAGCTATGAACTTCAAATGTTCAGGGTTCGCCACATGTGTGCAAGCTACCTGAGGAGGTGTGGGGGTAGAAGTCGTCCTTCCTCCAGACATGATCTCCTCTGTGATATCCCGGCCTCCCTGGTTAGGATCCCGTATCCGGATCTGTAGCAGGAGGATGGCAGTGGAAAGGAAAGCTGAGTAACTCAGTTCAAAAAACATTATGCAATTCATTTCTTGTGGGTCAGGTTAGGGAAAACTAAAATGATTAAGAGCTACTTTTTTAGCCTTAAGAATCTTTGAAAATAGGGGCCCAGAGTTCCATCACACATAATCGTTAAAGCAAAAATGCATTGATCAGATGGGACATGCCTTCGATACCTGTTTGCGCTCCCTTTTGGGCTGCTGTGGGGTGGGCGCCTGCTGAGGAGGAGCTGGAGCTTGCTGTGGGGGGTTCATCATAACGGGTGTGGTCTGCACCGGTGAGGAGTACTGGGCCTGGGCAGGGTAGTATGCTCCCGCTGCAGTGCAGATAATCAGATGAGAGAGAGAGAGAGAGAGAGAGACACAGAGAGACAGAGAGAGAGACAGAGAGAGACAGAGAGAGAGAGAGAGAGAGAGAGAGAGAGAGAGAGAGAGAGAGAGAGAGAGAGAGAGAGACAGAGAGAGAGAGAGAGACAGAGAGAGAGAGAGAGAGAGAGACAGAGCAGAAGTGGAAGGAAACATTATCATACTATACTCTCATAAGCCATAAGTCTCAAACTTAAACCAGTTTTAATCAAGGCCAAAAGGATGCAGGACACTTCAATTCATGAGAGTCTTCCAATTCCTTGGTCAAATGCCAAAATGAATAAATTGTTCATTAATAATTTACTTATGAAATGTATGGTATGGCAATACCATACAAACATCACATATGAGTGTGTGAGTGAATATCTGATGAGCTAGTCTGCATGAAATAAGGCCTTGGTAAAAAATGGCTGTAGCCCAGTGCAAGTCAACACACATCTACACAACCTGATGTGAGCTGAGGTAAATTTGCCGTAAAAGCATTATGCATGCATCAAAGGTAAGAAGGCATACGATCACTTCCTCATCAGAGTGGGGGGAAAAAACGCTTTAGACATACCCTGTCTGTTCTTAAGACAGACCGCAAGTTAGGCTCCGTCCATGTGCATGCACCTTCAATCTATTACCATTCTATTCTTGGGGCTTTCACAACTCCAAAGGGGCGCATGCTGCCCCTTCTCAAAATGAACTTCACATCAGCATGCATGCATGCACGCACACACACACACACACGGGTATGCCAGAGGAAAACAAGTTTGGGTTCACGAGCAGGCCGCTCCACATGCTCAACATTTGGACTCAAAGGCTCCTGTGGCCAAAAACTGAAAAGTGAACACGTGCGGTTCACACCATAAAAACTGGGAGTGGCGCCGTGTGAACCTGAACTGGTGTTCCCCCTTGGGTTGAAGACGGAGATGGCCCTGCAGTTCCTACTCACCAGGATAGCGCTGGGAGGTGAGGGGAGCGCCATGTAGCGCAAGGCGGCCGTTCTCCCGGCCCGCCCCCCTCCCCCCACCTCCCCGCCTCTCCCTCGCAGCAAGGGAGGGCTCTGAGCTCGCCAAGAAAGAGAGGGACGGGAAGCGCATAAAAGGTTATGTGGGGGGGATGGACAGACACAGAGAAAGGGGGAGAGAGAGAGACAGAAAAAAAGAAATGCACAGAGTGAATGAACAGGGCTAAGAGGAAGAGCTAGATACAGCAGACAGAGGTTAGGATACTTGACAGAACTCATCACTGGAACGGAGCAGGAGAGCAAGAGAGAAACAGCGCAAGAGAAAGAGAGAGAAAGAGAAAAAGCCATAGTAGCACAGACATAAGGAAACTAAAAACCCAAGTACATTTCGCAGTCAGTTAGTCAGGGCAGGTAGCATTTACATAGCATATAGGCTGAGACCTTCACTAGAAATGGTCAACATAACCACAAGTGTTTGGACCAGTGATATGTATGGCCTTTGAAAAACTGAACCATTTGGCTTTAACCACATGTGAAGGCCTTCTTCAGAATGGCTTGCTTGCAGGCCTGGGCCTGGTCTTCTCTTAGAGGGTCTTACCATATGAACTGTATTCTGGATTGGTTCCAGAGTAAAACCCAGCTGTTCCACTGGCCACTGGGTACTGTTGCGCTTGAGGCATGTATGGTGGACGATACTGTAGAGAGAAGGGATGGAAGGGGAAGAAACACAATCAAACAAAAACATCTAAAGACAATCCCATACATATTGCAGTAAATGTGAGGAGTGGACTACAAGGAATAACCACTTAAGAGTCTAACCTAGTCATATTCATTACTCTACAGGGCTTTCATGTGTGTAGGTAAGTAATGTTGTCTGACTATTTACATTAAGGCACCCTGCAAGAACTTGGGGTTAAGTGCCTTGCTCCAAACTACCATCAATGCAATGACATCACTTATTTTCTAACTTCAGGGTGGTATAAAACATCAGAAAATGGGGCAGTGCGTCACAAGCCCCATCCCGTCTACACTTCTGCTGGCAATAAATGATGTTTGTGACTGCATTCTGCGTCATGCTCGACATTCGCTTCCACCTCGTCCATTATTACCTCACATTGGGACACCTCGGCGGCCGTTATCCCTTACATAACCCTCTATGATGTAAAATCATTCTGAATTCAGAAGTGTCTTTTAAAGACTTATCAAATAGTCTGCCATTTCAGGATTTTGATACAATCCCTCAGGTGCATAATTAGTATTCCTGGCTTACAATAATAATGATATGCACCCCAAATTTAATTGACTGATGTAGCATCTCAGTGAGCCAACCCCAAAGAGCTGTGCTATCTGGATATAAAACAAGTGGTGAGCTAAATTTCAGAGTGAAAAGAGGCTAATTGTGTAAGAAGTCTATGAGAGTGGAAAGCTTTTTTTCCCTGCAACCAGTAGTTTGCTTTCAAGCTGCTATATACGACGTCCTCTCAAATATAATACCAAAGCTGGTGCCATGCTGTACCTGTCCAGAGGGTATGAAGTAGGCCGGGCCCTGAGAGTTGGGGAACTGCAGTGGCTGCTGGGGGATCATCATGACCTGGGAGCTGGTCTGGTACACATGGGTGGGAGCCACAGGCCGCGGGGTGTTGCTAGGTTGGACCCGTGGGGCACTGTTGGGCAGATTGGGCCGGTTCTGATAGTACGGCTAGAGAAAAAGAAAACACAATACTCTTTGAAGCCATTTCTCTCACTTCTATTATGAGCAACGACTACTTATGTAATTTCACGGATTTCATAAAGATATATCTGTATTCTCATTCTTCTGAATGATCACCTGTTCATCAGCAGATATTAACATACTGGACTGATGAGAACATCCCACAAGTCAACACCAAATCTGATCAGTGCATGACTTTCTATTAAAGAGATGTTATATTATGCTATAGCCATCAAATGTTCTTGGCAGTTACATTCAGATGGTCAAGCTCAGGTAGCAGCCACGAGGATGGGGGCAACTAGAATAGTCTAGAGGTATGAATCCAAATTCATTGCCTACTAAATTATCATCTGTATGCGTAAGGCTGTGAACCTTTACTTTTCTAAACACACAGATAAATATGTACATCACAATAGCGTATCAGTTTTAAGCTAGGCAAAATGAGACGGCCTGTCACAGAGGCTAGAAGTTTGGTGGACTCTAGTGTGCGGGTGCATGCAACACATCTTAGTACACAAAGCCAGAGGAAGCATGGCCATACTAAAGCAGAGGGAAAGGAAGCGAGTACAGTACGAGGAAAGAAGCAAGTTACCTGCAAGGACCTGAATCCACCCTGCAGCCGCAACAACACACCAACAGTGGCAAGAGGAACACGATACAGAGGGGAAGAGGGGAGAAGGGGGAAGAGAAAGAGATGGTAGGAGATGAAGAAAGAGGAAGGTGGAGAGAAGCAAAAGGTAGTAATAACCGGTTAGGCTGAGCAGCGAGCAAACACTCAGCACACATCAAACACACAGTTATTATGCGTAATCTAAGCACCTTTGTGAATCAGGGACAAGAAAAGACAGACACAAAAACAGAAGAGACAGTGCCCTAAGCAAGAGTAACCAAAACACACTTGGATCTTAAATATGTTAGTTGAGTGTGCATCTGACTCATTAGAACCCAAACGGTTCCACCCTGGCAGGGAAGATGGAACCGCTTTAGGTCAGAACCCAGCCCAGAGTGAGCTGCTGTCTGAAACTGTGTCTAAAAGGCCATCTAAATCTCTGAGACTCCCAGAGGCTGGGACAGGGGTGTTAGTACCTGTTGGTGTAAAGCGCGTGGCCCTGGCCCAGGAGCAAACTAGAAGCAAGAGAGAGCAGAGAGGGTGTAGGTCAGACAGCACACACTCACTCACACACACACACACACACACACACACACACACACACCCCTACACAGAAAGCCTGGCAGACATGCAGAGTTTTCCAAATACAGACATAAGAGTTACAAAGACAGAAGAGTTAAGAAGCAGATGTAGCCGCAAAAAGCCGTAAAGCAGCACAGGTCTCCAACGGAAAGAGTTACAGTACCATTAGCAGCACATGTATCTGGGTTGAGTGTGTGCGTGTGAGTGTGTGTGTGTGTTTGTGAGAAAGAGAGATGATACAATTCTGTTAGGCATAGAGGGGGTGGTGTACCTGCCGGGGTTGCGGTGCAGTGTTCATTGGTGGAGGTTGTGGAGCAAAGACAACAGATGGGGGCTGGCCAGGAGGAAAGGCAGCCTAAAGTGAGAGGTGGAGGCAATTATATAGCCATGTTCAGCAATAATGAGTGGCCGATACACAGCCTTTTTCCAAAGGTGCAGGAGTGGATGTTGTGATTGGCTCTTACCTGTGTCAGTCCAGGGGAAGGGGCGGGGTGGGGGACAGAGGGGGGTCCTGTTATAGGCTGTGGTGGTTTATTCATTTCACGTGGTTCTGCATGAGGGGGTCTCGAACCTGCCTGCCAACTGACGTCGAGAGTAGAAGAACAGCAATGACATGAAGGTCAAATTAACACCCCAAATATCACATTCACTACTTTGCAAATCTCTTAAATCATGAGCAATATATACCTTGGAAATTCTAGGGTTCAGCTGAACTTCAAAAGGAAGCCCAGGTTTTCAATCTTCTCCAAGGTGGTTAGCCTAAGAGATACAAAAACACAGAGCAAAAAAGTGGCAGACAATTAGACAAATAAATGATCAATCAAACAAGTTATGTTGATCTGCATGTATTGGACAGATGGTACCGTTGAGTACAGCTCTGAAAAGTCAGTCTACATACATAGTCCAGCATGTATTCAGCCGTCCTACAGTAGGGGTGGATGACAGTGGTGGGGAGTTCACTGCTGGGACACTGATAACGAGCAAGAGACCCGCCCACGAGCAACACATCACACCCATGCATTTTACCAGCGAACGCATCTTTCTCCGCATGCATCAGTGATGCCTTAAGGAAAGGGAGTCCCCTGAGAGACCAGCTGGAAGGCTGGGGCCTGTGAGAGAGATGACAGGGCATGCAAGCACTCCACAACAGGGCTACCAAGAGCGGAATGTGGGGGAGGGGGGGCAGATGAGCAACTTCCCACAGAAACCTGGGAGATGAAGGGGGGGGGGAAGGGTGACATCTCACAGGTCAGACAGGTCAGACACAAAAAGAACTGGGTCTCCTGCCCCCCCACCCCCCAGGTCTTGTTTTGATGCCGACAGATGGTGGGCTGTAAACACACCCTGGGGAGCGACAGCTCTGGCTTCCCCACAATGCAGACAGGAGGGGCCGTGGCAGCAGACTTAAGTTGCACCTCAGTAGCCTTGCCTGTCAGAGCACTGCAGGGCCAGTGGCACAATTTTGCACACAGTGCTCTAAGTGTAGAAAATACAATGTATGCTGGGTGACCACTAGCCTATGCATTCTTCATTGTAGGCCACATGAAATTGGGTACTAATGTAGTGACTAAGACTGTTGGTGCTTTCGAATGCTGTTCTCTTCAACCATGTGCACAGGGAAACTCATGGTTTTCTTTTTTTTTTTTTTACATTTTGTGAGTAGATAAATATTCACATACAGACCTAATCCGAATACAGGGTGAAGAAAATGTTGTGCTTATGCTGGGACAGTGGGTGGCGTATGTACCGAGTAGAGGTCAGATCTATACAGCTCTAGTAGAGGTTAGTGAAGAAGCTGAAGTGAAGCCTACCGAGAACGAGCGTTTGAAAGTGTTCTTCTAACTTCCAACTTTAAGACAACAAACTTTTAAAATACAGGTTCGCTCAAAATGATATTAAGCCTTGTTTTCAGATCTTATGATTAAATACAACGGTTAAAATTGACATTTTGACAAACGCTTGTGTTCCAAGAATTTTTGCTTGTTGTCCACTGGAACAATCCTTCCTAAAACACATTAAACGTCTGTCTACAAAGTTATGAAACTCACCGAGTGGTCTGTAATGTTCACCGATATGCTAACATAAATATCACGGCAAAATATGACTTATGACTAGCAGGTTCTAGCATTATTTTGGATTTCTTGTGAGTGACGTATTACTTCCCAGCAGTCAGTGGGGTTTGACTAAAATCTCTCCTCAATGGCCTCTCAAATCCCTCCCTCGCTGCAGCACGTCAGCAGCTTGCTCACAACTGTGATCGATTGGCAGTTATCCCTTCCTCCGAACCTGATTGGTGGAAAGCTACAGGGAGTGCTGGATTTTCACCATAAAAAGATCAGTCGATTGTGACAACGATTACAAGGTTTTTGGGCAAAGTGGTCCTCGGTCTGAGAAACACTGGTTTAGAAGGAGCTAGAGAATTTGTTTTTCTTCCGAAATAGCCTTTTTCATCTACTACTACTACAGTTTTAAAAGTTGAAGAAAAGAAATGTTTGCAGAGGACAAATTTTTGGTGCGTTTTCATTTAGAATCCATGTTAACAGACAAGACCATGCACACAGCATGTACCGGTATGTACTGTGCAGCAGTAGAAGAGAAGTAGAAGAGTTCTAACGCAGACTTCATAGACCTTTAATGAGAGATTGGGCAGTAGGTTTGCACAAGAGACCATTTCTGTTGTGAATACAGAGATGCACACAAACAACGAATGGATAGCAACGTAGCAATCCGCTAACACGCAGATTGCTATGTGAATGGGGCCTATGTGATGAGTTGGCCTAATCAGGAAAATCAATAGGAACCTTTGCCACCACCAAGGCCTATGCACAAAAAAGTTTGCTCACACAGGACTGAGTAAGCCAACAAGTAGGAATAGCTTGGCAGCATACGGCTGTAACAGCATGCCAGTTTTTTTCTAGGCTACATGTCCCATTATCTGAAGACAATTAATTGCTCAAGTGATCCCAATGACGCTGAATCT
Source organism: Sardinella longiceps (assembly GCA_027497455.2). Lineage (NCBI taxonomy): Eukaryota > Metazoa > Chordata > Actinopteri > Clupeiformes > Clupeidae > Sardinella > Sardinella longiceps. Next base: position 4,109,800 of record JAODXP020000004.1, on the reverse strand, counting down.
GAATAAATTGCACTGAAAACACATTTCCGGGTAGTTTTATTTACATTAACTAACCAATCACTACATTGCACAAATTAAATTTAATAGTCTTATTATTAGACAAAGAGACACTATTTGTCAAGCTATTGGGCATGGGTCTTCAACAAGTAGCTTGGAAGCTGCCAGTACCTTTGCATCAGAGTTATCTCCCAAGAGTGAAAGCAAAGGTGGAAAAAAAAAGAAAAAAGAAAAAGAAAAAAACTTCAAACATCCTGCCCTGCCCTGCTTGATACATAATGATCCCTGTTTTAGCGCAATCTAATTTGATGTTGCAGTGTGCATCAGATGAGTCACTACAACCACTGTACGAAAAAGAAGGTGTCTATTCATCAGACAATATTTTCCCCCACAAACTTAGATGACACTTCTAAATGTGCTATGAGTGTGTAGGATGGCAAGGGATGCAACAGTTACCATGTGTCCTGTACCATCTATATAACTGTTCAATAGTACTAAAGTAGCTCTCAGCTCGGTTTTGAAGAAGTGGCGCCATGATGAGCATGTACCGCATCCTAAAGTAACCCTAACTGAAATTAAATTGCAAATTGAAATGCGAGAACTTAATGTGGGTTTATGGACAGAGCACATTAGTCAATGGAATACATTTAGATTCAGTTTCAAGATTAAATTCAAAATAAAATATTTTGATTAATTGTGAACAGAAAAATCCCTCCATACAACCAATGGAGAGATGAACATTGACTTTAGCACAATATAACCCAAAAAGGACACTTAACCTAGCCAGCAAAAAAATCTTCTCTAAAACAAATTATAAACGTACCCTATGAGATCGGATCCCCTTGACTAGGCCAATGAAACATAAACATGAGTGTTGCATAAGTGGTAGCCACACAATCCACCACTGCCAAATGCTGTATCTTACAATTTTAGTGTTCATGAAACTTAATGTGCTGGTCCTTTGCTGGCCCTTATTGCAATGTAATTCTTTTTCATGCTTTAACAAGTGGACACAACAAACCTTATTTCTCATTTCTATACCTTGTTAACTTATGGCCATGAAATAGGCCTAATATATTTTCCCACTAATATAACAAAGAAAATTGACATCAAATTTAAGTTTCACAACACAATTCCAAACTGGAGCTGAATATTTTTCCTAGCATTCTGACCATCATCACAGTGGCTTTAATAAAACATATGGCTACATACTGTAGGCTATACCATACCACTGCACTAAATATCAAATGGGACAACAAGCATTTAGTTAGACGCCAAGTATTATTTTCCTTTTTCTTCATCTATAAAACTATATATGTGGAAACACACACACATTAGGGCAAAATGCCAATGCAAATGATTGTAATTGAACTTGTATTGTGATCTTTCTAGAGTCTGTCAAAACTATGACGTTTTCTTGTAAAAATCACCCACCGTCAAAAATTAGCTAAAGAGCGGTGAAGAAATGTGGAGAAATGCTCCTTGTTAACCGACTAAATGTGTGACAACTTGGACTTGGAGATAATTAAATTATAGTTTAAAGCAATGCATTGAACTTCTACGTAGTAGATATGCAGTGAAGAGCAGCCTAAAAATGGCATTGGGGAGACTGAACCCACAACAGGCAAATGAGAATCTGAAGAAATAGGGACGTGTCACAGCAGCCATATCGGCCGGCTCATGAAAACTTGATCACTGCATTAGCTTTAGCTCTTGTGGCATATGGTAGCCTGCACAACATATCAGATGTCATCAAAACTGATAAATACAAAAATAGATTCTGAATCCCTACATAATCGCATACTAGGCCTCATTTCGAAGATGGGGGAAACCCTCCATGTTGCAAAAAAACCCTGCAATCGTCTGGTATCACACGCTAGTAACGTGAAGTTGGGAAAATGAACCACGGCCCGCTAACACTGGCTAACCAAAGTAGCTATCGTTGGTAGACTCTAGGCCATAGGCTAGTTCATGTTCAACTTTGTCCTAGATTCAAGGCTTTTAAACAAGACTGATAACCACCGGTGGTCGAGACTGACCTTCATAACGTTTTATACAGTAACAATACACTTTATCCATGTATACTTTAGGCTCCATTAGTGGCATCACATAATTACACTAGCTACCATTTAGCTAATGCTAACTTTGCTAGCGACATTTCATTGATTCTTTCACTAAGCTGAATCACGTTCTTGCTATGAATGTAAACCTGTTAAAAGAAATCATTTTAGGGCTGGTTTGCGATTGATGAGCACTTGCAAAAAGCCACAGGATGCTACTGTTGTACTGAGCCCTGACGATAGCCCTTGAGCCAAGTGAAAGCTCATTAGGCATTAGGTTAATACTCAGGCCCAAAATCTTACACCGTTAACGTTAGACAGCTAGCTTGGAAAGCATGCCCGTTGACACATACCGACGTGGCTACATTTTCACATCCTCAATGGCCTAACGTTACATCGGTATGTTAGTCAACAGGACTGTTTATGCCTTAATTACGTATTGCTACGAGTTACGATAAACTTAAAGATGTGACACGGCCGATAGCCAGGATAATTTAGCCAAAAGCACGCCAAACAGTTCCAAATTCGGCTACATGGCTTTAGCTTACTAATGTCATCCTAGGCTAACAATTTAGCCACGCACATTTCCCAACGTTACGTTTCGCTGTAGTGTCTGGATTTAAACCAATGTTACCAGCATGATGAATAAATCTACCAAGTCGAAGGGAGTCAGTGTTCACATTCGACCATGTAACCACCATATCTCACCAACCTGGACCATAAGAGTTAGCCATCTTACCAGTTAAGGTTAGCTGTCATTTGGCTGACGTTAAAGGCGGTGAATGTCTTGGGGACAACGTTATAGCCCTAATGTCAAACTCCTAATAACAATAGGTATTCATTTTTTCTTCTGCCACCGAACAGTCAATGTCAACAGACGTTACAGCCAACGTTAGCAACTCAAACTAGGCAAGATCATGAAACTTCGGAGAATTATTAACAACACAGTCAAACTATACACATTCCATGCGAAATAATGATGCAAAGTGACATTTATACACATTACCTTCAAGGGAACTATGGAACTTACATGAAACATCTAATGACCAACGTAGCCTTACTACCGATTAAGTTTCAAAATTAATACTTGACTTGCTGGGGTAACGTTACCTACAAGGCTAACAGCTAGGGATAGCTTCTTTTACTGGGTTAGCTACAGACCCTCACCCGGCTAACACATCAACTCTCACGAGACGTAATGTTAGCTAGGAGGCCTGTTTGCCTTTCACGTATGCTAGTTCATTAACGTAAACTTGGCGGGGACAAGGGGACCACTTACCTGGAATTGGTAAGATGTATTGATTCCAACAATCAAATATGGATTTTGCCCTCAGACTTTAGGAGATTTGCGTAGTTACTTTTGAAAGTACTGTCAAAGCACGTCTTGGGTCCAAAGGGAAAGTGGTGCTCAAGGAATGAGGACTGTTAGCTTGCTAGCGCACTGACACTTAATGTTTAAATCCCTCGAAGCGTGCAAAGGCAAAAAATTGTCAAGGTAAAAAATGGACAAATACACTATTCTCAAATTACTACTGACAACTTTTTTGCATCCAGAATATGCCTCTCGATTGGAGGTCCATGTTTAAGGCGCGGATGGTGACGGATTGCCGGTAAAATCTCCACTCTTGCCTGTTACTGCACGGTGTTGAACAGAGCCATGGTGCAATGCCTTCCTCTCCTTGAGTGTAGATGCAAGGATGCTTCCGGGTTATTCACGTTTGTGACCTTTAACGTCACATATCATGTGACGAAGTGAATCAAGACATTTTTCTTGAATTTTTCAGATCCAAGTTTATCTTTCACAAGATGCTTTCAGGGACCACTTGCCCCTACACACTCTGGAAAGACATGTGCTGCCATTGAACCCCCCCCCCCCTAGATGCAGTCAAAATCCAATGTAGGCTATCTTAAGCAGGTGATGTAGGCAGAGACACTTAGATAGGAGAAGGACTTTGATGTAGGCCTATGGCAAGGCGGGCCGGATGCGGCCCTTTACATCATTTCATGTGGCCCACCTAAAAGCTTGAAAAATTGTACGTGTATGTTGCCTGTTTAAAAACAGTTGTAGTGATGCACTTTCTGCAACACAATTCTGGCAACTCTCTATGAGGTGCATCTCAGACCTGCTTACCAACAGGAAAGGGATATAAAATTAAGTGATAAATTTGGCAGGTCGGCCCTCTGAGGGAAATCCCATTGCTCATGTGGCCCTTAACAACAACAACAAAAAAAAAATGGTGTCTGAACTTGTCTTATGGAGAGAGAGAGAGAGGGGGGGGGGGGCAGTAGGCATACAGAAAACTTCTCCTGCACTGTCACGTTTTGACAAATGAAAGGCATCTGAAAGAACAAATAGCCATAAATTTTGTTGCGATCTAAAGGCGGCCTTGAAAGATGTCTGCTTTAAGAACACCTGGGACTAGTGTTGCAGAACTGAACAATACAAGCTAGTAGACTAATAAGAATTATGAAGAATAGTGATAGGCCTATTGTAATATTACAACAAATGACGGTTTTGAAAGGAATATTCTGGTTTATAATTTTAGGCTTTTAAAAAATTGCAAATAATACATTATAAGGATAATATCAATTAAAATTGTACAAAATTGCAACAACATGAATGAACAAGTAAACGAAATTTAGCTTTATTTTTGTGACTGATGTGACAGGGGAATATAGACATCACAGAGACAAGACCAACAAAAAAGCAAAAAAGACAGGCTTGTCTCTTTGTATTCAGAGAACAACTCATAGCCTTCTAATTATGTTACTCTGGGCCCATATTTAAGCTAGCTCACTAAATTCACATATTTTTTTAGAAGTCCCCTCGAGACTACTTTGAGAATCACTGGTCTTGGTCAGAGACGCTAGACACTAGATTCACGATCCTGGATCAAATCCTCTGTTTCTCAGGCCTATCTTTGTTTCTCTTTGGCCAAAGGTACTTGGGTGCTGTCTCAGCTCATGCGAAGATGTCTGTGGCCAGTTTCTTATAGGCAGGTCTCTCCTCTACCCAAGAAGAAGGCACTCCAAAATGACTGTACTTGGCAGCTCTTGAAGACTATACCAAGCTTGTTCCCCCACTTCTGACACATACTGTATATATTGAAGGGAATCACCACCTGGCACATTTTCAAACCCAGGTGTCTGGGAGGCCGAACCTGTGGTTTGACCACAACGCCAATGAGCCAGGCTCAGAGCGCTACTAAACTGTAATGACGATGACTCGGTCACAATATGCTTTCTTCATTCGGACAATATTGGATCTGAATTGAGCTGGCAAGCTGATGAGCTAGCACCAATGTCATATGATAGCCCAAATTATGTTCACCTTTTCCACTAGGCTATTGGCCAGCATTAATACTACTTGGACAAAAAAGTGGACGAGACAAAAATATTGGATAAGGTCTATTTCTGCTGTCTTGGAAATTATGAATAATATAACCTAGTGTCACATACTCTATATCAGGGATTCTTGTAATCACTTTAATGACCATGTTGTCATACATATACAGCTAACACCACTAAACAGAGATTCATTCTCACAAAGCTTTGTACAGTTTTAAGTTTCACAGATATTATCAGATGATACCACGTGCTGCCAAAAATGTTTCTGCAGGCAGACATTGGTAGCCTGACATAGCCCGACCATAATACTGCTGTTCATCCGTATTCATGGTCTGGGAACGGTCCTCTGGGGCGTGTTTACATCGGTAGAGTTTCTACCGGCCAATAAGCGAAGCTGATTAGACGAGCTGTCCAATCGTTTCAAACCAGAAGTGAATGCCCTCCCCTCCGCAGTATAATCGCGTCAGGTTAAAGAACCTCCAGACCATGAATACGGATGAACAGCAGTATTATGGTCGGGCTATGTCAGGCTAAGACATTGGCTCCCAGGCCGCACTTTTAGAGCCTACAGTATGCTGTATATGATTCAACAGTCAGTTTAAACACCCAAACCAACTTTATGTGCTTAGTAATGCTTGAGATAGCAAAAAGTAGCTTAGAGCATGGACTCCACCTTGAAAATGACTCCAGTGTGGTTGGATTTTACTATATTTTTAATATGTTGTAAAGTATACAGAAGGTATAAAAATCAGTTGAAAAACCTTCACTTTATTGAGGTTAGGTGCTCAATTTTCAAATTGGCTTGTCTAATAAGGCAATGAAGGACAATAATCTATTTTACTGCCGGTTTAATGATGAAATATGAAACTACCAACAGAGGGCTCTTTACATCAATTTATGCATGATATCAGAGGGCTATGGTCACTGAGGAGAAACATTTTAAATTTTAAGCTTTGGTAAGGCTTACACAAGCTATCCTTCATCAAGGGTTAAACTTACAACGGCCAATAGTTGTTATTGTTTTTTTTTTTTTTTTACTTCAGATGTGGTGGTTTCATGTTGGTATGAACGTTTCACTAATTTTCCCATAGCAAGTGTTGAGGATAGCCTAAGTATGTTTGACTGAAGGTAGCTTTGGTCTTGGCATGCCAACAATAGAGATCATTTGCAAGAGATGCTCACTGGCACCCCCTTTAGGTAAGGGCTGTCAATCACACACTTTGAGAATATATGGTAGAACAATGTGAAATGTGCATATGGTCCTTGTGTTTAATTTTCTAATGGGCAATAATAGTCATCGGGCAGAAGTCAATATTTTGTCCTTTTCTTTGTTGTGAAACTGTCCGGTGGTTTGTATTTAAAGCAAGTGTCTCACTCTGCATTATGTCTGATAAGAGGTATCAGTCATGTTTGGTGTGTCATTATAATAGGAGTTAAATTAATTTAAATTAAATAAAACACAACAACAAGGAAAACTAGATGCTAGAATAGAAAAGATATTTATTCCCTTGTTTCACACATTTTCATAAAGAGCCAAATATTAGACAGGAAAAATGCCACAAACAGTCACCTTACTATTTCAACAGTTAGACATATTCCATGAATACACACACACACACACGCACACACACACACACACACACACACACACACACACACACACACACACACATACAGACATGAAAGAAACAGTATCGCTGATTTCCTTTCAAAAGGAACCCAAAAAAGATGGTGGTGAAGTTTGGACTCTTCGATTTACACACCTCCTCTAAGCCTTCTGCTGGCAAGTATGGAAGGTACAAGCCTGCTCCAGCTCTGTAACACACAAAGAAAACATTAAACACTTAATAACTAACAGTATGCTTTGGTGGTTCAGTAATGCAGTGTTTGTTAGATGGTACCTGAGATACTGCTGGAACACTGTCTCAGAGAGGACATTGTTGTCATGTAGTCAGAGCCCAAGAACTCTTTGTAGGTCTGTCCAGATGGAACTTCCTGGAGACATTTGGTGTTGTCTTTGAAGAGGAGATTCTTCCCGTCGGTTGACTTAAACATACTAAACGAACTTGAATCTGCGCCAAATTTCTCCTAAAATGAGAACAGCACACAGGATTTGGTAAGGTTTAAATTTACATCAGATTTGTTTTGTAGTAAATGTGGACCCAGTCATTAGACTATCCAAAGACAAATGTTGTATCCAAAGCGCCGTCATGTGCAAACCTGCTGCTTTTTAAGGATTGTCACTACGTCGTCTCGCTTCTCTGGAAGAGTGACCACAGCATGAGCAGGCACTACAGCCAGGTGGCACTTCTGATACTGGTCGATCTCAGCTGAGCATCCAGGACCAATCAGCTTGAAATCTGATTGTTGTACACCTGCAGCCCAGGAAGGTGCGTTTGCTAGAAGAAAAATACATTCATAGTTAGAAACAAACCTAGATGTCACTCTTTCTCTTTCTGTCTTGTCTTCTCTACTGCACTTGAAGAACAGCTCAGCAGAAAGACAGTAAAAGTAAAAACCTTACTGGTTTAGCCATATCAAAGAAATCTAAAAGAAATACTCACCACCAGTATTCTCAGGGACAATGCTATGTTTAATGAAAGCCACATCACCTTTCCCTTCAACAAGGCATCTGTATGTAAAAAAATGAAATGGTGATAAACATGTTGAATTGGTATATAAACTATTTCTGCTTCGATTGCAGATGACACATGTTGGGAAAGTTTGGGAAGTTTCCCTTCCTTAGCCACTTCCTTAGGCTCTAGCCACTGAGCCACGGCACCCCCATCCAGTACAATGTTTATATACTGTATGAGGCCTCTGGTATGACTACCTACCTAAAGGCTCCTCCATAGCTATAGTACAATTCATCTGCACTTGCTTTGCATTTGGTGCTCTCTCCTCCAACAGCTTTTCCGCTTCCCATACAGAGGGAGCAAAGTTTTGAGTCCTTATCTGCCCCTGGAGCGCAGCTTGCACTGAAGAAATTAGCTGAGGATACATACAACATGCAGAAGAACAGTTCATTGGAAGCTGAGTCAGTTTAAGTTTAAACAGAGGTTAGGTTAGAGCATGCCTGGGCAAACTAAGGCCCCGGGGCCAGATGCGGCCCGTTGAGCTATTTAATCTGGCCCATGCCTTACCAAAATAAAATAATTTCTCATTTAGCCAACGTGACTTACATTATAGGACTGATTTATCAAATTTGTTGTATTCATGAAATACAAATCCCACCCTTTTAAACCTGCATGTTAACATGTCTTCTGAAGAAAGTAAGGCTATTGATTTGAGATTTGCTAATTGACTGTTAACACCCGGCCCATTAGTCAAAATCTAAAGCCCAATGTGGTCCTTCGGTCAAAATAATTGCCCACCTCTGGGTTAGAGGTACAGTAGGTCCCTGAGGGGATTCATTCCAGTTCTACATTTGTGTCAGTTCCCATGATGAATTTCAGTTCTATTACTTAAATGGATTTCCACAACACATACAGGGACAATGAAGGAAGCAAAGCAGTTTCACTCATAGCTTACAACATGGATTAACATAGTATAGTTGAGTATGACATATCAAATGCATGTTTTTTTTTTCCGTTTCTATGATTTCTTAAGGAATGTTCTTTTGAATCGTGGACTGAAAGAATCAATAGGCCAACTGGATAAAAATATTTCCACTTTGGTGACTGCACTTACCAAAGTCACAGTCGTTAGTGGTACTGTGGATTTTGCCCATAGGTATGTTCCACCCAGCGGTACGACCCATTCCAGTGTGGCATGATTTTGTGCCCTTCAGTGTTTCCCAGGTGACAGAGCTGCTTTTCTTTACCACTGCCACAGCGTAGTAGGACGAAGCGGAACCTTAAAGGGATATGACATAGACCAGTTGTGACTGTGCAGTACTAAAAAGACCATAGAAAAAAAAATAGCGGAGCCTGATGCATATAATTCTGAATAAAGCCATCTAAATCACTGGCATGAATCTATTTTCACAGGAGAGTGTCTGAAAATGGAGATTTCAACCAGGGAGGCTGTTCTAGGCTGTTCTTTTTACAGGTTTGCCGATCAGTTTCGTACATGTGTCAATATAGTTTACTTTTTCAGCTATAAGCTTTACCAATGAATACCAGAGCGCATCAGCTAACTTCCACAGCAAAAATGCACTACACCTCACAAAACTAACCGTTTCTGTAAAACGAGTGCATAGTAAAACAGGTGCAAACACATAACGTATTCTGGTGTAATGTGATGTTGATTTGGCTAATGCTTACCAGATGCTCCAGGCTTGCACTTCTCTATGGAAAGACAAGGTCACACATTTTATGAGTATCTCAAAATGGCCTATTTCTCATTGTAAAAAAGTCAGTTGAAAATGTCATGTCACGTCATATTTACAATATAGTACCTTCTTCATACTGTTCCACCATTACAGGAACCAATCCACACTTCCCAGCAGTATATACTTCTCCTCCATCAACGGAAATGGCATCAACCTCTTTGCGCTGTAGACAGACAGATAGTTGCCTTTAAACATATACTTTACCAGATATAGAAAATCATTTATATTTTAATAAAATTCAAATCTTGATCATTCATTTATTCATTTGCTAACCTCACTTACTCGATTCCATGATTAATAGTTCATACCTATTCTATGTACTGTATATATACTTATACTTATATCTAGCTATTCAAAGATCTATTCAAAGATCTATATCAGATTTACCATGATCCTCTTGATGCATTCATCCACAGAGTCTGCAATTTCACAGATAACACTGTCCAAGCTGTTAACACTCCAGGTGTCACACTTTGTACTCTCAGCTTTGCTTGTGACACACCACTTAATGGACTGCGAAGAACTGTCGCTGCTCCTCTCTAAAAACAATAGAAGGTCATGTACAAGTCATGATTCAGATGTTCTTATACAAGTCCAAGAAATACCCTATTCCATAGCAAATGTCATCATATTTTCGTATTTGTAATTATGTATCTTACAATAATGCATAGAGCTTACAATGGCTAAAGGTGTTAAATCCCTTTCAATTTATTGCTTTATACATGACCTGCGATGACCGGATCTATGGCCACTGCACGCATGCAGAAGATATCGCTAACCATAACCCAATAGATATAAATCTTATAACTAAATAAGACACCACTTTTCACTTTACACATCTATAATAATCATGACTTTAGTGCCAAACAAAATCTGTTTGACGCTTTGTAAGGTGAGGGTTTGCCACAATAACTGTATAGCCGTAAAGCTACTTCCTGATAAAGAGTTGATGTATGTGTATGCGTACTATTACACTCACCTTTCTTCAGAGAACGGATAATGCTCATGTATTCAGCTCCAAGGTAAAGGAAAGAGTCTGTGGTACTTGGCAGTTGAACCAATTTTTCTGCTGAATCTTTGAACATTAGGTTTTTGCCATCATAACCCGCAGAGGAGAAGAGTTTGGTTTTCTATAATAAACAAATGTACAAATAAAATAGCAATGAAACTATTAACTTTGCTATCTTTCTAAGAGGCCCACCAATTAGCATGTTGCAAAATACTTGAGAGACAAAGTACCTCAATTCCATTCAATACATCAAAGATGCGCTTTGCGAGTTCAGGGTCCTTACGACTGACCACAGCATGAGCTGGCACTCTTGCAAGATGGCAAGTCTTGTAATCATCCATGCTCTTCTTGCTGCCATCTTTGCACAGAAGCTCGTAGCCATCCTTCTCGGCGTCTAAAGACAGAAGTGACAGAATTCAAATTGAGCTCTTCTGAAATTGAGAAGCCACCACCATGGTGATGCTATGCCATGCCATTTTTAAGAAGTCATTAAAAAGTCATATTCAGCGCTATGTGACACTGACTGAAAGGTTCCTCGCCATGTGCAGGCCTACAGTATATATTAATGCATAATTTGTGTGCATTGTTATTGAGTAGTAGCGCACATTTTATTACTACATGGCCAAAAGTAAATAGACTTTGCAACTTTGTTAATATATGTGTTACAAAACCCTTAGCTTAGGCTCACCAGGAACAGTCAGGTGCTTGACAAATGCAACATCCCCAGCTCCATCCTTCAGACATCTGTGAAACAGCAGAAATCAGCATGTGAGAATAAACCAACTCAGTACATTACAGGCGCAAAAACCAAAAAAGGAATGCTTCTTGAGATGGATGTGTTGCGGTCTCACTCACTGGAAAGCCCCATGGTAGTCATAGTAGGGCTCTTTGTGGGAGCGACTGCAATCTGCTTTGCACAGCTTGCAGAGTTTAGAGTCCTTGTTTGCTCCGGGGGCACAACTTGAAGAGAAATACTCCATCACAGCTGCAACAATGTCATGGCAAAAAAATGAACTTTGAACAAAAATGAACTGAACAAACGTAACAACTTACGTGTTACGTGCATTTACATGTTGTGCAAGTGAGTGAACTTCACATAACTTTCTGCATTTCATAACTACCTTCCATCACATGACAGCCAAGAGAGAAAATATAAAGATGAAGAAAATTATTGTACCCTACTCAACATGCAACAAAGCTCCTGGTACAGATCCACATTACCACTTTGACTACGTGGAATGTACTTACAATGCACTTACAACTTGCCCCTGTTCTGATGTGATGTAGCTTGAATGTTAGTCCTCTTTTTTGAAAGTCGTTTGGACCCCCCCAAGAAACCTAACAATGCTCTCCATTTTACAAAAAATAACAAACTACAAAAACAAGCATGCATGCAAGGACCATCTGACTATATGCTAACTCAAAGTTACTCCCTTAAAAACCAAATAGTCTACATTGGATTGCATGCAGAAAGACAAGACATAATGTTACTCTGCTGACATAGGCCTACCCGTACCACTACTTCCCATTGCTTGCAACGTCTACCAGGCAACGTTCAGTGTTAAAAGATTTTTCTGGATAGGAGTGTCAAAGGTAACTATATGCTTAAACAGCACACCATACTGGCTTTTGCATAGTGAGAACAATTTATTTTCAAACTTTGATTTGCCGGATGGATGGGGGCCCTTTGGGCTTTGGGACTTCTAACTTGCAGGGGCTGCAACTTTAGGCCCCGAATGTAAATGTAGGCCAACTGTCTAGGAGTATTCTGCTTGGATCTAGCCTGATACGCCAAAATACAACATGCAATGTACGAAAATTACTTTGACACACAATGCTTAATTTATCTTGTGTCCTACTAATTTACCTTCCTCCAGTGGCTTGTCCTCAATGCCAGCCCACTTGATCTGCCCCTGTGCCACCAAGGTGCCGATGGGAATGTTCCAACCAGCAGACTTCCCGAGTCCAGTGTGACAAGATTTCTTTCCCTGCAGACTCTTGAAATCGAAAGCAGCGCCTTTCTTCACCACCGCGACTGCGTAGTAGCATGTATCTGAGCCTACAAATGAGGGATAAGAGGAAAATTACGTTTTGCCAAAGTAAGTTAGTTTGAACTTTAACTACATAGCAATTGTATTTTACTTGTGCCGTAATCCTCTGCTATGATGGGATGCAGATCATAGTTCTTCAGACCGGCTACATAGACATCTCCACCATCGAGGGTTATGGCATCGGCTTGGTTGTCCTACACAGGATGAGATTGTGTGAGACATTGACTAATAAATTTAAGCACGTTGAACAATTTTACGCTGTACCCATGTAAACATAAATTCATAATACATGCCCACTGTAAGCACATGTAGGTTAATTTGTTCCAGATCTTACTTTGATAGCTCTGATACACTCCTCGGACCCTTCGCGCTTTACGCACACCAGTTCAGCGGTCTTGGCAAGCTCACTGCATTTTTTCATCTCTGCGTCTGACTTTACGCACCATCTCACTTTGGTATCTGCAGGAGCTGCAATAGCTGACGCTGTAATGCAAGCACAAGATATCCACCAAATTAATAAACTTGATGCGTAATATCAGTTATTTTGATTTAAAACAAGTTCAACAAGAGTTTGGTAATAGAGCTTGAACATTACCTATGCATCCCAAAAGCGCACACACAAGGAATGTCTGCATGCTGGTTCCTAGGTGGTGTTTCGAAAAACACTGAGCAGGTAGAATGTGGGGAGAGTTCGGCTTATATAGAGCAGAGACCGCTTGGGTCTGTCTGTGCTGAGTCACACAGCAGGTGGAGCTAAGGGTTGGCAGACGATTAGTCGTGATTGTTTAATTTGTGTCGCAATTACAAGATGATCTAGTGCTATTATATAGTAGCCTCTGTGGTGGTTATGGATATATAGCAGGATATTCGGTGGCATTTTTTAAGACTTGAAATATGGGTTAATTCTGTGAATGTGGATGTTTATATAGATCATCATTCACAATTATCAGCAACATTATGTTTTTCATTGTGGTGTTTTTTTATACTAAACACTAACTTAAGTGTATTGGGCTACTAACTCTTCAGTCCCATTGAAGTATATGCATTCATTGCTTGCTAGATTTGTGCACTAGGTGACACACATTTATCTTGTTTACAGTGTCAATATTAGATTTCTCATACCACCAAAGTACACCCTTATCCTTTTAGACTGAAGTAAGTGGTCATGATAATGTCCATTGACAGCACATTTGTGAAAACCCAATATTACAACATCGATCAAAGTAACAGCAACAAAATAGTGTTATTTCCCTCAAACATATATGTGTCTATTTCTCAATAAGATAAGCATGACATATACAGCCAAGTTTAACAGGTCATGTCAGTTGTGTAATTATGTGTCTCCCACATTGGCTGATTACGGGAAGGGAGAAAGTAAACAGCAACCAGGTTAACAAAACATATAGAAAGAAAGGCTTTATGTGCTGTGTCACCTATGAAGCCCCTTTTCCTCCAAGTTTCAGTTGAATGGGAATTATGGATTTCATCCACCTTTAAAAGACACAGAGCTACAACATTTCATCTGATTACTCTATAGCCTATTACTGTATAATCAAACACATAATTATCTCTATCATAAGATACACTTATACTGGTAATAGTAATATATATATATATATATATATATATATATATATATATATATATATATATATATATAACTGTATAGTAGCAGGGCACACAGAGGTCAGCGGCCAGTGTCAGTGAAGTCCATCTCACCAAACATAACCTTTAACCTTTCATAACCTTTAACCTTTTAGTCCTCCCTCATACTTATTCAGCATTTGGTGAGGTAACAAACTATGCTTCCATCATTGTCAAAGGTCAGGAGAGCAGTCAGGCCACTGCTTGCATTTTAATTGGTCAGTATGTGCTGTGTATTGGCTGGTTATTGTTTCTGTTTCTGTTTTTCTCCAGTTTTTTACTTTTATTTCTAGTAAAAAAGGGGGCAAAAATCAAATCTACCCAAGGACAAAAAGGAAAAAAAAAAGTGCTCCACTCCTGCACAACAACCTGTGATTTTCTAGGAAAGGAGGTTTATGCTGAGGGCAGTAAAGGATACTCTTACACCAAATAGACAGTTATCCTCAAAAGACCCATTTCTTTTTCATTCACTTTGTGTTGTACTATGAGCAGAGCGGCAGACTTTGCCAAGACAGAATTCCCTCGTTGCACAACTAACTGACCTGGGGTGCATTCGCAAACTATTTGCAGATTAAGGTACAACGTGGGGAGCTGCAATCAATGTTTCCCTCACTCTCTTCTCTAATGAGAGCAAGATAATCTTTTTATGGATTAATTGTTCACATAGCCAATTTATGGAAGGACAATATCACTAAGTTTTAACATAAAAGACCAGGGTAGAGAGTATTAGAGTTCCATGTCAAATTCAATTCATTTTATGGTGTAACTGCAGATACAGTCACACATTAACTGCCTTCTAGGAATTTGACTATGGGACTATGGGGGTTGAACAGGAGCTATTTGGATGGAACACAGATCCTCAAGGCAATACGATACAGTATGATAACCTTTCCTACAACACGCAATCATCGGGATCCAAGCCCTAGTCAAAGAGTTTAACTAATATTAATACATGAGCCTAAAGGGAACTCAGTCCCGATGCAGTCCACAATTAGGTGAGCTGACAACCTTTAACACACTGGAGCTGTTTATCCGTTGGGTTTATAGATTTGTGGCCTGATCCCAAAAAACACTCTTGTCGTTAAGTTTAGCCTTAACCTTAACATTATGACAATGATTCCTGACACGTTCTTACTCAAAATAGCCTATTCAATTCTCACACATTTGTAGGAGCGGTCTGGACCAAGCTAGCCAAGCTTTACATTTGCATAGTTTGTAGCTGTGATTTTCACAAATTTAACAAAAACAAATTTAACTCATTCTCAAAAAGGCGCAAATGATCACACAGTTGATCCCAGAAATGTGGATTCAGACTATTAAGAGATGGCTAGAACAATTTAGGATAGAAGACTCTGAAGAGATAGTTAATAGAAAAGTAAATGACTTTGGTAAGATATACTGTAGGCTATGTTTTGAGTCTTCTCAATGCACTAAGAGTGAATGCTATCGGGAAACCAGACCTTGCTTTTTTAAGGTGGTGGAGAACCAGACTGATAGCCTGCTCTGAGGGCCATGGATTGACTCTGGTTGCTGTCTGATTCTTAAGGATGGGGTCATTGAGGACGTGTGTAGCCTATCAAGTAATTTTGGGTCATTGACCTGTCTGTTTGAACAGCTGCAGGATTACATCTTTCTTCAGCCCCTGTGCCAAATAACAAGGCCATGGTCAAGCTGTGATACACAAAATAAACGACAACAAATAAAATATAAGTAGCTAGGAGAAGGCCAAGCAGCGCTGCAGGCCAGAATTGCCTGGGCAACTCAATGCAATTGCATCAGTAACAACACTACTCACAGCAAGTTCATGTCAAAACAGGACTCCAGACTAACAACATTGTCTGCACTGGTGTGCCTGATTTTGCTTTAGGCCAGCAGCACATAATATAGATGCATCCAGAATTCTAGATGCAACTCAAGAATGTGGGTCAGAGGTTTTGAAAAGAGCTCATGGACTTCAGAGGACTGAGCATAGAGTTCTTGATGAAGTCAGTGGAATGTCTGAAATACGTAAACATTTGAGCAATTATTACATTTCTCTTGTTTTTAAGTACATGTATGTTTTCTATTCAACTTAAAGTTTACTTGTGTATGATATATATTGACTCAGCTAGAGACTGTCTTGTGTAAATCACAACAATAACAGGCAGGTGGTAGTTTCACAACAATACAGAGATAAGCTGAAATAAAAAGCCAGTAGATGAGTACAGACACTGCTACTAAACATGTTATGCTGTTTTTAGGCTAATTTACCAGTTTCTTAGTCACTAATGGTTAAATGGCTTATTATGCATTTATTACCTTGTTAGTCCAGTAGGCTTCAGCTGAAGTGCCCTTGAGCAAAGCCTAACCCCTTACTTCTGCCCATATGCCCCTCTAGCAGGCAGCTCACTGCTCCGGGTTAGTGTGTGCTTCACCCTGCAGTGTGTGTTTACTGTGCGATGTGTATTTCACAAATGCCATTTAAATTTCCATTTAATTCCATTTGAATTTCCCTCATGGTTGCAAAAGAGTATACTAGTCAACAACCTATCGACATAACTCTTCAAAAGTCATCATCTTTAAGCAATGCTTTAGATCATTGAGCTGCAGTAACAACCAATGCCAGCATAAGTTCATCTCTCTGAGTGATTCATGACAATGTTCTCAACCACCTAGCCCTCCACCAAAGTTACAGTAGGCAGTTCTTCACATCGAATTCTCTTGTAATTAAGATCAGAGTGAGGACAGTTTGAGACTAATTTCATTTAACTGCAAGACCTGATTTTGGGTGTTGCATTTCATTTTTCAATGGAAAACCCCAGTTTCAACAAGTTGTGGCACTTAATTAAATAGTTTTTCTTCTTCTGAGTCCAAATTAAAAATAGACCTAAGAACATCTTGATTCCATGCGCTCTATATACACTTTTGTTTCATGCACATCATAATTGATTGGCGGCACGTTGTATTGAAGATAATCCCCTTTGGCAGCTTTTAAGTACATTTACAGTTTCATTTTTTTTTCAATCATGTAATAAACAACAATTTTCACTTGTGTAAACATCTGTACAAAAGCAAATTTGTATAGCAACAAAAATGTGGTAAGAATGGTGCCATTGTGATACAGAGCCCATTCCACTCCCATTCAAAACTATCTACAAAAAGGTCATATTTGATTTCAAAGCTGCTTTCCTGTCCTTACACATTTAGTGGGTCATTGGCAAATTCTAAATCGTGCCCATTGTGTCTTTTCACAATGGCCTGCAAAACAACTTGCTTAGTATTGGCCAACTGAGTAACATTTTTTTGAACATTTTTTTTTCTGATGAACACAGTTCAACACAGAAACTGCACTTGACTTGTGAAAGTCAAACACTGGGTGAACTCATCAACAATGGCAGTCCTGTGTGCCTCCAGACTCATGTTTCTCCAAGCATTTGGGGCCAAGCATGTACGGTAAATCAGTATGATAACATCACTTCCAAGAAATGCTCAGCAGATTCTTCCTTGTTTTCAAGCAGGTCATGTTCAAGACAAATGTCCTGAATCAATGTTTGCTGTCCTCAAAATGTCACATCAAGGAAATTCCCAACAAAATAGACCTTCATTAGTATATCATCATTATGTCCATAGGGGGCTGATATTGGAGATCAGGTATGATATGAGCATGAGGCAATGAAAGCCCTTTGTGGCTGAAATGTGTGATTGATGCACACAGAAAACTATGGAATCTGTTATCAGTTTTACCAAGTCATTTTTGTAAACACATTTCAGCTTGTGAGCCCTCCATTCACTCTATGAGTCGAACTGAAGCTGGAGATAAATGACCTGACACAGACACAGAATATTCTCCAGACCTCTGACAAAGTGTGTTACTGACAATAGCAGTTCATGGGGTTTGCAATGGGCTACATGCACTAGATGCATCTTTGAAAAAAACACAATAGATGCCTATATTTAGCCAATGTCTCTCTTAAATCTAGTCAGTGTTCTAGTCCCTCTGTTATATCAAAGAGTTAGTTAATGATCCACAAGACAGCCAAAGAGCACCACAAATTAATTAGCCACCTCACAAATACACTCATTAATTTGGTGAACCATTTGAGATATTTCCCATTGCTTTGCTAGTTCAGGATTAGTAATGACAGACAGTAATGCACATGGTGTTAACAAGAGGAAGCTTTGGCTTGCTATAAAGGCCAAGGATAAACAAAGCACTTTTTAAAGCAATGTTACTTGGCAGTGATTCTAGTTCTGGTAATACGCACTTCATTCATCAAATTATAATGATCATCCAAAAAAAAACAAATAACCAGTTAGTTTACAAATTGCAACACTGTGCCTACAGTCATAATAACAAACCCTACCTAGTCAAAGAAATTGAACTTGTGGTGTTGGGACAGATAAAATGGTCCCTTTGTTTTGGGACCTGGTTTCATGTTTGACAGCCAAACTCCAGTTTCAGGAAATTTGCACAAGAAGACTAAATAATACTCCTTTCTTTCTTGTTGTGACCGAACAATTGACATTATCAACTGCCCAGAGTGTGGCTACAGTTGCTTGACATCTTTTAAAGAAAATAAATATTGTTTTCTTTGTAAAAAGCACAGTCATTGTGTAAGTTAACACTTAACTTGAAGGTACATAAGAGTGATATGAGCTGTCATTAACGTGACATACATAATGAACATTAATGACACTGGTAATGTTTCTGACTGTTGTCATTGTCATTCGTTGTTTCTAATGTCTGCACCCAAAACAGTGTCAACTTTATTTTAAAGGAGACAGGTTGTGTCTCTTGTTTATACACCCTCAAAGTAAGTGTTACTCTATGTAATGTTGATCAGACTGTGCTTTTTTGCATCAGAACAACTCCTCCAACCATCCTTTCAAAAATTATGGTAAAAAAATGACAAAAAAAAAAAAATCTGTGCTTTTGTCTGTAAACATCAAACTGACGTGATTTGTCAAAAAGCTGCAGTTTCATCGTTCCTTGACATTTCTCTTGCCAAGTTTGTGAGGTATGTCTTGTCTGCATGTATTTTCTTGCAAAGTGCATGTCAGCCAATTCTGGGCTGTATATAAATGGCTTTCTTTCAACAGTAAAGTCCTCCAAGGAGCCGATGATATGATCAGAAAGTGATGAACCTTGACCTTAAGGCTCACCTGGGTCAGTGTTCTTTGAATTGTTACCTGCGCAGCCTGAGGTCAAGTTTTTTCTACATCCAGCATTATTGGCTAGTCCTGTGCCCTTTTTAACTTGTCAATATCCAACCTCTCGGAGATATTCTAATAGCATGTCTGTGCATTTTCTTTTTTTTTTCAATCAGCTCTTTCCAATAATATACTGCAAGGACAAATAGAGTACACCCACCAATGGCATTCCATGAATAATCCTTGTAACCTTGTTTATGGACCTTGGATTTTGTGTTGTAGTAATGGTTGTTTTTACTATGGTTGCGATTAGTGAATGGAGTTTGTAGTGCCTCAGTTTACCAAAACATTTTGGACAATTAAGTGACAGAAAAATATGGACAGAGCTAAGAAAACTTTTTTCTTGACAATGTTAGTTACACTCAGTGGATTATCTCAGTGTTTACCGGTAATTGTAGGTTAAAGAGGCCCTATGCAAGTCCGGTTGCACCATACAGTAGGCCAAGAATCAAACAGAGCAGTTATAAATTGCTTTTCTGCCAATAATTCTCCATGTAGATTTGTGTAGTCGATGGAAGAAGCCACAATCAAAATATATTGACAGTTGAATGGGCCGGGAACATACAAATCATGTTATAATTAATTATAACATATTATTTATATATACGTATATAATGTTATATAGATAGTGAGCTCAAGCCTGCTAACCAAAACAAAAGAGGCTGGACGCTCCCATTGATATTGCAAGTACAGTCTATGACTGGGAGGCACGGATGAGCTGAGCAAAAGGGCACATTTTACTCCAGGGCATGTCATTCATTACAATAAATAAGGAACATTGACATTTTTCCAAAATCCTGCAAGTGGGGGCTTTAAATATCAAGGAAGTGCAGATGACCATAGGCTCCTTAGACAGAAACTTTATAGCAACTTCCTCACGGCTTTATGATCATGATGAAAAGCTTTCAGCATGATCATTTTTGCAGCTTCTCTTTGCAGCAGAGAAGAACCTTAAAGTCCTGATTGTCCACAGTCAATCAGCCCCTAACCCTGTTGTTATGAAGTTGCATATTCTGCAGAGGAATAAGAATGAGTAAATTTGGTGTAACACAGACCGACTTTGCTAACTAGCAATTTGCTACCTCAGCTGGGTACAGGAAAACAAAACTAAAATGTTGTTTCCTTGCCTTAATCCGTCAGCGTTGCTATTCACTCTAAGGTTGTATAAGTAAGGGATACTGGCCGATGAGGTGACCTGTTTGATGGAATTAATAGCGAGGTGGAGTTGCATCCGCCAATATTATTTCCATTGAACAGGTCACCTTGAAGGCCGTTATCCCTTATAGCAACTGTCAACTAAAAAAAGAGCTATGGGCTTTGCTTAACATCGCCATTCTCTGAAGGGACAGACATGGTACTACCTCTTTATATAATTCAATTAAGATTAGAACAAAAAGAACCTTGCATAGGGTCTTATTCATGAGGGGGCAGACAGAATCAAGGCTGCACCCTCACATCCTTGTCTGTCTCCATCTCTACCAGAGCACTTTATCTGGACTTAAGGTATAATCCGGAGTGAATCAACACGTAGCCCTGCTATTTTATATTGCTAAGTGCTATTGAAAAGCACCTCAATGATAAAATTTTGTGCATCGTAGACCAAGTTTGCAAAAGGCAGCTAACACAAACTGAATGAGGCATGTCAAAAACGAAAACCTAATCGATTTGCTTTCGTTTTGAAATGCCCCATTCTGTTACCCTTAGCTGCTGTTTCGCCATCTCAGTCTGCGTTGCATGAAATACATTGATTGAGGTGGCTATCAATAGCGCTTGGCACTATAAAACAGTAGGGCTACGTGTTGATTCACTCCGGATTTTACCTTTAAGTGACACCTGCTCATAAAAAATATTGTACTACAAATATTCAAAGTTGTATTACAGATTGAAATTCAGTCAAGAATCCCTTTGTTTGATGATTATATTTGAGAATCAACATTTTTTTGGAAATGATACAGAATATAAAAAAGGAAGAAAACAACAAAGACAAACTCACTATGACTAAATGTCAGCCTCTACACCATCTTTGTACAGTGCAGGATTCAGAATTGAGGATTTCTCCTCTAAATACCTTTAAGAAGGAAGGACCCCTTCTCCTGCCTCATTTGATTTTAGCCTGATGACAGACATCAGTGTTGGCTGCAGGCCACAGGGAACACTCAATCAACTCCATCCAATGTCAAGTTCAAATGTTTGTGACATCCAGGGACAAAGTGTTAACAGACTCTTGTTCCATCATCATCATCATCATCATCATCCTAATTATCATCATAATCATAATCTCAGACATCAAACCTTTACCACCTTTCCCCATTGAACTTCCACTGGTTATGCAACTTGACAAAGTCAGGCTTATATGCATTAAGGGACTGAGGGTTAAATGCCATAGACAGTGGGGCTTCTATACATTTGTAGTCCTTCTGGGCCTTTTAAAGAGGTTCTGTCTGCTCGGTGTGTTGAGATTTGGAGGGTGAAAGAAATGGGGCATGTGGATGAACTTGAAGGGGCGGGGTTGGGTCTAATTTCTCTCCTGCACAAAAACAGTTTCCTGCGGACACAGTCCTGCTTCCTGCAGTGTGATGTCATAGTCCAAGTGGGCAAGTTTCCGTCGGGGGAAGTTGGTGACGAGTTCGAAACGTTCATTGGGGTAACCCTTGGATTGCACATACCTTACCAGAGCCTGGGGAAAGAAATGGGAGACATTCAAGATTTCAAAAAGACTCAGCATGTGGATGTTACACCCAGACAGATGACAGTTCATTAAACCAAATTAATGGTACATACAATGACATGCAGACTGCATTCATATAGACATTTATATCCAACAGGGCACTTTACAAGTCAATGTTTCATATATAAAGATGTGAAAAAAAGCTGTCTTTATTTTGATTTGCAACTTAGGAGAGAACTGGTGGCACTAACCATTAGCTTAGCCTTGGTGGACAGTGCGATCTGTTCCCTTTGTCCGTCTGGATATCGCAGCATAAGTCTTGCCTTGGGGCCTGTAGGTATAACATGCACAACACAGTCAGTCAGTTTTGAGAGATCCTGGACTGCTCATTTCAGACAAGTTTCGAAAAACAAACCATATCAAGTCACAATCAAGTCACATAAATTAAAACAGTCCTAAGCCTCTAGGTTGAAACGTGACAGTTCATCAGTCCTACAGTGCTGCCTTACCGTTGTCATCGGGTTCACTGGCACACGTCTCTGAGAGTTGTGTATGCTGGTCTGGTGAAGAGTGGTTGTTCTCCCCATGGTGCCGCTGGTCTGAGCTGGGCTTTGTCTGCTGATTGGATGTGCTGGGCTCTAGGTGGTTCTTCTTGCTCTCCTCTTTCCTGTGACTCGACTCCTTGTGCGGAGACTTCCTGTGTTGGGTGGGGCTTTCTGGTCTGGGGGGCGGCGGCGCTGTCGTTGAGGGCGGGGCAGAGGCAGCTGGCGGAGGCGACTGGCGACCGTCCAATGAGTCCTCGCCTGCCCTGCCCTCGTCGTCGGAGCCGTCCACCGAAATGAGGCCTTCGCTGTCGGAGAAAGGCTCTGCCTCAGAGTCTTCGTCAGAGCGCGAGTCTGGTTGTTCAGCAGCCGACTCGTAGTGGGTTTCCTGCAGCGAGGCTCGAATAGCCGCCTCAAGCTGACTGTCCTCACTGGCATCAATCAGAGACTCCTGAGAGTGTGAAGTGGATGTGAAAAAGACAACTAATTACACAGAGGAGCCACGCGGAGGTGCTACTATGAGTCATGGCAAGGCCATTTCTGGGAGAGCTTCTCAGACTAAGGTGTGAGGCCTGATACATTTCCAATAACGCCACTCTCAGTGCTATTCATCACCTGAACTGTGTTTACTATGTTGTCCTAAACTGGACACAGATCATAGTGCTACAAATTAATTTAGACTAGTGCTGGCAAAATTAACTGATTAATCACGTGATTAATCCAAAAAATTTAACTCGGATTAAAAAAAATAACTCAGATTAATCCGGATGGATATGGTTCCACTTTCATGGCATGTATTATGTTAAATTTCAGATAGAAAATGGAACGGTTATCAAGTCAAACTATACAAAGATTATGGCCTAGCTCCTGACTGTCCAACAACATGTTTGGGGAATCCTTCGGGGTAGGGGACAGGTGTGAATTGCCCCATTTGAGACGAACAAAGCTAACTATTCAGTATCAGGGCCTTTACAGGGCAAAATAAGGATCCAATATACCCTAGCATCCAAATTCTTACTGGAGGAAATGAGTTGCGATTAAAAGTGATTAATCAAAATTTTGTGATTAATCAGATTAATTTTTTTAATCGTTTGACAGCACTAATTTAGACACAACAGTACATTGTCAAATCAATCTGTTTGATGTTTCGCACACAGCTTTAATGCATCAACAACATAATTTTTGCATATATGGTTTTATAACTATATAAACTCTTATGCTTAAGGTGGCTCAGGATATTTTGTTACTTGGTTGCCGGGGTCCATTTTTCTGAAACATACTCTCTGCTAAATAAGTTCAACCAGGTCAGCTGCTTTTCTAAACTTTGACCTACTTTCAAATACCCTCCATTTTCATCATTACAGATTTCAGCCCAGACTATTTTTCATATGATGCATTCAAGTGATTTAATCCCTCAGTCCCCCAATCTGTAAAACTACCCACATGATAACTATTGTTTGTACACCTAAGCACAGTGCAAACAGTGCGCTCACTAGTGCAGTTGCACACGGATAAAATGTTTTACTACTTTTGCTTCAACCATGTTGATTAAGCACATGCTTATCTGCCAGGAATATCTGTCAGCTCATTTTAAGTAACACTGTTGAAGTTTGTGTGAGAGAGTTTGTATGTGACAGTCAGTGAAGAAAGGTGAGTGAGTGGAAGGTTTACCGAACGTGCTCTTTTTGCAGGAGGCTGGCAGGACAGCCCATCCAGCTGTCCATGCTCGGTCAAAAACCCCGTCACCTGCTCTAGGAACGAGGACACGTCCAACTGATTCCACTCCACCATCTTTTGACCTACCGGTCACAGAGCTCAAAGGTTAGTCGTCATAGTGTACATTATTGATCACATCTCTGGGCATTCTGAGAGTTATGAAGTCACTGGTGAATAACGAGAGCAAACAGCGAAACACTTCAGACGGTAGGTCAGCTGTCTCTCACCTGTTCTGGGATCCAATATGGAGATATATGGGAATTTGTTCAGTTTGTAAAACTGGATATACCTCTGCCCCTCTTCACTATCATGGTAAACCTGTGCAAGTAATTGAGGGGAAAAAGATTTAGAAAAGGTATACTGTATGTACATATAGTGTTTATTGTGACCAGGACTGATGAGATTTATATATACACAATACAGCTATACATCTACATGTATATAGAATGCACACACACACACACACACACACACACACACACACACACACACACACACACACACACACACACGTATATATTCACCTGCCAGAATATGAAGTGTTCTCTGATAATAGACTTGACTGCATCATTGCTCCACACATCTCTGTTTAGGCACTGACAGGCAAAATCTTGCACGTTTTGAATGTTGATCATCAACCATTTGTTGGAAAGCTGTCCACTGTCCTTTGCCTACAGTAACATACATTAAATTACCACCGGTGCTGGTCATAGTTTATATACAGTACCACGAACAACAACAAGCAGAAAACAGTGAAGAAGCGGTGCAATATCTTTTTACAGTATGCATGTACATTACATCAAAACACATTTAAACATATGGTTTTACTTCACCATAGAAAAGAGAGTGATTTGTTCTTAGCATGGTTCTCACACATACTGATCTGCTATGCATATGGCACTGACAAATTTTATGTAATGTCCAATTTCAATGAGGCGGGATTAACAGACATAGATCAAAATGCTTTTGCTGGCATTGGATATGCCTACAACCAATCAGACTAATGATTGCAGAGTGGGGATAGGCTTCCTTGCCAGACTGATATGCATAACAGATCAGTATGTGTGAGAAGCAGGCTAACTTGCGCTGGCAACTGGAGTGCAACAGCGACATTTAAGCATGATAACCCCCTCTGCTGGTAAACAACAGAATGGCTCACCGTCTCAAAGCTCCCCTTATGCATCAGTTCAATAGGTGGACGGAAGAGGTCAGCCAGCGTGCTCAGCTTCTTGTCCATCGGGCTGCCGTTCCTTAACTCCTGTTCCTGCCTGACTGCTCAAAGATGAGGAAATGGACTGTCAGCAAAGACTCCCCAAACTACCAATTGTCCAATATGAAATGCGGCACTTCAAATAGTTATAGGGAAAGTTTCTAGCTTACTGGTTTCTGTCTGGAAGTCCCGAAAACCATCAAAAATCGATCTGGCTGGTCTTCGTCGCTTTGGTACTATCAGGGAAAAAAGATAATCTAGCTAAGGGATCTGTCTGTGAAGAGAGAGGAACTATTGACAGGTGCATGAACGGAACTGTGGTTACCTCCAAATAATGGCTCTGGCTCTACCAGAATGTCTTGTTTCTGTGGGATTGGTGCTCGCACATCGTCTCTGAGAAAACACACACATACAGTACATAAAATACACAAGATAGATAATCTATATCCCTAACACAGAGTCAAGGTTGGGATTGTGATCAAGCCAATATCACATCTCAAATGTGAGGATACACATAATGATACAAATGGTAGCTGGTTGCTCTTGACTTACTCAGCGGGATGACTTCTATGACTTGAAGCCCCTGCCGAACTGGAACTGGTGCTGGGCTCCTCTGCAATTCCCGCCCCATCCAGGAACATGGTCACTGCCATCTCCAAATTATTGTTGCAGGCCTCCAGCATATGCTTCCCTACACTCTCTGTGGCCCCTGAGGGAAGTCAAGTCAAAGGATGCACATCAATCTTAATGAAAGTAGAGACCATCCCATGATGTCTACACTGCCAGATACTATGTGATCACATGAGGGAAATAAATCACAACATTTAGTATATACACACTCGTTTCATGTCAGTGTTCTCAAAGCAAAAAGATGAAAAGCCTTTGAGAAACATTTCATACCACCAACTCCAGGGGCAAGTGCTGTAGGAGGCTTCCTGCTTATTGCGCATGCGTTAAACAGCTGACATGCTCGTCTTCCAAGTTACAGTCACAGGCTTCTTGGTTTCACGTTTTGGATGTTATAACGTGAAACTTGTGATTAATACTTGCATCAGACTTAGAAACTGGCCAAAATACCCCAATTTAGAAGAGTGTATGACCTGTTACAGTTATTCATACTCGTACTCGACAACTTTCACTTCAACCTCTGACAGAGAAACAGAATAGTTGATAAAAAAAATTCTGCCTCACAACGTTTACGTTACCGCCATATTGTTAGTTGATGAGAGCTTGGTAGATTGATCCAAGGGTTAAGAGGGTTAAAAAGTTGCAAACAGGTTGACGATAGAGTAACGTTCACTTCCTCTACTCGTAGCATTACTTGTCCGGACCAATAACAGGTAATCAAAAAGGCACATATCCTTCGCCAGTCCTCACTTGCAAAGAACCAGAGTGAGCTAACTTAGCTTCATATTTGCACGAATATGTAGTACAACGACGTCAATAGAGAAGGCTGTGAGAAACGCAACACTGTCAGGATGGAGTTGCAAGCATGGGGCGCAAAACGCACAACACAAATATACAATGCATTTATTTCATGGACTTTGTGTGGACTGTGGATTTCCCTAGTGCCCCAAATTACCAGATCGCTAAAACAACCAGTAAGTGCTATGGTTGTATCCTAAGCAAGCTAACTGGCTAGCTAGCTCCTTCTTCTCTCAGCCAGGTCTTTTCCCCTTGCATGACAGAGGGGGCAGTAACGTTAGCTAGGTAGTGATGCCCCGTTTAAGTTCCATGCGCAATTTCTGTATAACATGGATACACCTACTTTTTAACGGAAAACCTCACTAAATGATAACTGGTATGAGTTTTACAAAACACTATATTTACCCGTTATGGCTGTGAACTGTTGTATTAACCCATTAAGCCCCGGTGCTGATGCATCTCCGAGCGTCGCCATCTTACCGCCACCAACAACAACACAGATGTGCGCTTGCGCATAGCTCACCAATATTTACACCGCCTCAGTGAGTCACGAATGCCTTCAGGTTTGTTATGGGTAATGTATTTCTTACCTACAGAGCCTAGTAGCCTACAGCCTCGAAGGATATGTATTTATGCAGGGGTCCCAACGCTGCGTTTGACCCCTGGTGACCCAAAAGAAGGGGCCAAAAAAACAGACCCTATCTGAGGGGCCCTTTTTTGGCTTCTGCTGGGCCCTTCGCAGCGACATATTTTTCTGGCAAGGGTCATTTGGTAGTCTGTGTGACCTCATTGGTCAACTGGAATTGGTTTGAGATGGTACTCTTCCATATTTAAACAAATGCATTTTTGGCCCCTTCTTTGGGGTAACCAGGGGTCAAACGCAGCGTTGGGACCCCGGCAGAAATACATATCTGCACATGTTGGGAAACCCCCCACAAGCCCCAGTGCTCAGATGTTGGTACTCTTTCGTTTAATCAAAGTGCTCTGGGCTGCCGGTCTATTATGTCATTTTAAGATAAAGGTGTTTCTGATTGTTTCCCTCATTTAATGTCAATCTCAGAAAACCACTCGGTGACTTTTGTATAATTAGCCAGCGATTTGAAAATTTCTACTATTGCATTCAACTCTTCAATAGCATCTGCTCCTCACTGAACAGCAGAAATGCAAATAGGTACAGGGTGAACAAAATATCAATATCATCTGTACGTTCCATCAAAACTAATGACATTGAGATAGGTAACCACTCGCTATTGTCTTTCAAGGTAAAGGATTAAGTTAAAAACGCAATACACTGCTCAAATTAACTTCATTGTTTTAATCTTTTTCTTTAATAATACATTCAGTTCAAAAGAGTGAACCAAGCTCTTGTAAAACGAAAACAAAAAAAATAAACAAGCAAATAAAAATTAGTCCCAAAGCATTATTCATCATATTATTCCTGTGAAGTAGCTCTTAACCAGATAGTACTAGCAGAACAGTGCTTTTTTCTTTACTAAATTCTTACTGTGTAAGTACACATACCAACACTGGACAGCATTCCTGCCTATTCCATAGCTTCACCTGTTACCTTCTTACTGAATACCTGAGCCACTCTATGCGAATCCTTCCTGGCAGTTCATAGAGCATTGCTCAGATCTGACCAGAAGAAGATTTCACTCATACAACAATGTTGTACAATGACATGGACATCCCTTTGTCACACTAAATACATCGTTATTGTTATTATGATAGTGTGCTAGTCAGTGAAAACAAAGTGCATTGCCATTCAGGTCCTAGATACTACCAAAGAAAATGACCAACAAAATTACACTGTGGTGCCACATGCAGTTTATGGCAGCAGCTTGGTGTATTTTTTCAGTGGTGAGAAGTGGGTGTACTTATGAGGGTGTTTTGTGGCATCACCATAACAACCATTTTGATGCAAATTCAGTAACATTTTGCAGTATGCAAAAAGCAGCTGTAGAGAAAATACAAAGCATTTTGCACTGAAGGCAACCGTCACTGTAGTGTTCTCTATAAGGAAGATCCAATCGGGGCATATGGGGCTTAAATAAAATCAATAAATATGAGGTCTTGAAGTATCTTGGTCATAATTATTCTTTACATCTGGTGGCTTTTTGCTAGACAATGTTAAAATGGGGAAAAAAAAATCAAAACAAAATAGATGACCCTCAGAATGAGAACTACAAATCTTTACATCAAGCTCATTTTGTCCTCAAAGGAGAGAGGGAGAAAGGGGGAGTGGATGGAATGCTACAGCACCATTCCCATATCTACATGCACAGGGATGGTTTCACATCACGAGCTTTGAAGAATCAGCACAGCCAGCCCCTTCTACACCACCCTCTCCGTGTTTCTCACTGCAGCTCCTTAAAGGGGTGGGGGAGAAAGCTGCTCAACAAACGTACACAGACAAGCACGGTGAAGACGATAGTCTTTAGGTGCACCTTTGCATGTGTTCGTGTGTTGCCCAATACAAAGAGGGTGTTGGTGGGGACAGGGTGTAATCAAGAGAAGGGAGGTAAAGGTGTATGAGTGACCCCTTTGGGTGGGAGTGCATTTCAGATATGGTGTGCGTGGGGACGAGGCAGGAAGCAAGACTGGCATCAGGAGGCAAGCTGCACATCATCTGGTGGGGATGGGGACAAGGTGGTCAAAAGCGGATGAAGGTGGCATCGATTTGCCTAACACTGGGCAGAGCCAACATGATCTTGCGTCTGTACTGAGGGTCCTTTTGAAGTGGATTCCTCTCAAGATAAACTGTTTCCAGGGCTTTGGCATTCTTCAGCTCATCAAGATCCGACCAGTTCTCAATTTGATTATCATTCATCTGGGAACATAAATATATGAAATCAGTACCAAGGACGCAAGACAAAAAGAAGAGGATAATGGAAAAAAAAAACCTGTCAACATTAAAGTTGACGTCTTTAGCTATGAATGCATTCATTTGTAACTCTTTTCCCATCCCAACTCTTCTCCTTTTGATACTTACCCAGAATTCCTGTAACTCTGTCAGGTGACCGATATTTTCAATTTTTTTAATCCGGTTGGCAGCAATGTCTAGAGTAGTCAGCTTTTTCTGAGGTACATGAAAGAGAGACACACATGAAACATAAGAGTGAATCTATTTGTGGAAAGAGTTTACACTACTTTAAAAGGAACTACCGGTACATTTAAGTGGGTCATGCACAGAGACAAAATTTTATCAGTGGAACATCTGTAAGTAAGTAAATTTAGTTGCAAATTTACAATTACAATATCCCTGCTTTTTCCAGATGTATATCACTCACATATTTTATAATGCCTACAGACACTTGTTTTTTTTGTTATCAGACTTACATTGTTTTCCAATCCTTCAATAACTTCAATTCCATTGTGACTCAAGTACAGCTCCTTTAAGTTTTCAAGACACTGCAAACCCTCCATTTTTGTGATACGATTACTCTGAGGACAGATACATGTTTGTGAGTTTGTTTCCATTCGCATGAATGAAAGCTAAACGTATGATTATCAAATATCCCATTGTTCACAAAAACAAGCCAAACATACCTGAATACTGAGGACCGTTAGATTATGTAGGCCATCAAGGTTTTGCAACTGGGTGATTTTATTTGTTCCGAGGAACAAACTTTGCAGAGAAGACAGCGAGTCCAGACTCTCTATTACCTGTAATATACAATCGCATCAAACTTAATAATAATACCTCATTACAATCAAGGGCTCTCTCAGACCCTTGGTTAAATATGGAAACGTATGCAAAAGTGTGATTGGGTGTGGTGGTCTTCACTTGAATAGTCTGCTAACATGACAACTTATTTACAAAACGGTGGTGAAACATTCTTATAAAAAGTGGTGAAACTAAATAATGTGGAGGTATACTGCATCATTCATAATGTACTATAAAAATATAGCAGGCATTATTTCTATGTTTAAAAGTGACAAATGCTACAACCTAACATAATTCATCTTTGATCATTGATTAAAAACATATCCATGGGAGATTACTGAGTTGTAGTGTCCTGTTAACATAGTTAGCTAGTGTGGTAGGCTGGATGTGTCCTTGTTCTTACTCGGATGCGGTTTGACCCCAGCTCCAGCATTTCAAGGTTGGTCATGTGATCAAGGTTGGCAATGGAGGAGATCTTATTGTGAAGCAGGTAGAGCTTGGTGATCTTAGTGAGCCTGTCCAATCCCTCAATTTTTCTCAAGATATTAAAGGATACGTCCAACTGCCTATAAATTAAAGACACACACATCACAATCTCTACTTGACAGGACATATTCATGTCACTTCAAACCCTTCAAATTCAAATCCTGTGAGAGCAGAGATGGTGCTAACATTCCATAAAGCCCAGCCTTTGCCAGAAACAGTTTGCATGCTGGGATTTTGGTGATTTAGAAATGGGCTGCAATGACCTTACTGCTGGGACCCAACCCAAATTTGGCTAGATGTGGGTTTGGTTCCTTGTGATCGCCCACAGTATTTCCAATCATAGCCCTGTTGTTCAAGCTCTCTGAATGCTGTAAGCAGGAAGAACAACGAGAAAAATTTGATACAACATAGACTGAATAGCAAATAGGCAGCTAATGCTAACTGAATGGGTCCATCGGAAAAAAAACAGAAAGTTTACGAGTTTATGACCCTAGTCGGATAGCATTAACAGTAGGTTTGCTTTTCAGTCTATGTTGTACTAAATTTTCCAATTTCTTCCTACTGATAGCACTCTGTGAGCTAAAAAAAATCCAGGTCAGGGTATGAGGTATTCCGGACAACTGCTTTAAGAGGAAAAACAAGTTAAAAACTGGCACACGGAGTGGATAAAATGGACGATGATGAGTCGATCCAATTGTCCACAATGTGACAGGCCGTCAAAATTAAAAAGAGCATTGCATTGAGTCCTAGGAGGTTTTGGAAGGAAAAGGGGTAGGGGCTCTTTGTGGATTTTCACAATTGCGCTTACCGGTACTTAAAACGCCACCCACCCCCCCAAAGATTTCATAACCCCCTGTCAACTGCTAAACCCAGCACACAAAAGTAACTCCATCCCACTTCCCATGTACAATATGTATGCTGAACACACTTACTCCAGTTCAGTGAGTGCATCAAGATTCTCCAATTTGCGTATCTGGTTGTCATAAAGGTCCAGTTCCCGCAAGTACACCAGGCTTTCCAGATTCTCAATGCGCTTGATGAGGTTCTGTCTAAGAGACAATGTCTGGCAGAGGCAACAGGACATCATATAATTTAGTATGTAAAGTCTATGTAATGTCTTAATGACACGAGTCTTGTCATACCACAGTTAACCTACCTTTGCTTTCTGTAAGACTTCTAGACCTTCGATTTTGCCAATACGACAATGGACAAGATCTACATCCTGTAATGGGATGAAGGCGGGTGGAAGGGGAGAAGATTTTTAAAAAATATTCTAAACATCAGAGAGGTAATTGAAAAAAAAAACAAAACACAATACCACATCACATGTTCACCCACCTCCTCATCTGGATCAAGAGTTATAGTATCCATATCAACTGGAGACTCCTCCTCTTTATCTAAAGGAGACAGTTCATCATTGCAGATATAATTGTAGTCAAGCAGTCATGTCACAAAATATGGTTGATAAGGTGAGAGGTTATCACCTGTTGATGGTCTCTGAGGGTCAACTTCTCCATTGATGCTCTTCCTCTTGGTCTCATCATCGCCTGATTCCTCTGACTCTCCCCTTCTGTCAACTGCGGTCAAGGCACAAGTTCAATACACCACTGATCCCTAGACTGGTAATCACTTATCATGCTCACCACAATCGTGTTGGTATGTGGCTAAAACAGTACTTTAAAGGTGTGACCATGTCATTGTGTGTTCTAGAAAGATGAAGGAGGCACGTTTTATGTAGATAAGGGACATTATTGCCACCCCGACAAATTGCTAACAGCGAAAAAACAGCACCGGTTAAGTAGGGACAGAATCACATTATATAATGCACATACCCTTATATTATATGAAATATCAGATCTCATGATGACCACATAAAACACTAACAGGCTAGCGACTAACATATCTTGCTAACATGTTAGCAAAATAGCCTCTCGGGTGGTGGTATGTATGATCAGTATTGTTAACATTCTAATCATGACATGTTGTGTAACTTGGCACGTTGTCTGGCTTTCTTAACGTTGAGTTAAAGACACATCAGTACACACACAATTTATTACCATAGAAAATAAATTTACAGATCGCTACACGGCTGATATTGCTTCCTTTCAACATGACATACAGTTGAGCTAACGTTAGCAAGTTGACAAGCTAGGCAGCTAGCAGGCTAAATACATGGCCAGCAGGCGTAGTGTTGCAAGCGTAAACAATCATGGAAATGAATGATTTAGCTAATGGAAGAGCTGAGATACGGAAAGAATGATTACCACCCCTTAAAATAGTTCACAACGCAGAGCAAAAGGGAACATATCGTTTCTGTTAGCGTAATTTCACCACAAACTGAAATTTAAAACTGTCAGAGATTCATGTGGGCTCACCTTCCATTTCTTGAGGCTCGCCAACAGACAAGGTAGCCATCTTTTCCTGAATCCACCCACTGCTGAATGATTGACATTGCCTTGAACCAATCCAAACTGTGGGTGACTGTTATATTTAAAAAAAAAAAAAAAAAAAGATAGAGAGGGGTTTAGAGTTGCTAGTAACATGTGTAGGAGTGTGTTTGCACACATTGTCTATGACTGTTGTAGCCTACCTAACTTTCTAGTATAAAAAAATGACAGAATAAGTAACTGGATTTTTTGAAGATTTTTCACAAGAACTAATTTTCTCTGCCATTGTGCAGGTCATACAAATGATGCAGACTCTTTTTGCATAAACAATACTTCCTCACATTCATGCAAGCAGTTTTTTTTCTCATCAATAGGGCCAGCTTGTCAGGCTAGGTTCACTGTTGAAGATCCCCAAAATTTCAATTGCCCATCTGGAGAAAGGGCTGGTCAGTACTACCACATGAGGGCAGTACAGCACAGTGATATTTTGGGTTGCACCTCATTACATTCGGTAGCTTTGTGTGTTAACCATAGATATCATATAAGATTCTATATATAAATCTATGGTGTTAACTCTCTTTAGAACCATTTTAACCCTATGGAGGACTGTATTAATAGGGCAAAAATGTAACTCTATCCCCTCAAAACTTTCTCAGCTGATATGGAAATAGTACTATTATGGTTTTACAGTGCACTTACTCAACCAAACTTTTTGTGAAGTAGCCTACTAAGCTGGATATGAAATTTCACCCTGAAATGGTCAATTTTGGGCGCACCCCTTTAAATCTGGGTCGACATTAAATAATGCATTTCAATGCAATACAAATAAGGCCTACTACACAGTGTGATGCATTGTGTGGAAGGTGGGACTTGTCTCAGTGTATCTACATCTACAGGCTGAAAGCTTCTTGAAAATAGATGAGCCTGTTTAACTTTTTAGACTTACAGTAGGCTACGGGACAAAACAGGGTAGCACACCTTGCCAAAAAGAACTCAAGAACTCTCTCTAATGGCACAGAGAACCATTGCTGGTTGATCTAGGGCATACATCAAAATGCAGCCCAGGGGCTGGATGCAGCCCCCGGAATGCCCTTACAATTTAAAGGAATAATAATAATAATAATAATAATAATAATTAAAAAAAAAAAAAACTCAAGATGAGTACAGTAGAGTTAAGTTGTCTCTGACAGTTGAGCATCTAACAAAGAATGGACACCAAGATATTTTGCTACGAATGTGTCTCAAAGGTGTTCTGTTTGTCAGGGAAGTATCTGTCTTCAAAGAATACAATATTAGCAAACTCTTCAATACAAAACATGCTAATAATGCCCTTAAATTTTTCCGCACTGCCAGGCAGAACATCTTTACAAAGCAGTCTACAAGGACCAAAAGTGAGCTGTATGCTATCTCACAAAATTGTCAAACACACCAAACCATTTTTCAGATTTATAAAAGACTGTATAGTATAGAGGCTATTATTATACTAGTCTACAATAATTGTGTCAAATTAATTTGTACCATTTAACTGTGTAATGTTTAATTGCAGTCATGCGTGAAGTCAATGCGTGGCCCTCCGCTTACTTTGCCAAAGTCAATGTGGCCCTCAGACTAAAACTGTTGCCCATCCCTGATCTAGGGTGAACATAGATGGCCAGCTATGCTCAATCAAAGTAGCTGTATACATAATGTGTACATTAGCATCCAATGAATGCAAGTTTTTACAGCCATCCTAAAGTTGATGAGGTGTCTCAACCAAAGCAAACATTACACAAACACATGGCACATAGGAGGGACAGTTGCAGTATACAGCTGAAGGTATTCAATGTTACTTTATTCAACTGCAAGGGCCAGAGTGCAGTGAAATGCATTTACAAAACAACACACACAAATAAAACTGTACAACACCAAATTAACAATACAGTGTCATTTAGGATCGTTAACAGCTAATGTAGTTTACAGTTTCTGACCAAAAGGTCCTGAAGGCACAGTGTTCGCTCTCATTACTGCAGCAATATGTGTCACCTAGTTATTTGTTCTTGGACAAAACAGTGCAGAATCATTACAAAGCAACAGCTCAATGATGATAATCACTTCAGAATATTGTCATTAAAAAAATATATACTATGTTTTCATCTTTTTCTGTAATCTTGTTCACCATCTTGTTCACTTGTTCTACAGGCCATGTATCCTATAACTATTGAGTTCTTGTTGAAAGGCTATGGATGTTGTTCTTTTCTGTACAACCCATGGACATCATTTATGCAATATACTGTCAATACTGTCAGCATGTTTGCAAAACAAAATAAAACGCAATTATTTGCATTCTGCGCAGATAAACAAATTACTCAAATTAATCTTAAGCATGCTGAATAACACCCTCATTTGTTTGGAGATCTACCTGCTTGAAACATACTGTATACGTAGAGATCTCCTCTCATTCACATGATCATACTGTGTTACTGTGTTATTCAACTATTATTATGTATTATGCCATTTAGTATCACATTATACACTCAGCATTCATTGAGTGTCCATCACCAGTGTGAATGTTTTATGGTTCCATCGTTAATTTGTTCAAGGACCAATGATGGAACACTGATGGGCCAACGATGACGACAACGAGCAGTTATGACAAAGATCGAATAGTGACCCTTTCTGGTTATGGTAATGTAAAAAGACAAGCTATATTGGTTAGATCTCAGGACTCCATATCACTAAGGTCAATGTAAAATGCATGTACTTGCAAGAAATATTGCGAAATACACTTAACTGTGAAATGCTTAAGATTTCAGATAACTCATTCTAGTCAGTGCAATGGTTTATGCCAAAAACTATACAATGTGTTTTTAAAACTAAATTTAAAAAAAATTGCTATAAGCATCTGCATGTATCACTTAAACGTGCACGGATGTAAACAACATTGATCACAGACACTGATCACACAAATTAGTGCTTTTTTAGACAAAAACTCTACAGATATCCATCTCTATTTAGCCATTAATTCCACTATTCTCACTTGAAAAAGTGAGAGTAGGTGAAGGTTAGAGGTAGTTGGACAAAACCAAGAAAATCAAGTGCCACACTTGTAGGCATCTGTGGCAAACTATTAAAGGATTGTGTAGGACTGAAATAAAAAACAACCTGCTCTGCGGCATAGCCATTATACTATAGCCATATACTGTTTAGCCATTTCACATTCATTATTATAATGTAGTATATTCAGCTAACCAATGCCTTCCAGAGAATCTGGTACACAGGATTACCAGTAAGGATGTTTTTGGTCCACAGGAGAAAGGGATAGGTTCCTTCATGACTCAGTTTGCAGAGAAACTAAACAGCAAATTGTGAAGTACTCCAAAGAATGGGACAGCTCTGAATCTATGAGAATCCACCATCAGAACTTGCTGTACCAGTGCATAGAGCGCTCCAGTGCCTTCTCCCAGCTCTGAAGGATGGGTGTGTAGTGGTTGGCATCTCCCTTAGGCCCATTCTGGGGCAGGAAGATGCGGTCTACAGCATGCAGCCTCTTCAATTCCTCCTGACTTTTCCAGAAGCCTGCGGAGTTAAGAAGCCAACAGTGGTAAGGTGAAAGGCAAGTCTATTGTTATATTCCAAGAAGATGTCAGCAGCACACCACTGGTTGTCATACTGAATGTGAATCTTACTGAGTGAAAACCACAGCAGGGGTGGATAAAGCATTAGCTCATCAGTGAACTCATGCACTGCAGTAATGCGTATTCTTTGAATGTAAAAAGGTGGTTATGCAGTATACTTATTCCCGCACCTACACCAAGTCCTGCCATAAAAGCTGCCCCCAAAGCAGACATGTCGAAGTGACTGGGTCTTGCAATCTTGCGTCCAAACAGGTCAGCAGTCAGTTGCATTACAAAGTTATTTGTGCAGACTCCACCATCCGCTCTGATCTCACAGAAATAGACTCATAAACACACATGAAACAGAAGTAACAGATTTATGTATGAAGGAAGTTAACAGACACCAAAACACAGGTAACATACCTTATTTTTGAGATAGGAATAAGCGTTTCCCTTTGCATAATGTCATAAAGTTGCTTATTCCTATGAAGAGAAATATATTAGCTGGTATGTTTCAGCAGAGACTCTTTATATTGAGAAGGACTTTGGTTTCAGTTTTAAACACATTCTACTATAAAATGAGGAAACGTGTAGACTTTAAATATGTCTGTTTTCAGGGACACCAGATCAGAGAAGTTCATACCGGAATGCCACGGATTCCAGGATGGCCCTCACCAGATGGCTTTTGGTAGAAGAAGGCTTGAGACCCATGAATGATGCACAAGCTCTTGGGTCATTCAGTGGTGCCTTGTGTATATACACACACAAAAATACATAATATAAATAAACATAAATAAAAAAAGACATTATAAATATATAACTATGTATGGATCTACAGTAATTTCCCGAATATAAGCTGCCCCATGTGTAAACGAGAGTTTTCTGCTAACTAAAAAAACGAAACCATGTACAGTATTAACCTCACCCTTGTATTAAGCTTTCCCATGTATTAACTTAAATTTACTAAACATTACCTATGGAATCATTACCAGATCATGATTGTGATGATATGAGAAAGTCAAATGTATAGCTCTAACCCATGTATCATAAATAAAGAAAATTAGCAAAATTAATGTATTAACTTTGGTTAATAATCGGGAAATTACGGTCATATTTTGGTGCTCTATAGAACTACAGAAACAAATCAAATAGAACACCCAAAACTGAAACACACACACACACACACAAACACACACGTGACTTACAAAAAAAGCTGGGACAGAGTAGTCAGCAGTAAAGGCAAAAGAAAGAAGAGGTAAAATTATCACCCTGTTAACTTGGCAAGAGTAATGTACAAACACTGTGAAACCAATGGCATACCTGCAAACCACTGAAGGAGGGGACGAAACACACTCCATCTGAGTCCTTAACACTGCTGGCCATGGTCTCAGTTTCACACACATCAGTGAACAACTCTAGCAAACAGAGAGTGAAATTTAAGTCACTTTCTGCATTTGCCAATCTGCTACAGCTAAAATTCAAGAAGTATTAAACAACCCAAAGCAATAATAATACTGCAGACCATGCCATAACGTTATGTAGACTGTGGTCTTACCCAGCTCCTGTGCCCATTTGATGGCTGTGCCCGTGTCTGCAGCATTGCCCTCCGCCAAATACACCACATCATGCCCAATCTTCCAGCCCACCAGGGGATAGAGGCCTGTTACAGAGAAGAGGTACAAGGTGTTAGGAATCTGCAATGACTCAAAACCACCACAATCAAGTATTTTCAGATTTTGTCAAAAATTAACGCTTCAGTTCCAGTTTTTCTTGTTCCTGCACCCATGTTTTAAACAGTTTTTGCCCACTCCGTTTGTTTAGCTGCCAAGACTCCCATTTCTTTCAGCATTTCAGGCCCATTTTGTCATTTATCCCGTAATTTACAAAATTTACATCAAATTGATTCAAGTTTTATTAATCAAAGTTTGCCCATCCTTCCCGGCACCCACCTCCACCACCAAAAATATATCTCCCTACTACTGAACCTTTGGCAGTTAGCGGTACTGTATATCCATTTGTGCCTTACCAGCAACAGAGGTGTGTGGCTTTGCCCCTGTATTTATGTCCATGAATGTCCCTGTTCCCATGGTGATCTTCACATCACCTGTGTCAAAACAGCATTCACCAAACATGGCGGCCTGCTGGTCTGCCATCTGCGTGGGGAACAGAAAGAAAACACTCATCCTGTGGCTGCAATGGCGTTCACTTGGAGCAGAGTGCAGAGAAAAGTAGAGGAAGCAAAATAAAAACATTCATGACAACTTACAACCGACATAATTGGTATGGCAACTCCAAATATAGAAGGGTCAGAAGAACCAAAGTTGTGGCTGTAAGGAAAATAACAAGACAAGAAAGGCATGGTTAGCCCCATGCACACTGAAAAGAGAGTGGGAGTGTTAGGTCTACCTGTGCAGTGTGTTGACTGACACTAACCTAGTATTCTGTACTTTGGGGAGGATGGAGAGAGGCAGAGAGAGGAGAGAGCACAGAAATCCACTCCAACACATCTGAAAAGTGCCCCCCCATACACACACAGAAAAGTGAAATAGACACAGACAGACAGACACACACACACACACACACATACTTGCTAGACTTAGCTCCTTCGACTGCATGTTGTTAAAGGAATTTGAAAACAAATTAACAGAGTACAATCACTCTTTCTAATATGTAACCAGACACCTCTGTATATACCCAGGAGGACAAAGTTTAGCAATATCACCCAAAACTCTGTAATGTAATCTAATAGAACCTTCTTTGTAATGACATTATCGCTGGAACAAGTCAAAGATTACTGACCTGGTATGAATCAAAAATCCCAGTTGTGCTTGCATTTGAATAATCAGTTGCATGAACTGAACCTGTAGATGAAAGCAAAAAAATCCTCAAATCCACAGCTTTCAGGGAAAATGTTGTCACAGGTCTGAATACATTTTCTGCATTCTTCAAATGACTGGTGATTAGGCTTCGGGACTAATTCTCTAAAGAGCCGTCTCACAAAGGTTTTAAGTTACTATTAGGAGTTCACTAGAGACAAATTCTGCAGATTCTGTTCTGTTTGTTCAGTCACTGTCACAGTCTCACTCCCTCTCTCACACTCACACAAAGAGAGTGAGAGAGAGAGAGAGAGAGAGAGAGAGAGAGAGAGAGAGAGAGAGAGAGAGAGAGAGAATAACCAGAGAAAGGTGTGGAGAGCAGGAGAGCTGCAGTATGTTTGTTCCTTGCCTTTTGTGAGTTTGTAGAGCAGCCAAGTGTCAATGGTTCCAAAGCAGCAATTATTCTCATTAACAGCTTTCCTCAGCTGTGGTACAGAGGTACAAAATAGTCAGAGATCATATACATATTTTGTTAAATGTGCAGACTCCAGCATAACAGTAGGTTTATACACTGGTGATTAATCAGTGAACTTGAATTTCCAGCTACTGTGCTCGGGTGAAGAATCCCCCAGAGCACATGTTGACGTTGACCCAGTAACACCATACTATGTTTATCTCTGACCATCCATGACATCTCCTTTATTTCCACAGCAGGTCAACCTGCTATCGCCCTCACCTCTGGGCAGTTGGATAACATCCATGCCAAACGCAGCGAGACATGCTGGGTAGAGAACACTACGAGGCTGGCTGCCAAGAACCTCTTCTGTCTGGTGAGGAAGTGCAACACTTTCATCACTCCATGGATTGACTGTCAGCACAGACATAAAGACAATGTTACTTTCTGAAGGCAGGAATTTACAATTGCACTAATGCACTAATTACAACACATAGTAAGGCCTCCAACACCAATTTAATTATTGCACTGTGTTCTGTGTACTGATTAGAGCATTATGAGGGT
This sequence comes from Sardinella longiceps, assembly GCA_027497455.2. Lineage (NCBI taxonomy): Eukaryota > Metazoa > Chordata > Actinopteri > Clupeiformes > Clupeidae > Sardinella > Sardinella longiceps. The sequence continues at coordinate 4,068,640 of JAODXP020000004.1, read as the reverse complement.
AGAGAGATCCAGTCTCACCTTCATTGCGCAGGATTGGTTCCATGATTTTACTAGTTCAGCTGCTCTCAAGTCTTGCCAACTGATAAAATTGTGAAACGGACGTCCAGATTTCCTGTAGAAATTAAAATGTGGTCATAAGCACGGTGTACACAAACGTATACTCTTCTGATCCCACACAACCTATCCGTAATACACAAACACACACACAGCACACAGTGAGGTGAAACACACTAACCCCGAGCAGTGAGCAGACAACTGGGGGGTTATTCCAAGAGGGTGGTCAAGTGGGAAACCTACTTATAGAAAGGCCTGGAGTCTTCATTCCAGCGGGTTACTCTATCTCATAGGTTCTCAAAGTGTGGCCCGGGGGCAATTGGCGGCCCGCGCTACCATCTGATAATATCTTTAAAATTGTTAAAACTGTACATTGTTTTGATAGAATGGATTTCCTTTAAGTGGTATTTAACAGCATATATAGGCATTTATTTATTGCAATAAATATAAATTGTAGAGATACAACCTGGTAAAATGATTACAAATGGGATTTCTTTTCTTCTTTGTCTCCCCCGCCCCTTTGGCGACCCTCGGTTAAATGTTGGGTCCCAAAATTGGCCCTCACCTATCAAAACTTTGAGAACCCCTGCTCTTTGGGTTTACCACTTTGTCTAGCTCAATTTAACCAGGTACCACCTACTTGGAATACCTCTCCACTACAGTGCTGGGGGTGCAGTGAGGTGTTAGGTTTGCTCAAGGGCACTTCAGCTGTATGTGGACGGGACAGCAACATTCCCCTGTCCACATTTTTTTGGTACAAGCCAGAGGCCCCAACAGGCCATGGCTGCCAACAACTGTGTGTGACTTGCACAATATGCAGTCTGCAACAGCATTGAAATAGTAGAAAGATGCACATGTCATATACCACTTTGCAATAGGCTATGCAGCCCATACTGCAAACAACCCCACCTCGCAAGGAGCTCACCTGTCCCAGGTGGTGAATGTAGCCCTTTGTGTGGAGATTCCTATGGCCTCCATTTGCTGCACTTGAAAGCCTGAATCTGGAACATAATAATGAGAAATCCTAAACCTAGTCTACAGCAACAATGTCCATCACCATCAAGTAATCTGAGGCTGAGAACACAAACCCTGAATTGCGCCTTTCACAACTGTGACAAAGCTTTGCCAAAGCGTCTCTGGGTCCATCTCCACACGTCCCGGCTCAGGATATAACAGTGAAACCTGTAGACACCCGTTTGGACACGAAGAAATGAGGACAGAAGATCACATTCATGGACTTATAACGGTACACCAGTGGTCATAGAGAAAGCTATGGGAAAAGTGGGCTTGGAAATGAATTTCTCACCTGGCTGCTACTTGTTCCTCTAATCTTCGCCTCTTTGTCATAAACATGGCATCTGATTGAAGTTGTTCCAACGTCCACGGAGAGAATAAATGTTTCCTTTCTGTAACCATTTCTATTTGTCGCCATGATTTCCCCTCAAGTTGAACATCTGTGTGGGTGAAATCGTTAGGATACGAACTTGGTCACTGGGTGAAGTTTCACTGAAGTGCACACACCGCGCTTCTCCGTTCACCCGACATCAACTTTGGTCGAAAGACCTTTGGTATTGCCTAGTGACCCAAGCCATGCGGCACCTTGACAGATTTCCAGCAGCTGGAAAAAAGACCAACTTCATACATGATTCTTTATCTTGCCCACTGGGTACATATCGTAACCAAGAAATGTAGTCTGTTGCATTCTACAACGCATCTCATACCGAAATGAACGCCGATGTTTCCAAAAACTTTTGATGTGATATCCGTTCTAACTAATCAAATAGCACACGTTTGAAACACAAATAGCACAAGTTTCTCAAATGATTTAATCCACACCACACTATTCATTTCCTGGAGGTCACTGTAGTGCATCCTAACGAAGGCGACGTCATACATCAGTCGATAAATGGGAGTGCCCAAAACAAGTCTTAAAGAGACAGTGGTACATTCAACAAATACACAAAACTAATGATAAACCACATGGCCGTAGGCTTATTTGTTTAGATACTAGGCAAAAGTAATCTTATTATTATTATTATTATTATTTTTTTTTTTTTTTTGCAAGATTCCTATCCACCACCTCTTCCCACCACCACCATGTGCAGATACTCAAAGATACCAAAAATTGATCAACCTGTTGATAACAAAAGGTGTTTATTAAACGTTTCTGTACAGGGTGCCCAAAATTAGGACACTCACTCTGCTGTACATTTAGGCTTTTGGTGTTCATTATTAAATAAACTACCAATTTCATTTTAAAATAAAATTCTATACATAGACGCATGTTTCTTTGAACATTTAAAACCACACTCAGTTCAGAGCAGTGTACCAGAAATGGTCTACAATAAATGAGATGGGATCAAAAACAAAAGGCTAACAGACTGATTGCAGTGGACAACAGGTCATAAATGCTTCAAGAGTCGAAGGGGAAAGAAATATTTGCTACAGGTGGTAATTTTCCTTCTACTGGATGACAAACATCAACTCATAACTCATTACCATAAAAAAACATCCAGCATTTTTTGTCCCTTAACTAGCTAAATACAAATACATTATATGTTCAATTTTTCCTACGTAAGAAATCGAAAATGAACTTAAAAGCACCTCATGGTTGGCAGGGAGCAGCTGAGGGTTTATAAAAGAGGGACCACTGCCAGTGTACAAGACACTAATGCAAAGGCACCAGATTCATAAACCTGACAAAACCAATATGTAAACCAATATGTCCCTTCAAATTTGCAATCAAGACTGCTTTAGTGGCAGCAGCTACAGATTAAGTTCACTATAAGATCACCACTGTGTGAAAGTGTAGAATGACATTTTCCTATGTAAAGTCTGGTACTGATTCTTCAGGTGCAATTTGGTAGGGGTGTTGCAGCCTTTCTTGCCAGGTGTTAAAGTTTTAGAGCTTCTGTGCCACCATCACAGACAAGGACAGTTGGGGGTGGGGGTTAAGGCTTTTCTTAAAACCTGTCTTCATAGCAAATATTAGACTAAAAATGTCAGATTGAAGAATGACATGAGTAATGACAAAATCAAACAAATAATGAAAAAAAAAAAAAAAAAGACAAAAGTAAATGAAGGTTTTTCATGATCAGCCATCTTTAAAGCAGAGGGAGGTGTCTGGTGTAAAAACAGAGTTAAAAAAGAGGCTTGACGACTCCCTCAGTGGACACAGAGGAACTAAAAACAACACCCTACATAAAAGGGCCTGAGTGATGCTTAGGAGCAAAACAGAATAGATCCTTCTTTTACAAACATGATAGAAATGCAAAGAAATATAGAAAGGGGCCTCCAATATTTTCCCTGGCTGCTCTACAAAAGCAACACCTGTTAAAAAAACAAACAAACAAAAAAAAACACTGCTTCAGTTCGTGGGTTTTTACTCTGTGACTTTAGTGGCCTCAAAATTCACTGCCAGCTTTCTGTGCTTCCGTTTGGAGGCTGAACCAGGCGTGTTGGGGTTGGGATTCTGTTTGGGAGTCTTGGGGGTGACGGGGGTGGCAGGGGTGGTGGTCTTCTCAGCGCTCTCCTGCATGCTGACAGGTGGAGTCTGTGGAGAGGCTGGTGGAGGTGGAACTGCTTGGGTTGATGGTGCCGCCGCCGCCGTGTCAGTCCCAGGGCTTACCGATGCCGCATAGGCCGAGTTAACAAACTCTCTTGTCTCCTGCATCTTGCGGCCTGACACCCGCTTCTTTGTCACCTGAGGTTAGACACACAGAACTATAAGAGCAAGACAGAGCCATTGACTGCATCTACAGATTTAGGACCACATCTCTCTAAAAACAATCATCATCAATGACTTGAGAATAGTGGATACCTAATTTGTGAAAAATATTTTTATAATAATATTAAATATATTTATTTAAACCACAGAGGAAAATGTCCTTGAAGTCTTTTATGCATAGAAATAAGCTGGCTCAAGCTCAGACATCTGACCTGGAGAGGCACAAATTGGTTATGGGATCCAATAGGGGCAGTGGGTGGCGGTGCTCGTGCCCCAGGGAAGGTGCCACCATAGAAGGGTTGACCTTGATGGGGAACTGGTATACCCCACGGGAGAGGGCCATAAGCTTGGGGGGGCATCAGGAGAGCACCTATGTGACAACACAGAGGTAGAACAAACAGTCCATCAACCTCACTTTCATTAATGCTATGCAACACCTGCAGATCTTATGAATTTGACAGATCAACTCTTTTCCCTTGGCCAGCAGCAGTAGCAGCAGCAGCAGCAGCAGGCAGAGCCTATTTCTGCCCTCCAGCAGCCCGGTTGTACTGCTGAGCCTGAAGCACAATCTACTCACCTGGAGGCTGGGCAAACAGAGAGGGGTGTGGTGGCAGCATGGGCTGCATCCCAGAGAACAGAGGAGGGGGCAGAGGGAACCCCGAACCAACAGAACTCTACAAAAGCAGGATGATCAATAGATTACAGATTACTGGATGAAAGCCACTAAATGGACCAAAAAAATCTGATGTAATTGCATTACACAACATCACAAACAATAAACAGTTTGTTTGCTTGTTAGGGAAAAGCATTCATGCATTATTAATTGTGTAATAACTCTGTACTTACCAAGCGCTGCAGGGCAAACAGAGCTGCCTTCTCTTTGGCTTCGTTCTCAGACTGGCACTGGGGGCCGTGGACCAGCAGACCGCTAGACAGCCTCACTTGGCACACCGCCAGACCCTGGAGCCAGATGAAGAGAAAGGAAGAGTGTTGAAAAAAGGGAGGAGTGTTGAAAAAAAAAAAAAGACTTGAGTGGAGTCGTGTGTGTGTGTGTGTGTGTGTGTGTGATCGAGTGAGCGAGCGAGCGAGTGATTGAGCTGACCTGAGCAGTGCGTAGAAAGCTGAACTCAGGCGGGCCCATGCCGCGGGCCATACAGACTCGGCCCAGTTCTGCAGCCATGGCACCGGGAGGCAGCTGTGGGGGCCCAGAGCCCAGGGGGGGCCCAGCAGCATCCCCTTGGGGGGAGTTCATCTTGGCCGCTGTGGAGGGTGGTACAGTAGGTGGCCAGGTGAAACGCAAGCATGCAAGGCTCAAAGTGAAGACCGCTTGAGGCAAAGCTCATACAAGTGAATACATTCTGGATAACAACTCATAATTTTTTTTAAAAACATATAAGGATTCCTTCTGCGTTTTAAGATGAAATACCTAGTTTTTTGGAGGGTCTCCTCCGCTGCTGCTGCTGCTGCTGTTGTTGCTGCAGTAGGGAGTTGGGTGCATCCGCAGAGGTGGAGACTTGAGCACTGTCGATCTTTAGCATCTCTTTGAGCATTAGTGTTCCCTTCTGCAGAGCAGCCCAAAGGAAAAACAGCACTTTGCGGTCAACTATTTCACTCATCGCAGCAATCACACCCCACTATAAACACTTAATCAAAACCACAGAGTTACATCCCTGGCAAAGTGAAAAGCAGATGTTAGAATCCGTAGTTTTAAGGGATATTAACAGCCCATAGACCTGCTGCTCAATGTCTTGTCAGTTGGAAAAAGAATGAGGAAAAAAATTGTATGACATAAAGGCTAATGCAGTGTGCTCACTACCTCACTACAAACTTGATTCCTCTTTTTCCTACTAAGAACACTTGGTGATAACAGCACATAATAGCAGATTTTGTGCCAGGCTGGCGTCTGTTTCCCAAAAGCATAGTTCCTAACTAAGTTAGCAACTATGTTAGTTAGTTGGCAATGGGAAATTGCATTGCAACCAAGTTGTAACTAAGTTAACAACTATGCTTTTTGGAAACGGACGCCTGAATTGAAATACAATCTACATACGGTATACAGCTAGGTGTCTTTACCATAGCAAAGGACTGAGGCGAGAGGGGCTCTCCTGATTGGTTCGCTGGCTCTTTGGAAGGAACTGGTGGAAGAGGCTCATTTCCTTTGGATATCTTTAGATTTGCAATGAGATCTTCAAACTCTGAAGAAACCTGAAATGCAAACCAAGAATGGTGTTGGTGGTGGTGGAGGGTTTTGAAAGCATTAGTGTATATTTATGAAAGTAGACGTGCACAGATGCATAATACAAAGGATGCTGCATGCATTTCATGAGACAAGTTACTACACCTGATTTTGTTCGTTCCTGGGTGGCACTAAATTGAAGTCTTCATTTCTCTTCAGCAGCCTGATGCCTCCCGATGGATTCTATGTTGTGAGGTATACAAATACATGGATTACACAGATCTGTTGATGATCAAAAGTCAGTTGATCTGTCGAGTTTGATTCAAAGGAACCCTTCAGGATGACTGTAACCATAGGCGTTGTTTACATAATGGGAGCTTATTCACAGACATTCAGGTCTTTAATTTTTTTTAAAGAGAGGAAGCCACTGAAAGTGTAGAAAATCCCATCTTATCTTCAAGAAATGCCATTTATTAACTTTAAGCCAATCACAAAGTACAAGAATGAATATAATGAAATATAAATAAATACATAAATATCTTATTTCATGGATTATCTGATCAATTAATTCATCATCTTTCCCCTTCCCCCAAAGATCAACCTCATTAACCACCTCGATTTATTCAACCTTCTTAATAGATTTGCTTACTGGTAAAACACATGCTGAACATGACCATATGTACGACCTGTTCAACTCCCAAGTTAAAAATGAATAAATCCATAGTGTAGACAGTGATCACTTAAGTAAATTAAAAGTGAGTTTTACCCACAAATATGAACCTCCAGGTACGTTTATACTCTTTTACATCTATGTAGTTCATAGTAAATGGGTGTGTAAACAATGTGTATAATGAGTGTGTGTACAAGGTATATATATATTTTTATAGTTTTACAATATTAAAATATTTAACTCTATGGTAAAACATTTAAAATAATGAGACATGTTAAACTCCACAATATTGGCATTTGATTAAAAAGTTAAAATTCCAAGATGAAGATATCTTCATTAAATTAATGAATAAAATGAGTTACACTGAACCAACACATCTATAGCCTTATCAGCACAGCAAGCAGCAGTGCAGTCAGAGTTCTTTATTATTGCTGCTGCTGCCCCCTAGGGTGGAAATCTGGTAGGGTTGGTCTGCTGCTGCTGTTGCGACTGATGCATTCTACAACTCGCTGCTTGCAGTCAGATCAGCGCCCTGCTCTGCTCCCTGTCCTGCCGTCACCTCAGCTTCCACAACACACTCGCTCTGAAAGATACCATCTCAGAACATGTCACCAGCTCACAGGACACTCCCATGCCCCTGTCATAATGCACTGGGACTCGTCCACTTCCTTGTGCTTTTCAGCACACATTGGTTAATCAGCGTAACCTAAATGCACTTAGCTTATGTCAGGGGGGCTCAGAAAGACACAAGTGCTACTAATATGTTAACCAACCATGCACCAAAGCCAAGGACAAATAGAACACCAAGACCAAGGCATAGCCTAGGAGTCAACTAATTGTAACACAAAGTTACAGCATGGCAGTTTAGGACCTAAAGAAGGTCACATGATCTGCTGTGGCTTTCTTTGGTTTCAGGCAACCCCTTGCAGATAGCCCTAATTGCACAAGTGTTTAAATCTCAGCCATCTCTTTAATATATCAATATTAAACAGTTCTCTTTAAACTCTATTTGCTCTCTACGGTATGGGTCCAAGTAGTGTTCTAACACATTACAATATTAATCAGTAAAGGAGTGCATTTTTAGAAGTCCCTATACAAGGGACTGTAGATGGATTTATGGGCATTTTGTTCAATGCTGGTTGCACAAGGTGTTTCTTTGATGGACAAACTTACTGGTTTGCTGGCAGCTTGGAAGCCCTGGGGGTCGTTGCCTTGATCCCTGCTCTGGCTCTGTGGACTGGCTGACCCAGTAGGTAAGCTGCCCTTTCCAGCCTAAAAAACACATAAGTGAAGATGAGATTACAATACAGACCAAAAGTTTGGAAACACTTCTCCATTCAATTGTTTACTTTATTTTCATGACTATTTAGTTTGTAGATTGTCACTGAAGGCAACAAACGTATGAATGAGCATGTGACATTATGTACTTTATAAAAAATAGTGTAGAATAACTGAAAACATGTTTTATATTCTAGCTTCTTCAAAGTATCCACCCTTTGCTCTGATTATTGCTTTGCACTCTTGAGATTCTCTTGATGAGCACCAAGAGGTCGTCATCTGAAATGGTTTTCCAAACGTCTTGAATAGTCAATCGTTCCGAGAGATGCTTAGAACTTGTTGTCTCTTTTGCCTTCACTCTGCGGTCCAGCTCACCCCAAACCAGCTTGATTAGGTTCAGATCCGAAAGTGTGTCCAAACTTCATACATTTTTGCTTAGTACATCATTTCATACATGATCATTCATAATTTTGATGCCATTAGTGAGAATCTACATTGTAAATAGTCATGGAAATAAAGGAATTGCATTGAATGAGAATGAGAGAGAATGAGAATTTGGTCTGTACTGTATAGAAAACAAGAATCAAATACCCTTGTGGGTGCGCATGCACGCATACACACTCACACACGGTGCAAAGTGCTAACATTACTCAAATACTGACTCAAATCGCACAAGCTCAAACACACACAGACTTTAGCCTACTCCAGTTGCAAAGATGTGCAAATAAACACCCACCCATCCATCCACCTACACAGACATGAGGAACACTGTGTTAAGTACAAGCAAACAGTGGCAAGCAAGGACTCACGTTATTTTGCCAATGAGCTGGTGGTTTCTGGGGCATTGCAGAACTCTGAAGAGACAGCCAAACATTGCTGTATTCCTCGTCTTTACTGGAGCCCTGCACACACACACGCACACACACACGCACGCACACACACAAACACACACACACAAGAGATAGAACTTACTGTCAACACATGTCTCAGCAAGCATGGAAAGCAAATGCCAACAAGTAAAAAAAAAATGAGTTCCATAAAACGAATGGCAGAGCAATAAGTCATGCACCTTGACTTTTTGCTGGTTCCTCTGGTTAAGGGCCTTGTGAGGGGAGTGTCTGTTGCCCTGAGTGTCGGCCCTGAGATTGAAGCCTTTGCCATTCTGCTGCTGCAGAGAGAAATAAACACCATCAGCTATTGAACTGTACCAACAACTTGACTGGAGCTGTGATGACAATCATTACAGAGCGACTCACAGAGCAAGTACTTCTGACAACATTTGTGTATCTGAAGGGGGCATGTATGAAGTGTGTGTGTGTGTGTGTGTGTGTGTGTGTGTGTGTGTCTGACCTGTGTAGGTATGAATGGGGAACGGGGGGAGTGGTTGAGGCCGGTCAACTGGCCCTTGTGTTGCTGCTGGGTGGAAGAGGAGGGCTGGGGCTTGATGACGGCAGTGAGCTTGCGGGAGCCCTGCTCCAGGCGACAGCCATGGCTCAGGTTTATTAAGGCACTGGGGGGCAGCCGGTAGCCACGACCTGCTGAACACCTACAGAAACAAACACACACTCAGATTATATTCAGAGCAAGCATACATTCACACCTATAAATACATAAAACAATAAAAAAAAAACACCAGACAAAGTATACACTTGGACGGACGGACTGACGGACAGACACACACACACACACACACACACAGCAGCCTAGTACTATCAGTTCGATTTTGTTTGCCTTGATTAACCTGTCCAGCAGGTTCCATATTATCTTACTCTTATCATGCCACCATCCTCTGTGGGGCTATTTTGGGACAGAGAACAGCTGCTGAACAGCGCCTGTAAATACCTGTGGGCCTAAAAAGCCAAACCAGTACGGCACATACCTGATAGTGAGTCCTCCTGCAAACTCCTCATCAAACAGAACCTCGTAGAGAACCTCCGCCTCCCGCTCAGCTGGTGTGGGGTGAGAGTTGGAAAGAGATACGGACACACAAATTATGACAAAGACGAGAAAAAAAGGAGGCAAAAAGGACCTATATGCACCTATATCCTATATGTTCATGTTCTGACTGGGTCACAATGCGAGACACTGCAGCTATACAGGGACGTGCTGAAAAGGAGGTCATACTGTTTGTAGCTCAAAAAAGCAGCTGCTAAGATGTTTGTGTTCGATCAAATCGCTATATCGCTCATGACTAAACACAGCGTTGAGATTTTACAGCTGAAACGCGTCATAGTTAATTTGCATTAAGTTGACTTTTTGGGCTCAAATCGCCCAACTTTTACAGCTGGTAGCTTTTGCAGCTTTTGTCGCTCTTGCCCATAGAAAGTGAATGACATCCGGCGATTTTACAGCTTTAGTAGCTGTTAGTGTGAACGTACAGATAGACTGGTTTCATGCAAAACTATTGGTCTGAGCCAGGGCTGAGGCAAAAGGTTTGTGTTAGTGGTATTTTACCCTATAAGGGCCTGTTTTCTGACTGTTTATAATAAAATAGAATTGTTAAGATTTAAGTTTTGAAGAATGCCTCTGAGAATTTTTGGTTGTTGCAGTAGCACCCTCCACCAGCACAATGGCTACATAGGTGCAGGCACGCAATCTTTCCTAACACACATTAAACTCACCCGAGAGGTCAGTGGTGTTAAGTGGACACAGAAATGGCAGCAAAGTATGGTTTCTAAAAGGTTATTGACCATTTATTGTTGATTTTGTGGATATTTTCATACCCCTCACACCTGTAGGTAAACTTTGACTTGAGAGTTTGAGTAAAGTATTCCTTACCACACCTTTACAAAAAAAATTTACCTGTGTATTTGGAAAGATTGCATGACTGCACCTATGCAAGCCATTCAACCAAACAGAAGCATTCGTCAACATTTATATCTTTACCACTGCATTTCATCAAGTTACCAACCAAAAGGATGTGGATGTGTGTGTTAGTTTAGATGGGCAAGTGTGTCCATGTTAGTGCCGGTTGGTACCTCCTTTGATTCCAATGATGGTGCCCCTCAGGCCGAGCGGGACAGAGAAGCCCTCCCTCACGTTGACCACGCGGTCGAAGAGACGGTACTCCACATCTGGGTCTGGCACCACTCCATGCTGCTGCTCAAGAGGCTACACACACACACACACACACACACACACACACACACACACACATTAAAGCCAACAGACGCGATAGGCATTCTGTTCTACTCAACACAGTGTAATTGCATTCCCGCATATAAGCCGCATTGTGTATAAGCCGCAGGACACTGTTTTATGCAAGTAAAAAACAAAAAACAAAACAAATATTAACAATATATTAACTGCCCCCCTGTTTTAACCTCATAGCGGAAGAAATTTTGCAAAATCAATGTATAAGCCGCAGCTAATAGTCGGGAAATTACGGTATGTATGGGGTCACACACACGCATAGGTGGAACTCACCCGGTAGAGCAAATGTGGCTTCACAGTGACCCGCACTTTTTTGTTGCTCCTCTTTGCCTGCAAAAAACACACACAGCAATTACAAGGTCATACAAGGACACACACACACACACACACACACACACACCTCAAAACTCATTCAGTTAGTTCAGAGCACCAACCTTAGCCTTCTCCAGCTCCTCCTCAATCTTCTCTACGATGCCAATGTCCAAGACCTGGAGGTCACATGACGCCCGTGCCATAGAGCTAACCGGGTGTGCCTTCAACCAGTTGGTGATCTCCTGCATCTTTTCAGCACTATGGGGACACACATCAACAGTCACTATTGACCACATGGCGACTCACTGAGAAAAAATAAAGCCACTAAACTGACTGGAGAGGAAGTGTCAGTGTGTCTGAAGTTAAGGAGTACCCGTTCTCATCCAATCCAGGCCAAATGTCATCTTCGTAGAAGACGTCATCATGACTGTTTCGAGACACGGCATCAAACACCTCGGAGAATCTGGGGAGGACAGATGTGATACAATTCAGGCCATTAGTATTATTGCGAATAAATGGCAGTCAAAGCTTTCAGGAGAGGTGGACAGTGGAAGACATGGGCTCACACACACACACACACACACACACACACACACACACACACACACACCTCTCCAGGTACTCTGACAGCAGTTCCTCCACTGCAACCGAGTAGAGCCACTCTTTCTCCGTCCTCTTAGTGTAGCCTGGCACTTCCTCGTTCTTCTTGTTGAACTTGAGGTTGAGGCCCACATTGGCTTTCTGCTCCCCATGAGGACTGAAAAAGACAATGGCACCATGACCTCACCGCTACACTCAACTAGCACGGCAAACACAGATCAGCGGCTTTCTAGTCCACGATCACCTGGAAACCCAAGGGGGCTCCACTTACTTTTTCTTAGAGCCCCTGCCAATAAAGATGCTTCCGGAAAACCTGGAGACGAGGTAGCTGGTGATGCCCAGGCGAGAGGCCAGAACATAGCCGGGGCTGTACTTCACAGAGTATTTCTGCCGTGGGGACAAAGAGAATTACAGTAAGTCAATCCTATAAACACAGCAGACATTTGACAGACAACATGCTGAGATAAACGTACTGACAACCAGGCTTAAAGCAATATTCCTGCACCTCAATTCAGTATTCTTGGAAAATTCGGGACATTTAGTTAGCATTTACAGTTGGTTTATGTTGTTGGTACCAATTACATTGTACCAAATTCTCTCTCTCTTTTTCTTACCAACAGCACTCAATGGCCCTGAACAGCAGGGCTATGGGCTATAATACTCTAGGATGCAAGTGATATAACAGTTATGTTATGCTAGAGTATATGACAATTCCATCACATTATCACACAAAAGTCTCATCATTAGACTGGGGCTACATTGCCAAATTGCATTGTGGTTTTACCTGGTGTTGTGCATTGATCAGTGTGAAGAAAGTGCAGACACACATACTGATACACTGGAAAGGCACAGGACACTCACATGCTGGTTCTGGATTAAGGCATCAAGCTGGGGCTCACAAGGAACAGTGAAGACCACCCGCACCCGTCCCTCATTGATGACATCACTGGAGTCTTGCACCTTCATAGTGGACAAGAATAAAGAACACACAGAAATGAATGCAGCAGTGCCACTCTCTGGCAATGAGGCGATATTGCAGCCTTGAATGCACTCCTATATTAATTCAAATTTGGTTAAGGAAGCAAAGTATGATAAATGTTAAACATTGTATGATAAAATAATGATAAAAACTGACCTCTCCCATGGCACCATAGTATGGGTTCCCCACCATAAATACATTGATGGCGGGTGGAAACAGATCCTCCAGGGTCTTAAAGCAAGATGTTGAGGAATCGAAGGCTGTAATATCCTGAGAAAGTACAAAACAGCAAAAAAGTTTTGTAAAGAAAAGAAAATGCATTAAAAAGAAGAATCATTATCTAAAGGGTCCAGTAGACAGAAGTGTCGTGATACTGAAGCCAGAGGTCCCCCCTTACCTTGACAATGGTCTGGTAGGCATGGGGCAGGACCTGTTTAGACCACTGCTTCTCCAGGTGCACCTTCCCGTCCGGGCCTGGCACATACTTCCTGCCCGTCAGCAGCTGGGTGTACACCAACACTGACGTCACATTGATCACCACCCCCTTCCGCTTTCCAAAACTGCACACACGCAAGAGCACACACACACAGAGGAGACATTCAGAACAGGCATAGGAGAGGTGCTCACAACTATGGAACTCAAGTGTGGGAATTAAACAGGTGTATGAGAGTAAATGGATGACACTTACAACTCTGTGAGCCCTTGCACCTCCTTCTCCCAGTCCTTCGACTCCTTGTCACTTAGGTAAGACACTTTGATAGGTGGAGGGTTATTGTCCAGGTAGAGCTTCTGAACACCTGGGGGTTCTTCCAAGTAAAATCTTGTGATAATAATGATAAAAAAAGAGGAAAATGAAAACGCAGGTCAGACGACTACTGGTATATAAAATGTTGGCAAGATACACAGTACGCTAAGTCATTCATCTCTTACTTGGTCTCTCCATCACACACGGCCACCACACGGGCTTCCTCCAGGTGAGGCCAGTTCACAAACAGAGACTTCCCCAGGACAGCCGTGGCCACGTCATCACACACCTAGGATAGCAACAGAGGGCCACATGGAATTAGTGTTGTGTTGATGTGACAGTGAGGCTCAGCCTTACACCTGTAGCCTCTGTGATTCACAGGTGCACCTGGTTTTAAGGAGACACCCAACACCCAAAGGTGTTAATGTCTGCTTCCAACATGTCTCTTGCGTCATCAGGAAGAGCTACTGACTACAAGAGCTACAAGGCCTACACTGTCCAGGTTTCTTCGCTACCACCCCTACAGGTGAGTAGATGGAAGATTGCTCACCAGCTCCCCCTCTTGGTTGGGCAAGATGTCCAGCATCATGTTCTCCCCTCGACTGCTCTGCTGGAACACAACAACGCCGGCCTTCTTTTTGCAGAACTGCGGGAGAACATCAGGAGAACAATTATTCCATGAATCACTGCATGGAATTTTTCAAACGTGTTTTGTGGGAGCACAAATCCCTGTCTTTGCGGACCCGTGCCACAATCCGGCAGACAAGACTCACCTTGTGGCGAATGTGCTGTAAGGTGGGGAATCCACAGAAGTACAGCGCCCCTCTGTCTATCCGTCGCCCGACATGGTTAAGCGACACATGCCAGGCGTCCATGGGCACTGCGGTTACTCTGAAAAGCAGACAATAAAAACCAATCAGTCCTCTGCTTAAAGAGAAAGAGAAAATACCTTTAGGTAGGCTGCGGATTTCGATGGCGTCTTACTTACTTCACATGGCAGTGGACAATGTTGGGGAACACCGCTTGTAAAGTGGACTCATAGGGGTAGTCCAGGTCCTTATCAAACGTGTAAAGAGCACACTCTGTATGCCTGTTCCTAGCCTTCTCTGCCCTGGTCAGCTTCTCATTGTAAGAATCCATAGCAGCAAGCAGCAATTTCTGAAAAGGACACACACGCAAAATGCAATGGTATTGAACACTTTTCAAAGTAAATTAATTGTCAGTCATATTCTGAAGAGCCCTGCCCGTAAAACAGCTATGCATTGAACCACTAGCAGTAGAGTTATCTTGTAGGTCAGTCAGTTGGTCACCTCATCTATAAAGGGGATGAGGACCACTGCTTCCCACTCTTGCTGCTTGCCGTTGAGGTCCGTTTTGAAGTCCTGTGGGTAGTACTCAATGATGGGGGAGCTCTGGGAAGTCATCAGGTGCTAAAACACAGAGAGAACACAGGGTAAGGATAAACTGCTTAAGGAAAATAGGTACCTAGTCTTCGGGGCTGCAAATTGGCCAATTGGAGGAAGGTTCGAAAATTGTGTGGAAAGGCGGAAACTGGTAGAAAATCTAGTGGGATTCAGTTTAAGAATTCAGACTAAGGCCTACACCAAAGTGGGATTGTAGGTGCGTTTGTATGTATGTGACCCGGACTTTAAGCAGCTATAGTGTTTGAAAGTACCTCAAGAAAATGCTCAAACTAACAAAGAATCCTGTGTGTGTTAAGTCTTAAGCAACATTTCACAAATCCAAGTCTCTCTGGGGGGTATTACAAGTGGATGGTTAAGTGATAAACCTGGCTAAGCTTTCTTGGAATACCCCCCTGGATTACTGATAAACTATGAATCTGTGTATGTTTGTCTCTGTGTGTGTGTGTGTGTGTGTGTGTGTGTGTGTGTGTGTGTGTGTGTGTGTGTGTGTGTATATACTGTATATACTGTATGTATGTCTGTGTGAGAACACATACAGCAACTCAAATACATAAATATAGATGTAGAACAAGAATGGAATATACACATTACTTGGTAGCACTGAGGCAGAAGGTCTTTGCTGGCTGCTGGCAGGACACCCAGCAGTTGCTCAAAAGGCATGAAGGGTTTTCCTAGGTCAAAGGTCAGTTTGAGGTCACGCAAGTTCCTCACATCAGACAGGAAAGGGGCATAGTGATATGGGTAATACCTATGATAAGAAATTCAGGTTAATCAGTTTATGGAGCAGACAAGAAAGCACCACATAATACAGGCAGATTTGACCATGTACAAAGGTTGCATGCTTTGCACACTAGCAGCCCCTAGAGGTCAACAGTTAGAAAGACACAGGCGTGAGATATAGTACCCTGTGACATTTGGCTTGAATGGCAGCTAAAATGAGAACACTTTGACTTAACATGACAGCTGTTCAGCAGAGCAAACACACTGTGTCATATACATACTAAATTGTCAAATACTGTCAGCAGAGATTAATGTCTACACGCACGCACGCACGCACCAAACACACACACACACACGTTGCCGTTTGGTTAATTTCTTACCAACTCCATGACTGAACACCATGGTAATAGTAATGCAGAATCCACTGGATTCCCTCAACATAGCACTTGGCTTGACCTGCCAGAAATTCACTGTAATAACAAAAGGCAAAATTGTATATTTGAGATTCCATTACATTGTTTCGTGTGATAATTTCACAGAGAATCCTCCTTTTGTGCGCCCATTTTAGTGAAGCATTTGGCTTACTCTGAAACGACTTCCACACCCATCTTCGACATGTAGTAGACACGTTTATACTGCCGAAACTCTGCCTCAAAAATCTCCTCTTCCTCACCGTCCTCCTCTGTGGCGTCTGGGGTGTGATGGGAAACAGGAAACAGCATTGACTCACAGTGAGCAGCATGTATGGTAAGTGTCCGCACCAGTTAAAGATCACAGCATGACTGTATTGGCTTAATGCTGTATGTATGGGTACCTTTGCTCTGGCTGCTGCTGGCGTCCTTTCCACTGTCCAGAGCAGCAAGGCACATGGAATCCTCCTGTGACTGATCACAAAAAAAAGGGTGGGCTGAGTCCACAATGGCAACAAGAAAAACTTTGTTCTTGATGCATCAGTTGGTTTGCTTAGTCATTGCTTTAGGTCCGGAGAAGCATATCATGGAACGATTGGAGAGTACAGTGAAATACAGAACACCGTTTACGACTTGAAACACATAAGCTACGTTCTCTTAAAACTCTGTGAACTCAAAACGGTCTGTGAACTCAAAACAAACAAGAAATTAAAACCTGTTTCTAAAGGCTTGTAGAGTTGCAAGGGGGCGGGAAATTTCCGGTAAACTTCTGGAAATTTTCCATGGATACGTTGGTGTGGGAGATTTTTACATTTTGAAAATGAATTTAACCTGAGAATTAATTTATTAATTCCCATAAATTCCTGTTAATTCCTAAGGAAAATTTCAAACTTTGAAAACCCTAAAGGCTTGTTTGAGGGAAGCTTACCTTGCTCTTCCGGATGTCTTTGCTACGTGCCTCCTCAGCAGCTTGGCCAGCAGCTTCATTCAGGTACTTGTTCCCCACTTTGCTCTCAAACCACTTCAAGTCCACAAACACCTCGCTAAAATGCTCCCGGTCAAACTGGGGACCAAAGACCAGCAGGGTCAACACACCACAAACTTTCTTTTGGTTTATTACTTAACTAATGACTAGACAGTGATCCATGGGCTTACCTCAGCTAGCTTTTCCAAGTACTTCTCAAAATTACCCAGATTCAGATAGCCGTTCTCATTGAGGTAGCCTATCCCAGGTCACATGAAACCGGTATTAGCATACCAAGCAAAGACACAGGAAGCATGACCAAATTTGAAAAACAGTGGTAAATGTTGGAGGCAAGAGTATTTTCTAAATAAACATTAGCTCCACAGAGAGTTTGCTTGTCATTTGCCGTTCATTATTGTAGAGGTGCACTCCACTCACCATCGAGCTTGGGCAGCACGCTGATGTAAGTGCGGTAGAGCAAAGGTAGAGCATCGTGGTTGATGTGCAGGTGAGGCAAGTGAGGGATGAAGTCGTTGCCTACGAGGAAACCCATCAAGATCCAGTCATCGATGATCCGTTCCAAGTCGTACTCGAAAGACAGCTTCTTCTGTGGTGGGGGCAAAAGGAGGACAACGCATTACTCAAAGTTATGATCAATGCACTAGTATCACAAACCTGAAGCTACCTTTCTTCTACAATTACAATGATGAAAAAAGTATTTGGGACAGCTCTGTAATGCATCTCTTCATATGAACCCTTTCCACATTCAGAAATCTGCATTAAAGGAGAGTACCGGAGTGAATTCAAGCATAGCCCTGTTGAGAGAGCTTGCTAAATGCGCTAGTTAGCGAGTGGAACAAAATAATTTGGTACAGCACAACGCAGAAGCGAACAGGCACTTTACACTGAATCAATGGGACCTGACTGTTGCAAACCGAAAGCAAGATCTGAGGTTACATTGACTCAATGTAAAGTGTTTCACGTTCACGTTAGGTCTGTGCTGTTCGAAAATCTTTCATTTCATGCGAAATATATTGCTGTTAGAAGGCTCGTGCAGCAGGACTTGCTTTTATTGCTTTAATGACAGCATAATGATTATGTGTGTGTGTGTGTGTGTGTGTGTACTTTAAGAACTGAGAACTCATAGACAATACTGTGTGTGTGGGAGTGTGTGTGTGTATGTGTGTGTGTGTGTGTGTGTGTGTGTGCGTGCGTGCGTGTACCTTAACATCTGAAAACTCATAGTCAATATACTCCCTCATGAGGGAAAGGTGCAGCAAATGAAACGTGGTCTCCTCTGGAGTTGCAATCCTGCAAGATGAAAGCACATTTCAAGGGGTCAGTCCCAAGTCTACACAGACTTTTGACTATTGTCAACACAGTATAGACCAGGCCTGGGCAAACTAAGGCCCGGGGGCCACATGCGGTCCGCTGAGCTATTTGATCTGGCCCGCGGAGCCTTCCCAAAGTAGAATAATTTATCTTTTTGGCCTAAATTAGGCCTAAATTATCAAATTTGTTGTAGTCATGAAATACAAATCCCCCCTTTTTACCCTGAATGTTAACATGCCCTCTGAAGAAAGTGAGGCTACTGGTTTGAGACTTTACAGACATAAACCGGTTGGTGGTTAACACCCGGCCCATTTGTCAATGTGGCCCTTCGACTAAAATAATTGCCCACCCCTGGTATAGACACATCTTCCATATAACAACATAATTAGAGAGAAATTACACCAAAATGTTTAAATTTTCTCCTGAAACAACCAACAAATCACCCTGGTCACACACACACACCTTTTCTGAGACTTCTTCCCACCAAAGCGCACTTCCTCTCTCAGGAGAGAGAAGTGTGGTTCATGGCTGGTGAGGCCAAGCATTATCTGTTGAGGATGGAAATCAATCTCATAAGATCACAGATGAAGGCAGTTGTGTCACACACAATGACTAGCAGTGTCAAACTTTCACCACACTAGTGCATGGAGCAAGATTCCTACCAGGTCAGCATCCAAACCATAGAGGCAGTGTCGCGTGTTCGGATTGTGTCCCGGTTTGGCATTCTCCGATCGAATGAACTCCATGATCTTGTGTTCTCCTTCCCCTGGTGTCTGTGAAATGTGTTACAAGGAAGTAATTTGAACGCTCATTTCATCATGAGGGAGAAAAAACAGTAATGTATGGCATAGAGGAGGTGGGATTCTCACTTCGTGGCCAGACAGGAAGACATTCACGCCATGCCATAGTCGGTCAGTGGACAGTTTGTTGTGCACAAAGTACTTCAGCTGTTCTTGTAGTCTGGCCATAAAATCAGTCCCTGTACAGCACAAGAAGGAACGAGCAAAAGAGATGACATTGGGGAAAAACTACATAAATAGTATACACTACAATAAATACACAGGACATGCAGGACAGGAGGACACAGTAAAAGAACAGGTGGTATTTCCACATACATATATGTAATGTTCAATTCACATATGTTGTTGTTCACATATGCATGCAATAGGCCTACTTGAAAATAGCTAACTCCAGTTATTCATGAACAATGAAGGATGGGAAGTAAGGCTCAAACTCATTTGAAACAAGATGATCACGCACCAGCTGCGAGAGAGAGGGCTGTTTGGAACATATCAAATACCCCCCTGTCCACTCGTCTTCCCCACAAATCAAACTTACTTTAAATGCATCAACCTTATCTGCCAATTTAAAGACCGTCACCGCATACCACACATAAAGGACACGGTGCATGCAAGTCACTGGTCTCTATGAATACATATTTTAGATAGGACCCGTTATATTTTCAATCTTTTTCTTTGCATTATCTGCCTTACCATCATCATCACCCCCCCCCCCTTCTCCTTCCAAAGAAATTCTCTAAAGAATTTTGTTTTTATGCTCATTCCAGCAGTTTTGCTAATCTTGACACTACCGTTCGCCAAGAACTGATCAAGTGAAATGAGCAGAGGCTGCGCTGAAGCAGAGAGGGTTGATCAACGCAACTACAGTATGTACAATGTGTTGAAGGCAGGACAATCAGACATCCGAAAAAAAGACGTTGCCAGATTCAAACATGCATGCATGCTATCTTAAAACAGTACACGAAGTACATTGAATTTGCATGCTTTTCCCCCCCCGGTCATGTCACACAGCCCGGTTATGATATTCCTGAGGCCCGGTACTGGGTCGAGGTCAGGGGGTTGGGGACCACTGATGTAGAGCATCGGGCAGTGCCCATCTCTGTTTCCCTAGCCCAAGGCCACATAGGGCAGTATGACATAGGGCAGTGTCAGAGACTTTATTATAGGAGATCCAACACTCACTGTATTGCCTCATTGAAATGCATTGGGAAAGTTCGTTACGCGAAGATGGCTGACTTCAGAAACGGGAAGTCCTGCCTCGCAGTGAAAAGAGCCAATCGTGTTGTTCGAAGCAGCATGATGGACACTTACCTTTTGTTTATTCCCTCTGTCATAGCCATGTGGCGGACGTTTGCGCAGACGCAGTGAGCAATTGGTGTTAGAATAAAGTCTTTTCAAGCGCTATTTGAACAACGTCCGTGACGATATTGACACCGTTCAATTACGATTTTAACGAGGATTCAAACAGTGTGCTTGTCACTTGTGTGCAACCTGCTCATCTGGATCTCCCCATTCATTTAGATAGGGCCTTGCACTTACTAAGTCAAAATAACTCCCGAAGGCGTCTCCAAGATGGCTGCCAAGTGAACGGACTTGCCTTAGAAGGACTTTGGCAGTGTTAACTTCACTCACTCCATCTAGATCTAGGATTTGATGGAAAAAGCACCTATAATGCCTCCTCACCTGGAGTGATGCAGTTGGAGTCAAACCTGGCTTCTGTCGGCAGGACCTCCCCCTTTTCCAAGGCCTTTTTGATCTTATCTTCTGCCTCTTTGGCTGATCTGTGCCACACAAATGAGGTAAGCAAACTGTAAACATCTTTTGAATGTTGAAATATGGAATGCAACGTAACAGGAAGATAATTGAATGCAATGTTAAATGTGAATGCAAAGATCAAGGACCTGAATCTCCTGCCACGCTGCTGGTTCATCTTAGCCCTTGGGGCAACCCCATCTACTGCCATGAAAAACACCTTCCTAGGTTTGATGATGCGGAACAAAACCTCAATATAGTGGAAGATGTCTGCAAAAATCTTCTCCTCTGTGATGCGGAAGTGTACATCCTCGTCATTGGGGTGTGAACACTGATGGATGATTCCATTCATATCCAAATACAGGTTGTCGAATTCTGGGATCTACAGAAGTTTAATGGGGACAAAACAATGATAACTTGTGTACCATGTACTTATGCAATGCCTACAGTAGGTCAACATCACCACTAGCTACACTTAGCTATAGCCTACATAACATAGAGAAGCAATCAACTAGAAAGTGAAGCAAGTTGTTATGGAAATAACATGTCTCAGATAACACAATAGCGAGAGAAAACATAGCAGGTTATTATTAAACTTCAGTATCCAAGATATAATCGCCTGCTTGTTGCTTTAGTGTGCTTAGAAGAGGACACTGACATGTAACATCTATTTGGCATGTCCTTACAGTAGGCTATATCACATGAAAACACACACACACACACACTTCAAATATTTAAGCAAGAGGTATGAAAATTTTTCTTAGATTTAAAGGCAAAATAATACGATGTCAAAATGACAAGCACAAAGCCATTTACTAAGAAATAGCAAAATTGTGAAGGTTATCGTTAAACATCAACACCAGAAGAGGTTTGTCTAAGGTAATGACGGGTAATCAATGCTGTCATGTTGACCTTTGACATTATTCCTGTGGAAGGCCTGCAAACAGGTTGACAATGAACAAGTCAGCTGACCCCACTATTGGTCATCCTCCTGCCTGCAAAAAAAGCCCTTTCATTGACGCCATGCAGACGTAACTTCTGGTGAGCTACGCCAATATTTTCCATTAAAAACAAACAAACAAAAAAACACTAGCGTCCAGCAGACCTTTTGTTACATCTAACATTATAAACGTTACCTTGCATAAATGGCTAACGTCAACCAAATCAGTCAAATTAACACAACAATAGGGATATTGTCTAAATGATGATTGACGAAGATAGGCAGTCATTTGCGTGATAAATACGAACTACACACGAATTTATATGTGTGTGGAACAGTCAACTATCATACTATCATGATTGCAACATTTCGTTAGCATAACAACTGGCTGTGCTAATGTCTGTTTTGAAACCTGAGGTACTGTAGGGTTTAGTTACGTGGAGGTGAAACACTCCCTACGGCCTAACGTACTAACGTTACATGACGTTAGTCCTCTATATTTATCTAGCGAATAGCAACATTTTTGCCTGTTCTTTTATTCTCGTTATGGTATTATAAACTAACGTTAACTAACTAGTGTTCATGCAGTCTGGAATAATCTTAGTCTAATTTAAATTAACATTAGCTAGTTCACTGACTGTAAGATTCATACCTGATGTTCCTTGACAACTTGACTTAAACAAGGATATCGCTCCGAAATCCATCGATAAAATTTTGGTACACCCATCCTCACCTCTCTTAATAATTACTTATAAAAACGTAAATAGGACAAACGTTGTATGTTTCATAAGAAGTTAATATTGCTTGAGAGGCTAGCTAGCAAGCAAACGGGTCTCTTTCCGGGCTCTGGTGGAAGCTAGCAAGTGCTGTACAGGACATAAAAATGTCCGTGCGGATGCAGTGACGTAAGAAACTGCAAAACAGATAATGTCAACGACAGGTTAAGTGGTTGCATCATTTAAATAACACTTTATACCCTTAGAGTAAACGTTTTTTTCACATTTACATTATACATTCCTCTTTATTCGATCTTGCTGCCACAAATAAATGCTTTTTAAGCAAGTGGTGCTACCAACTATGTAGTCCGGTCGAACAACGCTTGGTCTTCTTTGGCCTAGGCATATTGGTAGGCTACAACAGAGGCAGCTTTGTCTTCATCAGGCTACCGTAGGCATAGATATCATATAAGGATTCTATATATAATATCTATGACCGTAGGTCTATCATATTCTTTGATTTAAGCAGATGCATCAAGAAAAGTTCAAAACATTAGACACAGAGTGAAATCAGCAGTAATATTTACTTAGAAGCAACGCCCACAACAGCAATCGGCAAGTAGGCCTATTTTACAACTTAACGACCAGACAAAGCCTACGTCATGAAGTGGTGGTGGTAAATTCAACATGATCATTAAATTGAATGTTTCTATCATCTTATTGTATCATTATCATCTATGTTCTCTCATTGCATTGAAATGGATCGAATGTTGCCCTTTATCTGACTTGGGTAATAATAAGCACAGCAGCCTTTCTTTCAATAAATAAAACAATAAAACAAAATAAAATAAAGAAAATGCACATGGGAAGCCAATAAATTGGGAGGACCCGAAGAAATACAATTTCACATTTTGGTCATGCAGCTCATGAAAACGGATTATATATTTTTTTATGGTTCTTAATTGTTTAGTATAGCCTAGGACCCTGGTCCCCAAATGGCGGGCCGTGGGCCAGATCCGGCCCACAAGAACCAAATGAGTGGCCCGCAGCAGCAACTGACTCATGAGTTATTCTCCATAAACATGCTTACAGACCTCATAGTAGGCCTACAGGCAATCATAGGCTACTATATATGCTGTTTATTGAGGTGTATTAAAGAAAGCAGAAGGCTAAAAGAAGACTACTTTGTGATGTTCTAACTATAGCATCCTTTCAACGCGTAGTTTTTAATGTTAGCGGGGTTGGCCCTTGGCTTGGTACGCTTGACAAAATTAGGCCCTTGAGGAAAAATAGTTGGGGACCACTGGCCTAGGAGGCAATTAACAAGTAGCTTATCAAGAAATTAGTGTTTTAAACTCAGTCAACATTTGATGTAAAATGTCCCCGAGTGTTTTTCAGAGGTCATCTTAGAATAGTGGAAATTAGCAATTCACAAAGACTAATTTCTATTCAATTCGCTTTGGATAAAAGCGTCTGCTAAATGCATATGTAGCCTAATAAATGGAACATATCTTAGACTGGACTAGACTGACAAATACCACCATCTTCAGGCCAAAGGATGCAATGCAACACTAAAAGGCTGAAATACACATAGAGGCCATTTCCGAAATGGCCTACTACTTGACTACTACATACTGCTCGTATACTGATCTTTGCAGACAGCAGCGTGCAGTATGCAGTACATGACAAATATCACAGGAGTAGTGTGGGGCTCAATTAACCTTGAGTCAGATAGAGCACCTGTAGTCCATTAATTAATGAGGTTCTGGTCATGTGGCCGGTAGGCCTCTTCTGCTGCTTGCATACCATGCTGCATACTGGGGAGTAGTATATTAGCCAGTCAAATAGAGCACTTGCAGCTAATTAATTAATTGTGGGAAGCAGTAGTGTGTGCTGCACTGTGTGCTGGGGCACAAGCAGCATGTAGCACATGTAGCATAGTAGTAGGCCATTTCGGAAATGGCCAGTAT
Source organism: Sardinella longiceps (assembly GCA_027497455.2). Classification (NCBI taxonomy): domain Eukaryota; kingdom Metazoa; phylum Chordata; class Actinopteri; order Clupeiformes; family Clupeidae; genus Sardinella; species Sardinella longiceps. Next base: position 4,043,918 of record JAODXP020000004.1, on the reverse strand, counting down.
TTTTTTCCCTCAAGTTTTTGTTACCGACACATCCTGTTTTTTTTTGGCCCAAAACAATTTCTGAAAAATGTGAGAAAACACTTTTTGATTAGGCCTATTAATGATTATTTTAACATGATGATGCACAGTTGGTGTCAGTATAGGCCACACAATGAAAGTGAATTACAACTTGACAACTCTTCAAATTTTTAATTATCAATTAAAAACAAGCTGCTTACAGTATACATATTTATGACTATCAAACACATATAGGCTAATATTTTCACAATAAACAAAAACTACATTTTAGCTAAAGATATTTATAACTCAAATACAAAAATATCACAATCAATTTCAAATATGCAAACAGTGAAGCAAACAGTGGTCTTACAACAATCTTTACAATTCCACTGATTGAAGAAAGCAATGTCCTGTTGGCGAGGCCATTACCAATGCCTGAGTCGAGTATTAATTGTGCATTAAAACCAAAACTTTTTTTGTGTCAAAACCATTTTACAGTACAGCACAAGCATCAGTGATCAGTACAATATTATCTGCACTTGCGTAAGTACTCCTGAGCAGAATAAGAATATAAAAATACTTTTACAGTAGCAGTGCATTTCAGTAACTGTATTTGAAGAGCTCTTTTCCAAAAATGCTATGTATCCATTTTTCAAAAATATATTAGCCTATATTAATATAATAAAAAAATATTTATACATTTCATTGTCTTAATTGGTTACAGACAAATCAGATAAAATTTAAGCACTTTAAACTGGCCTGATGTTACATGAAAATCATAATAATTAAAACAGTTTTATTAAATTGCATTTAAATGGGTCATAGCGTTTTAGAAAAAAAAAACTCTTCAGTTGGAAGTCATAAATAATAATGAAAGTTTCTCTGAGTGACAGAAGCTTAGCATCACATTCTGGTATCATTTGGGTAACACAAAGTGGAATCAAGGCATATTGCTCAGCAAGGATGCTTTGCTGGAGTGGGAAGGCTGTTTTACTGGTTCTCTGACAATGTCTGAAGTTGGAGCTGGATAGTGAATTATAGATCCAACAACTCCTGAAGGAAACAGACAGCATTAACAACACACCATGAATATTGTCCATGCAGAATATGCTCAAATAAACTTCAATTGCTATTGTTTTTTATTGTTGTTAACAACAATTTTGTACCATCATACAGTACTATATGCATGCCTTTTATAGTTTAATTGTATAGGTCTGTAGGTCAGAAACAGGTATAAGGACTGTGACATTTAACTTCCAACTAACTGATTCTGTTAATCTTTACATAGGCCTATTGGATGATGGAGATGGAAAAACAGGTTTCTTACCTCCTGCAGGTTGAGTAGAACCTTTGACCCCTGTGTGTGTGTGTGTGTGTGTGTGTGTGTGTGTGTGTGTGTGTGTGTGTGTGTGTGTGTTTGTGTATGTGTAAGGGAGAGAGAGAGGTCTGCATGAAACTGGGCTCTACATAACAGATGACAATAATGTGCATATTAATTGATAGTTACTTACCGTGCTTAGAGATAATAAGGCTGATAAGGGCCAAAACTAAAAGCACAAGCGCTGCCAACAGTGGAGTCAAAACTGCAGCTGAAACTGAAACGATAAAACATGCTGTCATAGGCTTGTCATATTTTACCACAGTGTCATTTCATTTAAAGAGCTGTTGGCCTATCTCGTGTCATGACAGGATGTTGTGTAACTAGACTGCAGATGACAGGCAAAACAAACAAGCTGTACAAGGGCCAGTTTCGCACCATCATCTCTCTACATGGGTGCAGAACCCAACTTGATTAAAAAAACACACACACACACACACACACACACACACAAGAACGGTTGCCTGCAGTAAGGTGACACAACTTGTACAACTTACCTTTTGAAGCAGTCTGTGAATAGCTAAGCTCCTTCAGCAGCTCGGTACAAGCTTCCTGAAAATGCACCTTGTCCTGCACAGCACGGTCATGATCGCGGTCCAGCACCTCTTTCAAGAAAAAGGCCTGCGGGTCCAAGGCCTCCCATGTGTCTGTTGTTTGGTCAAGGTACAGAAAGTCTTTTCCATTGTGCATAATCTGGTCAGAGACATATGTCACTTGATGTCCATTGAATCTGCACTTTCGGCAACGCTGATATGTGTGGCTATCTGTTGGGAAATGTAAATACATGTAGCTCAGCAAATCATGCACACTCCCTGGAGAACATTCAACAGTCTTTATAATCGTAACTAGCCAACCTGTATTGTTGAATCGACTCGCAAAAACCTGTAGAGCACTGCGAAAAGATGCACAACTGTCAGGGGAAATCAGATCAAATCTTCCAGTGTGTATATCGTTGGGTGTGACGGAGATTCCGTTCATAAATATCTCCTCCACTGTCCCTTCCTCGCTTATGACACTTTTGTACTCCAGTTGGATAACTTCAAAGGACATGAGCAGAAATTAAATTAATGCGACACGCAGACAAAATGGACAGTCAAAATGTGCAAATTATTACTTTCACTTTCATGATTTAAGACACATAATGTAGGTAGCATTTACAACTAAAGGTAGCGTTTACAATTAAAGTAAAGTTACCCGGTGATTCCGCAGACAAAGCAATCAGACCAGCAAAATAAAAGGTGCACAGTATCTGCATATTCGAACGGCTTGGGTTATGCGTAGGCTTTTTCACAGATCAGTTACTGTTAGAATCTACAGGTCGGCGCGCTTCCGACTTCTTCTGTCCTTCCTCTCTCGTATTAACTGATACTGATGATCAACATAGGCTACGAATATAAGGTTACGAATAAGGTTGTGCGAATAATGCGTTGGCTAGGTGACGACTTCGTAGTGTCAGGAATGGTTTGTTTTTGTTGTCGTTTAAATGCACTCATCTGAATATGTTGTGATAGGCTAAAGACTGTAAGGGGGAGGATCTTACATTCTGTTAAATAGCTACTTTAAGTCAATCTGATTATGGGCGCTGGCCATTGCGCAGGGCACGAACTGTCTTAGTCCCAAAGAAAGAACAAATAATTCTTGGGTGGGCCTATTTCTTATTGTTCTTTTCTTCTTCCCCACGTTTTCCCCAGCAGTCGACTGTAAGCCGAAACATTTTGGGTTATTCTGTTCTGTACAATGCACTTTCAATTTCAACATTTCCTGGTTTCAGTAGAACATTAACACACACACACACACACACACACACACACACACACACACACACACACCATATCGATGCACCATATCACCAAAGATTATCTGATCTTATCACAGTCTCAGAAGGCTAGGACAGAGTTTGAAATTCGCTATGTTGAAAGAGAATCCTATAAGCCTATAAAGAGGAAGTTTAAATAAACAGTCAAGAGGACATAACCAAAAAAGGCAAGCTCTAGCTTAAGTGCCTATTTCCACATTTTTCAAGCTGGTATGTTTGTCAAACATTTTGACACATTGGCTGAGCCATTATCCATAAGACTAGTGCAGCCAACACAACTTAGCTTAATAGATAGCCTAGGTGGTGAACATTTTAACCTAATGGCCATAGTTGAATTGTAAAAATTTCCTTTAGACCACTTATTACAGTTAGCTAGGCTATACAAACAAAGCTACGGAGACCCGCTGGGGTCATGGTGGTAAATATTTTTAGACAGAATGTTTACGTTCCCTCGAAATATATTTAAATAGTTAAACTAAATCAGGGGTGGGCAATTATTTTGGCCCAAGGGCCACATTGGTGTTAAGATTTTGACTAACGGGCCGGGTGTTAACAGTCAGCCGGTTGATACCGGTAAATTGGCAAGTCTCAAACCAGTAACCCCAATTTCAGTAATGCCACTTTCTTCAGAGGACAGGGATGAAAAGGGGGAGGGGGGGATTGTATTTCATGAATACAACAAATTTGATAAATCAGGCCTGTAATGTCACCTTGGCTAAATGAGAATTTTTTCTATTTTGGGAAGGCTCCACAGGCTGGATTAAATAGCTTGATTGGACACATGTGGCCCCCAGGCCTTATTTGCCCAGGCCTGATCTAAATAGACATTCAAGACGACACTACATATTAGTGCGTGCATTAGGAAGCTTAAAGTGCAGTTACTTTGTATTCGTTAGGTATTACATTTATTACATTATTACAGACAAGGGATAAGACAGACAACACAAGACAGGGCACAAGACTTGTTCAGTGGCTAGAGGAGGTAGTGAGGCTGAGGTAGAATGTAGAAATTAAAAATTGGCAGTAGAGAAAGACCAGTTTCAGTTTGAGAGGCCTTACATCATGTCCCCTTGTTCAGCAGTCTGACTGCTTTTTTCTAGAATGGTTTAAAATAGCCATTTACAGTTTCAATTCCTGCTTAATCACGCACCTCCAGCAATGTCCAGTTTGACAGGTTGGACATGCTTTTCCTTGAGTATCAATCTGATCAATCTGGTCACACCAGAATGTCTTGCCACTGCCCAATCCATGAAGTCTCAAACGCAAAGCCTGGGACTCCGGCCAGGTAACTCACCATAATAAATTCAATTAAAGCAAAGCTTAATGGGTGTGGTGGAACCAACATTATCGACCAATTGATAAAAAAAAAAATAATAATAATAAAAAAAAATCAATTTTGACATGTGTAGACTTAGTTGTCTCATACTTATGTTGTTCTTAGTTTCATGACAAACCTGTCTTGATGGACCAGTAAGGTGGGCCTAGTTTATGTCAATCAATGTGTTCATACAAATGTTCCTGATACCAGTCAGTAAACTGGTCAGGATAGATGAAATAAAGTCAACTAAAAAGTCAACTAAAAATTGACTAAAAATTAGCACCATAAACTTGCAAATACTGCAGAGATGTCAAAGGTCTTTTTACCCACGAGTAAAAGTAGGCAACATGTTTGTGTAGCTCATGTGCTGACTGAATTCACTTAATCAAATGAAATAAATGAAGTAACGACTCTGAAATGTAGTTATAAAAGTAAAAAGCATGCTAAAAGCATGTTTGAAGGACTATTTTACCACACATTTCAGGTATAGGCAGTCTTCATACTCCTTATTTTGATGGTCCCGATGATGTTTCAAGAACTGATGGCTTCTACCAAGTAGAGCGAAAAGCATTCTGTTTGTGTAATGCTCAGCAGACAATAAACCTAGCAGGCCAGGGAAATCCGATCACCCTGCACCTTACACACATATTCCATGGGCCTTTCTATGGGCAATTCCAGCGTTATGGACGTGACATTTGCATGCATTATTGATTAACAAAATGCCACATAAACCGTGCAAGCCTAGTATAGCAGTATTTCACAATTTTGTTCATTTTCTTATGCAAACTCCATGGCTGAATACAGGCAAACACACACAAAAAAATCATATCATGATTTACATCATATGAATATGAGCCTTAGCCTAGAACTCTAGACGTACCCCTAGCGGTAGCAAATTAGAATTTGCACAGAGGATACGTCTAGAGGCCACTGATAGAAACCCGTTGTATCCTTCCTCTGGCGGCGGATAACCAATCACAGCGCGGTATGTGTACAGGAAATCGTAAGGCGGGCTTTGTACGATGACGACAGCCCTGCTCAAACCAGAGCAGAATCGTCTTTGGCTTAAGTTTTGGACGAATTGCACTTGTCATTTTCTTTGAAAGTGAAACAAGAAAGTGCACTGAAGTTTTTCGTTCTGAAAAAGATGTCTTTGCCGTGTTACCGACGGGCTACGGGAAAAGTTTTTTTTTTTTGTTTCGTTCTCAGTCTGGCCGCAACTGCGCATGAGTTCGGTAAAGGCTTTGCGGACTTTTGAAAGTAATGGGAAGCAAGCACTGACCTTACAATGTGAGAAGTTGACAATGTCTCTCTCTATCTCTCTCTCCCGGACCTCTGGCTGAATGTTATGCATAACGATGAACTGGCACTTATTAATTTCGGTGAATATGCTACTTGCGCGAAATCCTCGATAAAGTTTACATCATGCGCAGCATGATCGGAATAGCCTGGTTAAAGCAATATCTAGGAGAGAGGTTGACCTAGGGAGAGCCGCGCATTATCTTACTATCTGGAGCTACAGTAGGCCTATGTTTGGCTTTATTGAAGTAGGCTGAAACCGAAATAAGCAAGCGGCCACATTTTCAGTGGCATTGTAACGGAGTGTGTCCGGCGGGTGGTAGACTCAAGGCATGGAAACGGAATAATGCAGACGTCTTTCTTTTATTTTATATTATGCCACCGGCGGGGTGCATAACATAACAAATTAACAAACAAACTAAACAAACAAAACACTGATCAAACTGAAAATAATCAGGGGCAAGGCCCACAAACTAGGCAATATAACATACCATCATTAGATCCTCTCGCGTCAGAGGCAAACCCCGACTGTTACGCACGGTAACTATCGGTCACAACCAAATCATGGTTTACAATCAATTAAGACATTGATTTGTGTTTGCAACCTATACATTGCAACTGCGCAAGCATACCGTGCCCCTTTATCATCAGAGAACATAATAACAGCATGCCAATAAGGCAATAACACAAAAAGAAAAGATGATCAAAAACACCCCTGTAACAAGCGCTTGGCGCGCTCGCAACTCCATAAAAAGGTTCCACCTCCCATAGCTCGGTTTGATCCCCGCTTATGATAACTTTATTTGTCAGTAAAATATTATACTATTGTATTGTCAGAGCCCCCACAGATGTTTGAGTTTGCTGCTTTCATGGGAGCCAGACCTTTCTCTATGGGAGCTCAGCTCCCACTGGCTCCCACCTAACTCGAACCCTGCTAGTACTACATCCGAAGTGCCGCTGCCCCCTGATTGTCTCCGATGTCGAGCTGGATCACCTTGCGCTGGCGGGCCGAAAATGTCATCTACGGCCGCCTGCTGACTGATCGCTCAACTAACATAGCCTACAACAAGATCTAGGCTACATCGGAGGCTGCCGTTGTCCCCATCTCTGCTGAGAGAGATGTTCCACTGTCAGCCTACACGTACTCGACCCTCTCCTCCATCCTGTGATCATCGAAGGCGGATCTTGATAAGCCTTTGATCCTGATGAACTTTATGTAGCCTCTATGTCTTCTCCACAATATTAATATTATCTTATTATCTTATTTATTTTTTGCTTTATTTTATTTTGCCTATCTATTCCTGTATCCTAATCTATCTTTTTCTATGCCATTTCACTACTAGCCTACAATAGTAGACTATGTATGTGACAAATAAACACTTGAATCTCTTGAATCTCTTGAATCTCTTGAATCTTGTAGCAGTAGCCAGGTTTGCGGCCTTACATGGCAGACTCACTGCTGCCAACATCATCTGATTTAGGCCATATCAGTGGTAAAGTAGTAGTTTTTTATTTTTATTTCCACTTTTTTCTACATATCTTTGGAGGATGTTGTCTGGAATCTGGTGAATCATGAAAAAGGGATTCTTTATGATTTCACAAAGTAGGCTATGGCCATTGCTCCGGGAAGAGTACCATGAGGAAGTGGTATGGTACATTGACTGGGTTGAACATCCTCACTATTTTTTGCTATGCGTCCAATGAAGAGAACATTTACTGTAAAAAAAAAAAACATGTTTAGATAATAAAAGCATGTAAGGTGCAATTTGAGTTCCTGCATGATTTCAGTGTGATAATAGACATCTCCCCTTGATCTGCTAGCTGCCTGTCCCCAGAATACACTGAAAAAGTCTGGTCTCGGGAGACAACACAGGGGCTTTAAATGTGAAACAAACACACGGGGCCGGCTGGCTACAAAAATATAACAAATCAGGTTCCAGCCAAAGATATTTGGGGGAAAGATGGGAGTAGGTTTGCGACTTCCAACCATCTTGTCAATGATGGCTGGAATGTGGGATGTTATGTTATATTTTGTTTATTGTTTGTTATAACAGAACATTGTTATGTAATTGTTATTTATTTTGTTTTGTTTGTTTGACAAACATTACCCCTGTGTTGTACCCCTGATTTTTTTTCACAGCGTGTTCAAGAGTCAGGCAGCTAGCAAATAAAGGGGAGATGTCAATGATTTAACACAAAGGTGAAATAGCCTGAAATAGCTCTGAAACAATGCAGGGGCTGTTTAATTAAAATTTTATTTAATTAAAAACAAAAAAATGCTAAATAATTGCAAAGGAATTAGAGACCCTAATTGGAGGTTGAGACCCCTGTGTTAAAATGAATTTGTTGTGTTCACAGTCACAATATTTTGAATTCTTTACGCAAAATCACAAAAATGACAAAAATCTCATATATGACAAGACAGGTGGTTGTCACAGTAAGAAGGTATAGGTATATTGTTATTAGAAGCATGTTGAAGTAAGGCTTTATTTTATCAGAAATGAAGTACATACACTTTATTTGAACAAAGTAGTGGTGGAAGACTCTTTGGAAAGCATCTCAGAATGGGTTTATGGTTGTCTGGAGGTTGAAGAGCAACATGCTGTAGCCTATAAGGGGAACAAGAGAAAAAAGTGTGGTGTACTACTACTACATATCCCAATGTCCACTGCTTACACACTTTCTAAGCATTCATTCATTGTCTTACATCTCCACCATGTGGCCACATTATGCAATGCTTCCAGAGACCATAGAAACACACACTTTTTGGTAGCAATTATGGTGTAGCAAAAAGTATCAGTTAAATTATAGAGAAGTCACTGCATATAGTACTGCACTGGTATAACACAAACATGAATCTACTGAAAAATAGAAAAAATCCCTTTGCACAGCCAACTGTGTCTTAAAAACAGGTGCTGGTGGATTGTAGGTTTACAATTCATATATATATATGTCTATATAAAAGAGGTGGCCACCACACACTGATATATTTAAGTGACTTTTATGCATTTCGTAAGTTGCTTGAGCCTGAAGAAGCAACTTGTGAAATGTGTTGCTCAACAAAAGTCTAGTCTTATATTACACAGTCTAGTCTTATATTACACTGATTATTTAAGTGACTTTTATTGAGCAACGCGTTTCACAAGTTGCCTCTTCAGTGGAGCCTGAAGAAGCAACTTGCGAAACGTGTTGCTCAATAAAAGTCCCTTGGCGCCAACAAGGAGCCCCCAAGAACAACAGGGGCAAGGAAACACTCCCTTACCTAAGGAAGAAACCTTGGGCAGATCCACAGCTCACGGGTCATGGTGGGGGAGAGGGGGATGACAGGGGAGATGGGACAGTGTGCTGTTGCATGTGGGGTAAATGATGGCAGGAAGATTGAGTGGTGGTGGTGGCAGGGCATGTGTGTGCTGTATGCATGTTCAAGGCTCAAGGGACCTTCCTACAGTATATATTATGTTGTGCTTTGTGTGTGGGCCTATGAAGCTGCAGAGAAAACTTTGAGAGAATTAAATCTTTTGTGAGCATAGAAGAAATCCACCTGTTTTACGCCAGTTCAGTGTAGTTTAATGCGTACATTCAAACTTATTTCATCTATGACTATTTAATGTGGAAATGTTTAAAATACTTTCACAGAATGCATCTGACAATAGACAATACAGTGTGAGTTATAGAGAGAGAGAGAGAGAGAGAGAGAGAGAGAGAGAGAGAGAGTCATTTGTGTACTGAAAAGTAAAATGATCTTCGTTGCAGTTTCCATATCAGCACAACTTTCTATCTTGTGCTGACTCTCATCTCTGTCTTCTCTGCCCTTTCCAAATGTCCAGAAGGATGCGAGTACATTCCTATGTGTATTTTTAATCCAACCTCATCACAGTCTTATGAAGACCCCAGTCCTTGCCATGATTTTGCTATACTGCGCCAGAGAGAAAGGAAGGAAAAAAAAAAACAAAAAAACACTTTGCTCATCCGAGACATGGGCCATCGATTTTTTTGTGTGGCTTGTAATCCGTTATTGAGCCCTATCCGTTTTAATTGGTCTTCCTGCTTTGAAATCCGACAGTGATTAGACCTTGAGAACCCCCCCCCCCCACACACACCCCCCCTAAGCTCCTCATTATCTCCCAGCTTGGCTGTGCTGAGGAGTAGAGCCAAGTGAGTTTGTAATTCTGTGTGTCTCCACAGTCATATTGAAAGAATGGTGCCATCACATCAGAGATACGCAAGTGATTCCCAACTCATTGGGAGTGATTAGTCTTGAAGAGCAATGAGCAGGTGGCTTAACTAGTTTATTAAACCAAAAGGAAAACGGATGAAGAAATGCATAAGGTGACTCCTATAACAGGACATCATTAAAGCATTTCACCAAAAAAAAAAAAAAGCCTTTCTTCAGATGTAAAAGTTTAAGGGTCTAAAGCACTCACGTTTTATGAGCTCTAGCTTCGGTTAAAAATTCAACAGGATTCAAAAATATTTCTTGTCTCCAATAGTACTGAAGGTCTGTTGCATTATAACTAGGAATGGTTGGTCCTTGCCCAATAATAATCTGATCACCCACAGTAATTGCAGGTGAGAGTTATCCAGTTGACCAAAAACAGCACATTTCTTAGTGCCTGTAACATGTCTTTCAAAGACACAACATAGATGTTAATTGCTCTCTGAAGCAGGGAGGGGAATGTTAACCGGATCGAAGGGCAATCAAACCTGTAGACATTATTGACTCTCCTGACACTAATGGTGATTAGCAGTGCCGTGTTGACTGGTTATTGGTACGGGTACAGATGTTTGAGAAGGCTGTCATGCTGAGGCAATAGGTATATCTGTGAGTGATTAATGTATTTTTTCCAGTGAGTTCTTTGATGCAGTCTGATTAGGCTCTAAGCTGTGGTCTGTTTTCATATTTGTGTATACATACTGTAGGATTCATAAGTGCAAATACTTGGCTGTGTTTGCACGCTACAGTACACGGCACACACATTCTCAATTAAAAGCTGCTGTTTCTCCTTGTAGATGCAATTGCTTTCCATTTAGCTGGGAGAAATGGCAATTTACACCAAAGTCAATAAGAACCACAGTTATTAGCTCAAAATAATCATTTGTATTAATAATTCATTCAAGAGAATAATGACGCATAGACATTAAAAACTGGCAGCCTACTGTAGGTGGTGAAATTATGAATTAACTGAATTAGGCATGTGAAAAGAGCACTAAATTAGCATTATTGAAAACGAATTAAGGCGAAGTCAGCCATTAAAGAGGCAATTGTTCTCTGCCGCCTTTGTTAAGAGAAAATAGTCCATTATTGTTCAGCTAATTGATTCTATTAAGGCCATAACGTGACACCTCAGTCATTTTAGATTTCCTTCATTTAATGTGAAAAAGGCTGCACATGCTGTTTGTTCAAGCGAGTCTTTCCTTTGAGCTATAATAATCTAATGACAAAATAAAGCCTAATATGGCAAAGGCACTTTGATGGTGAGGTTTCCAAGCCTTTCTTTAGGTCATGTGATGGTATGAATAAATAAAGAGCTTTCATCACAATAAGTTAGCGGTTACAACACATTGATGAAGCTTTCTTGGCTAATCCATAGGTAGCCTATGCAGAGGGTTATTTTGAACAATATATCATAATGTTATATGACAGCAGTAACAGACTGAGGCTCAATGACAGGAATTAATTTAAAAGGCTGACTGAACAGTAATCACGGTTATTCCAGTGTTGTAATTGCATCTGCTACATTGTGTTCTCCACTGATAGCTAAGGGGAGTTGTTTTTGGCTGACTGAAGATGTTAGCACTGGCTGATTGCAAAGTGCATGATATTTTAAATTAGTTGGAAACAAATCCATTGTTGCCAACAGCTTCTGATTTCACAATCGAAACTACACGTTAGAAGCATTCATATTAGGTTTTGGATTTTTTTATGAGTATTTGTTTTGATTATTTGCAACGCACAGGGCTTGTGATATCTTCCAAAGATACAAACGGTTTTTATGATAGATTACAGCCTGTGAATTAATGACTAAGAAGTAAGCATATAGGCCTAATAACAATTTTCATTCTCCACAAAATAGATAATACATGTGTATATTATCATGATTACAAAATAAGTCCAGTGCAGGTGAGATCTTGCAACCAAAATCAGTGTTGAATGTGTAACATTCAAATTAAGTGGTTATTATTTCAACCTGAACAAACATTGAGATGAAATAGGCTATCGTTTTCCATTGCCTCATTTCAAATACCGTTTCACCCATAGATCAAGTTGTGTTACATTTAATCTATATAAAACATTCAAAACCAGCCAACATATTTAGAGCATGCAAGAGTTAAACATAAAGCCCGGCTGCACATCCTAGTATGTAGTAAGAAGTAGGCCTAGTTTGGGGAAATTTTGGTAGCCTACGCCCAATTACATGCACCTTCTTGGTGTGTGTAGGTTAAGTGTGAGTGAGTGTGAGTAAGTACTGAGGTGCCCCTAGAATTTGTGGGCCCTGTGACAGGTTGGCCTAGGGTGCATTTATTTACAACGTGGAAATATTTAGATATCATTAACTTACAGGTCTAAAGCCATTTAAGGCCTATGCAAAAGTGAACTAAGCCAACACCAGCCAACATTTACATGTCCATACGCTTAATTTCTCTAGCTTCAGCTAGAGAAATATTCAGAAGACAAAACAGGAAACCCTCCGAAAATCTGAACCCCCACCAGGCAGACATTAACTATTCATAAAGAATCATAATAGTGATAAATAATGATGATATTGATCACAAATAAAAATACAAACATCAGTTATGAGGATCACAATGTCTATTTTGTTCCTGATGTTGTTTGATGTTGCTCTCACCTACTCTGTAGGCTTACTTGTTTTGTAATTATGATAATAATTATTCTATTTTGCATTGTTCTTACTCACTTTTAACACAATAACTCAGGGGCTGTAATCTAAAGTGTTAAATTGAAGTGAAACCAGATTATAGATTGATAAATTATTGACCCCTCTCGAAACACTGTATCTCGTTAAGTGTATACATTACTTACTACATTTAAACTTTTTGGCATTGTACTCCTTGTTTATTTGAATGAGAATCATCCCTCCAACACTGCTTTGTTCACGTGTTTGTTAGGTGTCCGCTTGCAGAATATATTAACCAAATAGAGCAGCATTAAAATACTATAGGCTTGGCCTATGGACTTATTTCAATCCCAGGATGCTATTCCTACACTACATTTCATGTGGTCCTTGCGTGTATAAACAAATCATTAAAGGCTCTTTCAGAAATTAGTAAACAGAGCCCAGTACATTCTCTTGCTTTAATTATCATGTATTCAATAGCCATTTAGTAAAATCAATCATTAAAGGTTCCAATTACCCATTAGCTAATTAAGTATGATTGCCCAGTGAAGAAAATGCAGCCAGGGGACTGTCTGCTAGGAAAGCATGCATGGTGAAAAATAGTGAATTAAAACATTGGTCCTCATTTATTTTTTTTATTCCTTTATTCTATTAGGGATTATGTAAACATAACTGCTACCATTTGATGCATTGTAGCCAGAGTCGGTCTAATAAAGTCCTTGCAGATGTAAATTAGCAATCGCTCCTCTTAAACCCTTTTGTAAAAACTAAATATAGACATACTCAAGAGTGCTCAAACCCTTGGGCAGTGACCTGCATGTGTAAAATAGCTGATTTTCATCAATTCTTCAGGTGTAAAATAAGAGGACCACATTATTTGTAAAGGGACCAGAGGAAATTTATATCTGAAGTAATAGTCTGCAGCCTGGTTGCTGATATGCTATATACTGATAACTATATAAAAGTAGGCTACTATGACTGAATTGTACTTGAACTGGTATGGGCTTATTGTTTCTTTGTCCCACTGTGACCAAAACACTTATCAACACTCATGTTCTTACCGTATGTGCATGTGTGTGCGTGTGTGTGTGTGTGTGTGTGTATGTGCTGTGTGGGTGTGTGTGTGTGTGTGTGTGTGTGTGTGTGTGTGTGTGTGTGTGTGTGTGTATGTGCTGTGTGGTGTGTGTGTGCTGTGTGGGTGTGTGTTGTGTGTGTGTGTGTGTGTGTGTGTGTGTGTGGGTGTGGGGGATTGTTGTTCTTAGGATTTGTCAAAATAGTTCTATAAAATACTTCTACCTGGTTGCACTCAAATAAGTGCAGTCACTACTGAAAGGCTCATCACGATGAGCAAAGTGGGTGGAAGAGATGCTTGAAGCTCCTCTGAGAGGAGCTCTGACTGCTCGTGCTGTTGAGAACTGCTCTTCATCACCCAGTTACCAAGTGGTTACATCAAGCATCTGTGACATGATGTATGCTTGTGAAACTCTGGCTCAAACTGAGGAACTGTGGCTTTATGGCAGCCATCAGCTTTCAAGTTAAACATTACCTCTCCATGATAGCAACCTATCTCTTCTCAGCAACATCCACTGTGGCGTCTATACTGTATCTCCTCCTTTTGCTTGCCTGGTGGTGCCTGTAGAGGGCTTGTTTTCTGGGTGCTAAATGAGATGTGAATGGAGAAAGGACAGGAGGAAGAGACGGGAATGCTTCTTTGTTCACTCTCTATTTGCAGCTGGGTATTGTCTTCTTGTCAGCACTGGCTGGGCTGAGTGGAAAGTTTACACACAAGCGCCGAGCCGGGGAGATTATTGAGCTGCCGGGCTTATTTTGAGACGCCACTCAAAGTCAACTGAAAAAGAGTACAGATAAAATCCTGTCATGCTTGGGCCCAATTAACTGGATTGTACTGGATGGAAGAGATAATGCCACTTTATATGCGTTCCCTCTCTCCCTCCCTCTCTTTCACTGCCGCCCATCCTTGTCTGTTCTCCACTGTGGAATACTAACATCCACTGGAACACTAGAACCACTTTCAATCCTTGTGGCCTATTGACTGATCCAACTTTGTGACACGCAAAGACATTGTGCTGATGGAAACCTGTCAGAGCAAAATATAGCACACTGGACTGTCGTGTGTTGCCCATATTATCAGTATATTATTGTACAGTATCCAGTGTTTAGTTAGGAACCTGCCCAAGGCTCCATGGGAAACTCATCAACAACCCACCACCAACACTAGGCTTGTCAGAGACACTCAGAGCCAGCAAATTATAGGAAGATCTCTCTCTCTCTCTCTCTCTCTCTCTCTCTCTCTCTCTCTCTCTCTCTCTCTCTCTCTCTCCGCCATTTGCTCCTTTTTTTCTGAGAGGAAGTGTGGGCTTCAGTTGGCTAATCCCTCTTTCCCTCCATTGCTGCCTTCTTCCCCATAATCAACATATGCAGAGAGTGGCACAGGCAGTGCTGATAACCGCTTAGCACAATTCACTGTAGTGATGCCTGAAATATATCACCTTCTGGGGTTAATAAAATGTCACCCAGGACCAGGCTTCAGTCAAATTGAAAGGTTAACTGATAGCACATAGAAATGGACTCAGTATAAGTAAATTGTGTGGAGTCTGAAGTACAGCGGAGTCTGAGCTGGTTTTTCCACTCATTCTTCACTTTTTCATCATGGCACACTGATGTAAGTGATACAGATGACAAAAGTCTGAGATGTGTATGCGCATGCGGGCCTTTTGCACACACACACACACACACAGGGGAGGGGGCGGGGCAAAATGGTGGCTTTGATGGTGCTGTTCTAATCATATCCTGTGGAAAATCTGATTTTCATATTTATCGCCAGAGAGGATTTTTCCCTCTTGCACAGTATTTTTTTCTCACCACCCGCTTCCACTATCTCTTTGTGATCCCTCTCTTCTCTATTGCCTTTCTTGCCTTCCTTCCTGCCTGAAGGAAACGGCTCTTCCCACACCACCAGGCCCTCTTTACTTTTCTTTCACTCTTTCTTTCTTCCTTTCTTTTTTACCAATACTCCAAAGTCAAGTTGACAACCGTCTTTCTTTTGACAACAACACCAAGCTGTTTAGTGGTTACAAAAAAAAAACTAAAACAAACAACAAAAAAAAAGAAACCCCACTCACACTCACAAACACTTGGTGAAGACATAACGCACAGATGTGTGTGCCTGTGAATTGTGCACTTGGCACTTCCTTGGCTGTAAGCCCAAGGAAGCGTAACTAAGACCTACTAGGCCAATCCCCTGATGCATTTACACCATTTCACAAGCACCTCAAGTCTCCTACCTGATGCCTGTGAGTGCTGGCTTCTTTCTGGTGCTGCTCACACTTCAAAGGGAAATGGTAAATGAACCTTTAACCATGTGGTGCAGTGTGCACAGGTGGGATGAAACAAGAATATGATCCTGAGTGCTTTAAATTTTTCCATTTCATTGCAACACCGGCTAGACACCCCAGGATTCCTCATTATGGTCATTATAAGGGCAATACAGATGGAACAGGTTATGCTTGTAAAAAAAAAATAACAGAAACAAAGAGAGTGAATTAACAACTGACCTTGATGTGTTTTGCTAATGCGACTTTCATTAAATTTCCCTGCTCCCCACCCGTTCCTCCTCCTCCTCCACACACACACACACACACACACACACACACACACACACACACACACACACACACACACACACACACACACACACACACACACACACACACACACACACACACACACACACACACTGCTCCTCTCTGTGTCTTTATAGTAAGGTCAAGGTTCTTAAAGTCTGAATCGCAATCGCATTACCTCCCGTGGCTAACATCAAAGCTTCCCAGTAGCCTGCACACCACCGCTGCCAGGGATCCTGGGCAGACAAGAGAGACTCGGCTTGAGAACTCGGTCTGCTGTGAACCGGAATGAAAGAGCGTTCAAAATGACAGACGATTGCTCAAGAAAATAATGGGGTCACCCCAGTGGCCTATACTGGCTTCAGTGATTGACAGTTATGCTTCAAGTTGGGTAAAGTTTAATCAGCTGACAGCTGGCCTTTTGTTTTTGGCTGTTCAAATATTTGAAACATTTCAGCAAAGTCCAAAACACCACCTAGCTTATTTCCCTGACTAAATTCACTTGAGATCAAATCAGCTTAAGTATTGGCTGTTGGAGAGAACATACGTTCCTCACATGTGGATGTGAAAAATCAGGTTCTGTTCTTCTGCTCTGAGAAAACTACACCTGCAGTCCTGACAAGCCTCAAATAAAAAAAACAAACACATTGGTGACACATTTAGCACATACAGTATATGGTTGTACAGTACTACCACTACAAAAGTCGCATAGCAGAACATATTGAGATCATAGTTTATATACAAATAGACTTCCTTACGATGAATAAGCCACAAATAGGAGGTTGAACTTTAGAATTTCTTAATAAGAATATGGTGCTACCCAAACAGACATTAGAGCAACTAAAGCACATTAAGCCCATTGAAGGTACTAGCACTAGTGTCCAGTGCTTGGGATTGTGAGGAATTGGCATCTTATGCAATAGCCATGTATACATGGATTTTCTGAATAAATTCTGGGTCTTCCGTTTACATGCAGAAACACACTATTCCGATCAAACGTCCTGTTTTTAAAAACATCTCAAAATGTATTATTACCTCCGCCAAAGAGGTTATGTTTTCGGTCGCGTTGGTTTGTCTGTTTGTCTGTCTGTTTGTTTGTCTGTTTGTCAGCAGGATAACTCAAAAAGTACTACATGGATTTGGATGAAATTTTTGGACAATATGTATATTGGGACAAGCAAGAACTGATTCGATTTTGGTGATCCAGATCATGATCTAGAATTTATGTTGTGTCTGTGACCACATTGCCTTGGCGGAGGTCTGCACTCTCTGAGTGCTTTTATAGTTTTTACTGTGACAGGGAGGTAACCCAAAGAGTCAGGGAGGTTACCCAAACTCATCACACAAGATTTTGCATGAGAAGTGAACACAGTAAACCAGGGGTGGGCAATTATTTTGGCCGAAGGGCTTAGATTTTGACTAACGGGTCGGGTGTTAACATTCACTGCCGGTAAATTTGATGCTGGTATATTGGCAAGCAGCCCCACTTTCTTCAGAGGACATGTAAACATGCAGGGGGGACTAGGGGAGACTTGTATTTCATGAATACAACAAATAATTGATAAATCAGGCCTATAATCTAAGTCACCTTGGCCTAAATGAGAAATTATTCTATTTTGGGAAGGCTCCAGGCCGGGTTAAATAGCTCAGTGGGCCGCATGTGGTCCCTGGGCCTTAGTTTGCCCAGTCTTGCAGTAAACTGTCTGTTCAACTCGGCTGTCTTAGAAAACTATTGTTACTGTACCTTAGTGAAGATATCACCAGTGTATACAATGATATAGCTATCAGAGGTTTTATTAATACACAATACATGAGCATGTGTGAAAGTTTGATCAGGTATTTAGCCTACATAATCCTTTCATTGGGAATAGGAACAGAATTAACCACCCCTTTCATTCTGATTCAAACTTTAATCAGATCAGAAAAACACTTTTTACAATCACGGTGTTTCATGCGTCATTTCTATTTGGACTGTATCTGTTCATCTGTTTCGATTCCGATTGAAAGTGTCCCTGTGAAAGGGAATGTTATCATCTTTTCTTTTTGTTGTCTCACAAACTAATGAATCTTTTCTCCTGAGAGTAATTGCTGCCGTGTTCAAATAAGCTCTTGTAAACATCATCACCTTTAGAAAGTTGAGTTGAGGTGAGATGACTAACCAGTTGAGTTCAGTTGGGTGACCAGGATTACAATGCCTTTTGTTCTGTTCCCACATTATTTACTGTATGTTCCTTTCTTGGAAGAACAATGGGAAATCTGACTTATTTGTGTCTGCAAAGAGACCGCATTCTTGAAAATGTTGTCTTTGATTTAATTTCAATAAACATTGCACTTACAGGTAAATCACTTCATCCTACCTGTTTGTACAAAGTACATGGATCATATCAATATGTTTGCAAATGAGAGGCAGCTCCACAGGTCTTGTCTAGGCCTGTTATGAATTTCATCTTTGTTGCAACACTTTGTTTTCTGCAAAGAAAAAAAGACACAAGACACAAAATCACTTAGACATTCAAACAACAAGACAGTTGAACCCTCCCCTTCATAAGCGCTCAATGTATTGACCCAGACAACACTTTTGGGTTGCAATACATTTCTTTACCCCTTCATTATTTGTCCCAGAGTTGTTCAAAGTACCACAGGTTATTATGCAAAGTGAACCTGGATATTGCAATTCCAGTCAGCCTTATAAAGTGGAGCTATTTTGCTTGTCATTTTTCAGCTTTCAGTACAGCGTGGAGAGTGGAGAAATCAGAACAAACAAAAAAAATAATAAGACACATAAGAACACACAATCTGGTTAAGCTCCAATTTATCTGATACACGTACAGTCCAAATGAAATTCATTTTTCAAAGCATACAGAATTCACTATTCCTTTGAGGCAGGTAAATGTATTTATTCAATGTAACTGACAGAATAAAGTTGTGCACAAAGTTGTAGATTTCATGACTGGCAAAATTCCTACTGTGTCCTCCTAAGTATTTTTTGTCCCTTGGTGCCGCTCACATTGGTGAGTTCTCTATTTGTCCATGTTTTTTTTCGCCCCACCCTCCTTTAACAGACCGTATAATTTACAACTTGCTTAGGTTTTACAGCTGTTCTGCCAGAGACAGCACTTAAATATTGACATACAGAAGCTTGTCTCTTAATGCTTAATGCATACTACACCCAGACCCCCTCCCACACACACACACACACACACACACACACACACACACACACACACACACACACACACACACACACACACACACACACACACACACAACCTGAGTTCTCTGTCGGCATCTCCACCCACCCGCTTGATGCTTGTAACACACACTAGCATTTGCACATTCTGGGCAGCCCGACAAAAAGGCACACATATTTTGACATCCATGGTTGGTGGGTAATGAGCTTTGAAATTGTACGGCCCTCTCCTTCACGAGCCACTTGTTTTAGCCCCCCTAATAAAGGCAGTGCACTGTGCAAGGAGAGAGAAAGAGAAAGTGAAAGAGAGAAAGGAAGAGAGAGAGACAGAGAGACCACCATAAAATGAGCATTTAAGGTTAAACAATAATGTCTATCTTTTCTTCAACTGCAAGCTAAAGTAACTCATACAGTAGTTTCAATGCACTTGCATTAATTTCAGTTAATGCATTTAAAGAAACATTTTCCAGTTGACAATTATAGAATTATAGAATTCAAACACACAAATGTGTAAAGTTAATTGGTTTGGTTGTTGGCATAGAACCATGCAAGGTTATCACGTTTAAGCACATGCAATAAAATGATTGATGATTGTTTACATGTTGAGTACTTTCTGGTGTCCTTGTGTAATTGTTAGTTTCAGGGTTAAAAATGTGTCTCTAGTTTGTGTCTCTGTCTGTCTGTCTCTGCCAATGGTACCAATTTTGAACCAATTGTGCCACTTAAACCAATCTTTATGATTTAATCTGAAGTAGTTGTCAAGGTTTTTTAATGTGAAGCAGAATACTTTCAAATTAATCAATGAAATAATGTGAAATGCCTTTTATTGTGAAGAATGATGAAAGACCTCCACAAACAGAGAGAGAGAGAGAGAGAGAGAGAGAGAGAGAGAGAGAGAGAGAGAGAGAGAGAGAGAGAGAGAGAGATTTCCTTTACTTTTTGTTAAATCTTGAAATTACCAGTAGATGGCACTGTGGTTCTTTCTTCCCTGACACGTGTGTGTGTGTGTGTTGTCTGAGTGTGTGTGTGTATGAGTTTGTGTGTATATGTGTGTGTGAGTGTATGAGAGAGAGAGAGAGAGAGAGAGAGAGAGAGAGAGAGAGAGAGAGAGAGAGTAGTATGAGGATTTGAGGCACCCAAACCAGTGAATTTCAGTGTCCATTTCTTTCTTTCTTTCTTTCTTTCTTTCTTTCTTTCTTTCTTTCTTTCTTTCTTTCTTCTTTTGGTCTCTCTTCTGTTCTGTGCTGTTCCTTTTCCTTCTCTCTCATTCATTCATTCATTCATTCATTCACACACACACACACACACACACACACACACACACACACACACACACACACACACACACACACACACACACACACACAGGCAAACTCAGTCCAGATACAGCACAAACAGTAGGTTGCACATACTGTGCTAGGGGCTGAGGTAGGCACACACACTCCCCTCCGTTCTTTCTCTATTAACCCAAGCTGACAGATCATCACTGCAGCCAAGCTCTGCTCCAGCTTCCTTTTCTCTCCAAAGTGGTTTCAGGAGGGCCCAGTTTAACCTTCAACTCCACCTGCATCCCACGGCCAGAAGCACAGAGTGAGGAGGGGCAGAACTCCCGAAGTCCTCCACACGTAGCCACAAGCAGGACCCTCACTGCAGGAATGACATCCCTCTGATGGGCCAAGCGTTCCACAACACCGCGGCACATGAAACAACCAACAGCAGCAGGCAGCGTCATGTCGGGCTCTCTCTGACAAGATACTGTGACTTTGCCTCCTAACCGCTATTGTCAAACATCGCCTAAAACCCCCATAGCCTTTGAATCGTGCTGAGTGGTGTTTACAAATAAACACGCCAATGCATCATCGCAGCATCTTAAACATGCCTTAATGATCGAATGTCACCTGTGGTGCAATGAATCCAGTCATTTATGGCCTTAATGACTGCTCAGACCAAAACATGACTTGGGAGGAAATAAACAACCAAATGCGAAGATGCATTTAAAGTTCACTGGGCCTCAGCGGGAGGGAAGCCTAAATGGGTAAACAATTCCGGCCATTAATTTTTTGGAAAACAAGCGCTGTCAATACTCACATCTTGCCTGGAAGGTTCTAGGGAGGATTCTACAGGGAGCCCGGGAAACGAGAACGAGAACGTGACGCTAAGGCTTCTGACTCACAAGTAATTACTCATGTGGCCGAGGACAGGGACAAGGGTGATCTAAGCACTGCGGAACGGACCGACTGGGTGCAGCCAGGCCCATTATTTAAAAGTCTGACTTTGCTCTGCTAGCCAGCATGCCAGGTGAGAGAGAGATGGGGGATTGAGGACTGATACTGGGTTGGGATTATTAGGAGGGTGGGGTTGTGGTGTATGGGTGTGTGTGTGTGTGTGTGTGTGTGTGTGTGTGTACGTGAAGGGTGGTAAGGGGTATTCAGAGGGAAATTTGGAATTCAGCACTAGGTAGCAGAGCTACGTGGGCAATTAAGAGCGGTGTGTGTGCAGATATCTGTGCGCGCACACACACACACACACACACACACACACACACACACACACACACACACACACAGCAAGACAGAGTGGGTAAATTAAGTGTGAGGCAGAGAAGGGAAGAAGGGGGAGTCAGCAGAGGCTTTTCACAAATCAACAGGGCACAGTCACTTTTGAGAGACAGGGAACCTTTGAGACAGAGAGAGAGAGAGAGAGAGAGAGAGAGAGAGAGAGAGAGACTTGGTTGGTGATGGAGATAAAGGCTAAGGAGAGGAGAAAGGGAAGAGAACTCACCGCAGAATAACCACGGTAGTGAGGCAGAAGGAAGGTTGGAGACAAGAGAAGGAGAGAATGGTGGCAGCAGGTGTTGTTGGTTGGGGAGGAGGAGGGGAGGAGGGGGAGGGGGGGGGGGGGGTCTTGGAGTGGAAAGTTTGTTGGAAGTATCGGCAACAAAAGAACAGTTAGGGAGAGAAGTGAAGAAAGAGCAAACTGAAAGAGATAGAGACAGACAGATAGGAAGGGAGGCTTCAAATAGCCAACTCAGACAGAATGGATGGTTGAAGAGAGAGAGAGAGAGAGAGAGAGAGAGAGAGAGAGAGAGGGATGAAGGGAGAGAGGAAGGGAGGGAGGGAGGGAGGGAGAAAGCAAGCCAAGGCAGTCCCTTAAGGAAGAGAGTGGAATCAGACAGAGAGGGACAGAGTTCTGGTTCTGAGATTGGTTTATGGGAGAGCGAACGATATGAGAAAGAGAAGGATATGGAAAGAGAAATAAAGGAAGAGAAAGAGAATGGACATATGAGAGAAAGAGAGATATAGAAGGAGGCTTGGTGGGTGAACTGTGGAAGTGTGACGGTCTTTCACGCAAGCCGGCTTTGACACACACACACACACACACACACACACACACACACACACACACACACACACACACACACACACACACACACACACACACACACACACAGACAGACAGAGAGCACTGTCTGGATCGGTAAGGAAATGCTGCGACTCAACCAAGTAAAACGACAAGGCCTAACTGAGACTCCTTAAAAGATTATACTGTGTGCTTGAAGTCAAGCAGTTCACCTCACTGAAGTTCTGTGTTTCCTCAGCATACACGTACACACACACACTGTTAATGATTTTACTTTATGAAGCTCATATGACTGTCTCAATACAATGACCATCTATGTGACTATAATTCAAAAATTCCTTTGTGGACAGCTGCCAAATGACTCCTGTCTTGTTGTAATCTTTGAAAATGTAATACATTTATCAGCGTAATTTTGTGCTTGTGTTTAGATAGTAAAAAGTATTGAATTATCTCTCTGCTCTGCTCTGAGTCTAGACTTCATGAAGCTCTATTGTCATTCCATGCACTATTCATAGCCACTGTTCTCTTTCGGTCGATACGCATAACCTGACCATTTTCATCCACATATAACTTCTAAGGTCATGGGTATCTTGTGCAAATTTAAATGAAGTACAACAAATAATCAACATAATAACCCTTGTATTGTCCTTGTCCAACGGCATCATGTCTTTGTCCATAACTCAAGCAGAGCCTTAGTATCCTATTGCTGCATAAGAGCATTCATATGCATGAGTGCAGACAGTTCAATTTTTATTTTATTTTTTTCATTTTCAATCGTGTATGACTACCAGGTCCTCTTTTATCCAAACTTTTCATACTGTGTGGTTTACAGAAATCAGGGTAACATATTCTATGAACCCAATATTCATAGAGCATTATAATTGCATTCATGAAGGGTTATTATGCATTCATAAAGGCTTATAATACTGACGATCAGAAATCATAACTGATCACATGTTCTCATGACTGTACTGTACTCATAAAGCATTATAATGTTATCGTATAAGCCTTTATAACTTGAAGTCTCACAAAGCATTGCAACCTTTTTTGGCCTTTTGACTAGGGAAAGATACAACTTTACTTAGTGTCTGTTATGGTGCCTTATTCATTTTGAGTAGTTATGTGCTCATCTTACTTTACTTAGGGTTCGCGCTGAGCACTTGTACCTCATCATTATGTGGCATATAAAAACACAAATAACAAATTGAAGCTTTATAATGCTTTGTGACACTTTTAAAGGCATAAAAGATAACATTCTTATTCTTAAACAAAATATAGGCACCAAAATCCTTCATACTTCTACAGTATATCTGTAGCAAATATTGTCAGCAAGACAACAGTGGTTTCCAGTGTACTGCACAAAAAAACCCACAACTTGATGCATTGCAAAATGTGAACTCAAGGACCAGGTCTCAAGAAAAAAAGAAGAAGGAAAATAAATAAATAAATAACCACATGTAGATGTTAAATGTACAATAAATGGTTCATACAGTATATATGAGAGTAAATGTACTTAAGCCACACACACACACACACACACACACACACACACACACACACACACACACACACACACACACACACACACGTATAAGAATACATTCACACATCACAACATACAGTCATAACCAGCATACCCAGTAAGAAATGCTAAAAGGTCCATAGTTCACAGTGGGCTAGAAGTGCTAGGTGTATATTGTAAAGTGCTTCATGGTAATTATATGTTGGTAAAGTGTTGCATTTGGCAAGTGTGTTCGCACTTCAGAGTTCACTATGGTATTGGCTTTGGGAAAGAATCCAGTTATGCTTGTTCAAATGTTCTTGCACAATGTGGAAGTGGGAGACGTGTTTTCTGATCCCCATAGCGCAGCAGCACCAGTTATTTCTTAAAGCGCAGTATACTGGCAAAAAAAATTGAAGCAAAAATAAATAAAGCATTTCAGCAAATTTACTTGATATTTTTTTTTGCCTTGCAAACAATGAAGTGAAAAGATAAACAGAACATTATTTGTAGCATGTGCCAGTATAGTAATGTTTGTAGTGTATGTGCTGTATGACTGAGCAAGCCTTGGGAAAAAAAACAAAACAAATACACAATGTGAGCTGTAATGAAATAAATCAAAAGATGTTGTGCTGTTGTCATTAGCTCCTATTTTCACCTCTCCCAGAGAGGTAAAACAGGACCATAGGCTATTTACTTGCACTCTGCTGCTAAGGTTTTAACATGACAAGGCCATTGGACTTCACTAGCCAGCCAGTCTGAGGTCCCCACTCCCAGCCAATTACCTCCCTCTGTCTCCAGTCCGAGGCTTCATCCTTGAAGAGACAAACATGTCTTGCTCATCCATGCAGTACTTTACCTCCCCCCTCCCCCCCGACCCCATCTCTCTCTCTTAGTACATTCATTTTGCTCTGTAGCTTATGGCTCAGGTGGGCTTTGAAAGCCTTGGTGGTTAATCTCTGTGGATCCCCCTTCTATGCTATTAATTCAACATTCCTGGTGTTGCAGCGAAGAAGAAGAAAAAAAAACAGATCCAACCAATCTCAGATCACAGTGACCATTGTCATGGTTACTGCCCTTGCAATAGAGGCCAGTCAGTCACCATGACCCTCCAATGATTGCGGCCTATTACTAAAAATGATAACTCCTCAGAGTCTATTTTCGTAGCACTAACCTGGATAGGCTAACTCTCAATGCTGGAGTACAGCCAGTGCCACTTGATTTGAGGTCCCACTGTGTCACGCATGTAGTGAAAACGCACATGAAATGCATACCATGAAAAACTCCAGTACTCTTTGTTCATGAATCTACAAATAAATGCACTGGCAATGTTTTCATGCTTGATGTTCTTTGCAGGGATCATGGTCTGACTGTGATCAAAACTTTTTTTTCCCTTCTTTTCTATGCATTGAAAGTTTCTACTTTTGCATCAGCAACAGTTGAGTGCAAGTGGATGCAAGTTCAGAACATATGGATAAACAAAACATTTCATACTATATACACCATAATATTCAGCAGGTAGCCTGTTTGAATCCAATGCGAAATCAATTCAATATATAGAGAATTCATTCATTCACTATATCACTGAATAAATCTTTTGCACCTTTCTTTCTTGATTCGTTAGACAAATAGACATGTTGACACCACTTGATGTAGAGGCCCTCAGTTTGCCATTTGTTGCTCATATTTCATGTTTATCTCTCGGCAGAGGAGAGCGCATGCTTCTATCACCCAACCCAAAATGAGTTAAGTGTCACAGCTGGTGCAACTCATGTCCCATTCATAGTGGCAACATCTAATCATTCAAGGGCCTTCTCTTCCCTGACATTCAGTCAGAAGGACTTGTAGATGACAGGGGGAAGACATTGATGGAACACATGACGCTCTAGTCAGTTATCAAAACTGGAAAATCATACTAATTGGATCATGTGTGCTAGCATTAACATTCTGCATGTGCATAGCTTTAACCACAGACACTGCACAGCTGAATTCACTTGTAAGTGGCAGTTGGGAGTGTCATCGGATCAAAATTTAATGGGTGAAATCTGTCTTGCAGTCATTACCGTGACACAACATGTATGATGATGACTAGATTCCTGTTATATCCATCAAAACACTCTTAGAGATTGTTTCATGCGTTGTTGAAACAGGAGATGAAGAACCTAAAACCTGTGAAGAACCAAGAGCTTCTGTTTTACCTACAAAAATGAGTATCTGGAATTAGTTAGGCCTGTATCCTTGGCTTGGCCAACGGAGCTTATGGAAAAGAAGGGGACTTGCTCTGAACAGAGTCATACTGCCAAATTAAATTATTGTGCATTACAAATAAAGTCTTATGTAACTTATCCACTGTTTCCTTGTTTCATTTTTGACTTAAATGGACTTGGCAGAACTGTGGTATATGGAGTTAACACAAACCCTGCCAACCATTCAGAAATGCATTCCACTCCAGGGTGAATCTTGTGTAGTCTCATCATTGGTAATGGACAACCTTATCACCTGTAGAAATGGAATACTAATTTCTGATTGGTCAGCAAGGTGTGTTAGTAAGGGATAATGGCCGACAAGATATCCTATTCTATGGAATTAATTAATTTGGTGGAGGAAACTTTGTCTTCTCTTTGCTGGCCATTATGCCTTACTTAGGCTAATAATGATCATTAATTAATTGAGTAGCCTAAATTGCAAATAGGAAATGGATGCCCTTTAGGTGACAATTTCTATACAAAGAAAAGCAATCTTCAAAAAGATGCTTTGGTATGTCCTGTTGAAACGAAAAGAAAAAAGAGCAGGGCAAACATTGCTCGAATAGAACCCAGGTGAGGGAATGAACCTTCAGGATGGTAAATAACACCATGTAAAACACGTAACCATGTTCAGCTTGGCATGTTCAAATTAAACTATATGTGGCTACTCAACAGGCTCTGTATTGGTGTTGTAGCATGTAATGAGTTTTAGATATGCAACATGCTGACCTTATTAAAGCTTGATTTAAATTAATCTTCTCAAAATTAGTTAGAGTAATTGTGTTCTGCTGTGTTGTGAGGACATAACCAATGCTAATTGAATAAGTGCTCAGAGAGCGCAGACCTCCGCCAAGGCAGTGTGGTCACAGACACAATATAAATTCCAGATAATGTTCTGGATCACCGATCGCCACCAAAATCAAATCAGTTCTTACTTGTCCCAATATACACATTGTCCACATATTTCATCCAAATCCATGCAGTACTTTTCGAGTTATCCTGCTGACAAACAGACAAACAGACAAACAAACAAACAAACAAACCAATGCGACCGAAAACATAACCTCCTTGGAGGAGGTAATAAGAAATGCTGAAAGATTATGGTTAAGTATTATGGTTCTTGTCTCAAGGGAGAGAAATATTGATTGACTAGCTGTCCTCACTTTGACGTCAGTTCTGCACTGAATGCTTGATAACAGTGTAGTTCTGAATGTCTGCACAACAAGCGCTGTTCATGCAAAATTCTCTCTGAAGTAGCTTGCTCTGTAAACTTTCCACCCCATACCCTTTCACATCCGTATTTCCAAATTAATCATACCATATAGAACACCTGTTGACCTTTGGCTTGCAAAACAGCTCAGATATGCAAAGTACAATAAAGGGTTTTTGAAATATTACCCACTTTGCCATAGCTCCTGGCAGTGTTTATAAAAAAAAAAATATTAAGCAAGTGAATGGTCGGTTGCAAATTCTTTTGAAAAGCCTCTCAAAGGGCTGCACTGGCATGATTGCTTTATACTGTATTTTATTACTGTGTGTGTCAAAAGGTGAAAAGACAGATTAAACGGCCATTAAGCCAAGCTGGATGTGAGGTGAAAATGCAATGTTATTTGCCAGGTTTTCATATTCTATGCTACAATCAATGGGGGTGTGGAGTCATTAAAGGAACACGGCTGTGTTCACAATTAAGATTAGTGGTATATTTCCATTAAGTCACTTAGTTATCTCTTTGTAATTTCTGTTTCCTTGAACTTCCTTGCACACATGTGGGAAACAAGTCAAAGAGGGTTAAATGTATAAAATGAAAGCACAAAAAGCCTTTGTTATTGTTCTAAAAATAAAAGTGGCATACATAACTGACATAACAATGAGTGGTATGCCCATCTTAGTTGTGCTGACAAATGAGCAAAATGTTCTGATTTCTTACCTCTGCAATACCAATGTACATCTGGCCCTACAGGTGAGCTGTCAGTTATTTCTTGATGGCCAATCAGTCATTATTTTTGTGAACGGATTTTTAAGGGGATTTGGAATGAAAAAGAGCTATGCTGCCAGACATCACTTTGGGCTAAAAGCACGTACATGTGTGTAGAAAACACATTTTACTTGAAGTAGTGGCTGACAGGACAATCTGCTGCTGTCAAACATACAAAAGCTCTCCTCAAACCAGCTCTAGACTTGACAACTGGTCTCGTCTTTGCTTCCCAAAATACTGTGTTGAGAAACAACTGTGTGTTCAAAAATGATACTCATTTCACAAGTGTATAGCCATCTCATAACGATCTTCAGAAATACGTAGCCTGGCCATGGCTTCCTACACACTTCCACTTGATTATCGTCTCCCTGTGGTGCTGGGGTGCTTTCCCCAAAGTTGGTTGGTTGTGTAAGGCAAATATTTCTGCTATATTTAAGGGGCTGAGGACCTTCCCCCATGTTTGGAGAAGTCACATTGTTTTTCCAGGCTAAGAACCTTTTGTTTGTCTTCACCACCTGTCCCCTGCAGGTTCACACCCTGCTCTCTCAACCTGAAGCCATCATGCAAGGCAGACAAATGGACAAGTAATAAGTGCTGTTTGAATTTAAAGTATTTTAATGTGTGTCATGTTTTGTCTCATTTTGATGCTCTAAGTCTAAATGCTTTAATTGTCTCAATCTCATCAAGAAACCGCTTCGTCCATCTGTATGTTTTCAGGAATGTAGGATTCATGGTCCCTTCAATATAGTCACGAGAACTTCCTCCATCTCTACATTGGCCATTTGACTACTGTCTTTATAATCACTAAGAACAACACAAGGGCAAGCACTTAAGGGAAGGTGACAATATGCTCTTTGAGACTTTCTGTAGCAGAACTACCGAACAGTAGCTTGCTGCTCTATGTAGCCATTCCACTCTAGGCTAGGTATAGGCTGCGTTCATTCTCTGACTGTTAATAGAGTCAGATTTGGTCAAAGTTATTATTTCAACAGACTCTCAGCATAGCACTGGGAACACAGAACATGCATTGTGAGACAAAGGTCTGATGTTTTCTCAAGCTTACAGTTGCAATGCAATTTCAAAGTGACAACTAACTCAGTTGCTGACTGGTTAGGAAATATGCTTTTTGGGAAACGGACAACTTGTCTGGATTTGATATCATTGAGCTGGTTGTCTTCGGTGGCATTTTTACCACATCCAATTGGCGCAACAAAGAGAGGAGTTGTGAATGCTGAGCTAGAATAACTACAGATGGCAAATCTGGAGAAAAAGTGTTTGATTTAACACACAAGTGGGTGAAGTAGTACTGCTGCAAGAAGAGAAAATTGTGTAACAATTATAAATTGCTAAGTAAAACTTATCTAAATGTGATGTCGCTTTTTTGTAGCTTATTTTTTTTTAACAAGCATTATTGATAGAAGCATCAAAGCATGTTCATTCCATTCCATTTTAAATTCTGTTCCATCCAAAGTTAAAGGGTGTTGTGTAGATCTCTAAACAACCCCTCATTTGGTGACCTTCTCCATCTTGAATGTAATTCTCCATTCGAAATGCCTCTATACACTGTAGTTCACCAGACATATAGTTCATTAAAAAAATCCTCCTGTTCTGTAGAATAAACATGCCATATTCATGTTCCTGTTACAGAGGGAATTATTTGCTGAATATCACATTTTCATTCTTTGAACCCACAGTTCCAATGGTGACCATGGCAACAGGTGATGGGACTGGAACAAGTAGATCTGGTAATGTGGTTTAAAATTAGATATCCATTTCTGACATAATGTTGCTCTGATGATCATAATTATAGCTGTAAGATTATATGTGTTGGAAAAGGAATGTGTGGTGATTGGTGATCACACAATCTGCCGTCAATGGCTTTTTAGAGATACAGCAAGGTACATTACTGATTGAGGTACATTACTCCTTCTGCAGCATAACTAGGATACATCCATTGGATTCATATGGGTCGAAGCACAGAGTGCAGTTACGGAACAGTCTGTTGTCACCTGTGGGCTCCTTTTTGCAATTTTTCAAGTTTGCAAGTTTCCCAAAATTGTTCTTCAGTACCTCAACCATACCTTAACGTTATAAGATGTTTTTTGACATGCTCATAACTAAAAGTAAGTTTTTTGTAAGCATGACATGTTTTCTGTTTGTTCATTTCAATCAAATATAATGGAGGCTTAGTTGGACAAAAACATGTGTAAGGAAATAAAAACATAAACAAATGTGATCATTCTTAATGTTGGAGCTTAACAAAATGTCATGTTGGTCTAAAAAAATTTACACTTAAAAGCAATTAACACCAAGCATCAACACTAGCAACATAAAAACAAATGTAAAGAACCATGAATAATGTACTGACAATGTCCACACCACAAGTTAACAACAACAACAATAGCCTACTTGTACCTCTGGGATTACTTTCAGAGTGATAACTAGAACGAAAAGAGGTTGACAGCCAATCAGAAACCACAGAATTTTACACATTCACATAAGGACAGACTTTTATTATCATTAGACAGTGTGGACTCAATTATCATTATTAAGTAAATTAAATCCTTCCCGCTTCATGCGGAGCATCGGGCGGTGCCCATCTCCTTCAAGGCCACAATGCTGCTTAGGGGTCCTGTCACTCGCAAGTTTGGTGTGTCTACAAACGCTTGTTCCCACGATCAATCGCATACAGAGTGGCAAATCTTGCTCGGTGGAACGACTGCCTGAGTGCAGTAGTTCCATGCTCAATGGTGTTTTTTGCCCCCAACGGCACCTTCCAGGCAGCACAGCCTAAAAGGCACTACCCTTACCCTATTCCTAACCCTAACCCACTCAACCCTCATCCTAACCCTAAACTGAGTGGAGTAGTGCCTTGAAGGCAGCGCTGTCTGGAGGCACCGTTGAGGGCAAAAAATACCGAAGAGCTAGTTCCATCCATCGTTTGGTAATTCTTCTTTGTTCCATTCAGTGGCAGTAAAAAAAAGAGTTGGCTAAACACAATTCAGGAAGTCTTCTTTCTGATGCAAAAAAATAGTAGTAGCCTAGACTATGTCCTTAAGGAGGGAAATGAGAGTGGCATTTGATAGCCTAGACTGCACTTTCTAGCTGCATTCCGTGTCATTCCAACAGGCATTTTTATTGGTAAGCCTAGGTATGTCCATTCACAGACTCCTCATCAGAGAGTGATCAGGTGGCATATCTAGTATTTGTACGGTCTCGTCAGTGGAAAAAACTTAGGCCCAGTCCCATTACTATCACTTCACTATCACTTCCCTCGATTTTAGCCCTAACACTCGGTTTGCGCGTTCATGTGTAAGTGTAGGGTGTCCCAATACTTTCGGGACCGAGGGATAGTGGCTTTCAGCCCTTCAAATCGCCCCTTCAAACGGAGGGAGGTCTGGTGCAGACTTCGAACGAAGTGAAGTTGAAGTGAAGATGAAATTACCCACGGTTCTTTGCGAACTGATCAG
This sequence comes from Sardinella longiceps, assembly GCA_027497455.2. Classification (NCBI taxonomy): domain Eukaryota; kingdom Metazoa; phylum Chordata; class Actinopteri; order Clupeiformes; family Clupeidae; genus Sardinella; species Sardinella longiceps. Next base: position 4,011,864 of record JAODXP020000004.1, on the reverse strand, counting down.
CTAAACAAAATGATTGAGTGTCGGTACCCGATCTCTGTCCTCAGCTCTGGATAAGAGCCTCAAAAATATAGCTACTATTGCAATTAAGCATGTATATATATATTTTAATGTCGGGATATCTTAGTTTGATGTAAATTCAGTTGAATTCCGCGCAGGTGTGTCAAAACATGACTATTAAAAAGATCGATATTTTTCAAAGTGCGCGTTGGTACCCGATCTGTGTCCGAATGCACGAGCTGTGTCCCGTTGTCTCAGCTCTGGATAAGAACTTCAAAAAGATCGCTACTGTTGCAATTAAGCATGTATACATATTTTTTAATGTCGGGATATCTTAGTTTGATGTAAATACAGTTGAATTCAGCACTGGTGTATCAAAACATGACTATTAAAAAGATCGATATTTTTCAAAGTGCGCAAATCTTTCAACAGAATTACCAGATCCTCTCATGTGGGTGATTTTCTCAATGATAATTTGTGGATGACGGCTTTTGAACAGTTTATGCCGGTTTAGAGCCTTATATCCGTTCAGACGCGTAAAACAGGTGAAGACGTTTTACGCAAGTGTTGTCCCATTTATTAGGGGAAGATTTGCACTTCTCACTACACAATCGAGGGGTGTCTCATCTTGGAGGGAACTCGAAAACGAGTGCTAGTGTTAGGGAATAGAAATGGGATTGGGCCTTACCCTAGTGCAGGGGTAGGGAACCTATGGCTCGGGAGCCAGATGTGGCTCTTTTGATGGTTGGGTCTGGCTCGCAGACAAATCTTTAATAAAAAGAATGATAACTTAACCTATTTCAATCCATTCATCTATCTATTTCAGTCTTGAATAGCACTTGAATAGCAATTGTGAGAAATGGAAAGCCATTCACAGATGAGGAGTATGCCAAAACACTCTTCTTGTGTACTTTTTGATTACTTTTCGAATGAAGATAAGATAAATTAATGAATAAAAGACATGCCTGTATATTGTATGGCTCTCATGGAAATTAATTGTAAAATATGTGCCATTCATGGCTCTCTCAGCCAAAAAGGTTCCCGACCCCTGCCCTAGTGTATTACACCGCTGACCCGTTAATTTCTTGACCAATTCTTTAGTAAAGGCTGCTCTCTTTTTGAAAGTATACTGCATGCATCTTGTCCACAATCACAAGCAAACCAAGGGTGCTTTAATGATGACGCATTGACTAGTAATAAGCAGATGCATTTATTAAGATTTGAACCATCAACCTTTCTATGTCAAGTCTGTAGCTCTACCACGAGACTACTTTTATGACAATATATTTGATGTACTGACATAAACATTCATATTTTGATAAAATAAATCTTTAGCTTAAAGGAAAATACCGGAGTGAATTCAAGCATAGCCCTGTTGAAAGAGCTTGCTAAATGCGATAGTTAGCGAGTGGAACAAAATAATTTGGTACAGCACAGGCCGAATGCGAACGCAGAAGAGATCAGGCACTTTACACTGAATCAATGGCACCTGACTGTTGGAAATCGAAAGTAAGATCTGAGGTTACATTGACTCAATGTTAAGTGTTTGGCGTTCACGTTAGGTCTATAGTCTGAGCGAATTAGGGTTGAAGGTGGAAGTAAATATAGCCAAAGCATATTTGGTATCAATTGAACCGCAATTTTATGTAGATTTAGGATATCAGGTGCCTGCAGAGCCAAGATTTTCCAGAAAAAAGTTATTGAGCTTTGAGTGGACCATTAGTCCAAATGAATGGGATTCGGGTGGATTTTGTACTACTACTACATTTTGGCCTGAAGCATGAAGGGAGGACTAATTTCACCATACATCCCATACATTTTCTGAAAGCAAACACCTTCAGGATATTACATAGCATGATATGTTTGCCATTGAGGTATGCTCCACCCTACTCATTACAATAAATCCCAAAAATTAAGAAATTTGGCATTTGAAAAATTGGCAATTTTTGGTGACATTTAGGTCAGTGGCATGTAGGGAAAACATATTAGACCCCATAAACTATATATCTTCTGAAAGCTTATATGCCCAGGATTCCACCTGCAAAATCTTTTCCACATCCTACCCCCTTTATTATTTTAAAGCTTATGCCTATTTTGGTGGAATATTAATAAATATGGCCATTTCTTGGACAAAAGTGCCTATGGAATATATTAGAAAGTAATAAAACTTGACAAGTAATACTTTTCTTGAAAGCATGGGGCTTTAGGATCTCAGTAAACATAAATTTAGACAGGTTCCACCTCCTTCCTCCCCTTGATACCCATTTATAGGCCAGCGGGTATTGGTGATTTTGGTGTATAGCCAATGTATTTGGAGCTGAGGCGTTAAGAGAAAGCTATTCTACCCCTTATGCTATACCTTTCCTGAAAGCTTACACGCACAGGGTGTCATTTAAAGTGGATTGAGACAGGTCCCACCCTCTTAATCTCTTCACTATCCATGTATAAGGATGTATTTGGGGCTAATTTGACTAGCGTATAGCTCATTAGCATATTAAAATTATTTTTCAGGAAAACTTGTAATACAAAAAGTGCTACTTTCCATTGATACTTTCATTATATAAAGTTTTATTTTGATAGGACCAAAGGAAAAAAATAACCCTATTCAGACCTATATAATAATCACTATACCATGGCCTATTCAAAGCCCTATAATTTTTTCGCGGTACAAATTGGTAATGCAGGCACCCCAAATTCTTAATCTACAGAAAATTCTGCATCAAATGATACAAAAAATGCTTTGGCTATATTTACTTCCACCTTTGACCCTTTTTTGGGCTAATTCGCTTAGACTACTATGCTGTTTGAAATTCTTTCATTTCATGCGAAGTATATTGCTGTTAGAAGGCTCGTGCAGCAGGGCTATGCTTAAACTTACTACGGTATATTCTTTTAAGTTAAACAATGTTTGGATGAAAATGACTTTTTTATGGCAAATTAAGAGCAGATTTTTAAAAAAATTCACCATAATGACAACAAACAGAAACCTACAGGCAGACTTGTGTTGGCAAAATAGACCAACACATCAGCCAGTAGTATTTCTCTCTGCCTCAACAACGACTTTGTTCGCGCGAACAAATGATATGGACATATGCGATGGAGAAGCGAGGTGTTCTAGACACAGTCACAGCTGGGTCATTGCCAGTGTCGTACCAGTCTCCCACCAGCGCACCCCAGGGCAGTATGACTACAGTGGGAGATTAGTCCTCTTGATGTCCCATGTGTTAACTTTACTGTACCCATTTATCTTGATTTCCAAGCGCCAGGCTAAAGGCAGTAGGCACCATTTTTATGATGGTCTTTGGTATGACCCAAATGCAAGATGAACTCATGGTCTCCCTGTTGAGAATTGGACCCTCTACCACTAGGCTGTGGCTGGGAGCTGGCCTGGATGACGTTTGAACTTACATTGTACATCTATCACTATATGAGAGAAGCATTCCTGGTTAATTCATGAAACAGTAAATCGAATGATCACATGAGGTCTCATGGGAAATAAAATATTTGACATAAACATAACTTGAGCATGAGGATCTTTGTTCTCAACTTGACTAAGTATTAAGAATACATGATGTATATGGTGTTAAAATTTAATTGGCACACGATTTGTAATGTGTCACCAATGTGGGGCTGTGACTTTGCAATTAATTTTGTATAAGCAAGCTGTACAGTACAATAATATTGAGGTGATATGTATATTTCAGAGACTTCTTATTCAGACCACTTGTTTTCAAGGTGTGAATCAATTATGTCCACTGAAAGAGAAAGACTACATTGACCTGACACGTTTCATTTATGTGCAACGGATGTCCACATTGCAAATGAAGAAATGAAATGAAGTGCTGACTGATGGGTACTCAGTAATTCACCTCATTCAATTAGGAAATAATTTAGTTCCTATTTTGGTACAATGCCAGATTTAATAATGGCTTAGGCCATAAGCAGAGGCAGAATTGTTAGATTAAAAGAGTTGTCAAATTCATTTGCACAGTGACTCTGAAAACTGTCAGGGCTGTGAGTTTTGTGCTTTCTGGAGATCTCCCTTTAATTTTGCATTTTCACAGGAATTTTTGTCAGGTCTGAGGGAAGACAACGGGTGCAAAACAGACCTTAAATTTTACAGTATTTAATGATGTTTAACAAATTGTGTGAATATCTGCAAATCAAACAAAACAATTAAGCCACACTTGTTGTGGATAGAATATTGTTTTGAACCTATGAAAGTTGAATGGGAAGAAATGTTTAATCAGATTTTTACAGCATGTTGCCTACACCTGCATCTCATCTGCAGTAAAAAAAAAAAAAAAAATATGGACAAAACTGTATGTTGCTTACATTAGCCTACGCGAATACATCTTAAGTTGTCCTATCTTTCTTCTGCACAGGTCCTGTGTGAAGGAAAGTCAGCCAGATGACAAGAACCCAGTGCTATATTTTTAGACCAAAGGTAAACCATAATCATGCTAAGCAGACTGAGGATGTTGAGATCATTCATTAGCTTGCTTTTGCCTTTGCTCTTTATACCTTTCTCCTATTCTCCCATCTTCTTTCTCTCACTCTCTCTCTCTCTTTCGGCAGGTTGCACAGAATCATTCTGGTTGTTAGGAACATGAAAGGCAAGAAAAAAAAAAACAAGCCCTTAAATCTCTATGGTAATTCATCACCACGCGCATGTGTGTGTGTGTGTGTGTGTGTGTGTGTGTGTGTGTGTTTGTGTTAGGCTTCTTAAAAAAAGGGGGGAAAAGAAAGAAAAAAAGAAAAGCAAGACCGCATTCCTCATTCGGTGTTTTTAAGCTGATGCTGTTCGTTCCATTGAATTCAGGTTGCCTGCCGGCCTCCTTTCATGATAGGCTTGTGACAATAGCATGCTCCCCCTCCCCTTAGTGATGGGGCTTTGATGTGCCTTAGCTGTCCCTACCTGCCCCTGGAGCTCCGCAGACAACAGCCCCACTATAGGGCAGATGGGGAGAGGCCGTTATGGCTGCACCCAACACCCAGACTGCTATGGTCTCTGCAGCTGATGCCTAAATAATGTGAGTGACTGTTCCACTCTGAGTATGGCGTCTGGTCAGGGCTGTCGCAACAAGGCAGGCAAACCAGGCATTGCCTGGGGCCCCAGGCTGAAAGGGGCCCCAAGATTGACTGTTTAATCATTTTAGTAGTTAAGTTGGTGGTGTTTTTCAACAAAAACTGGAGTTAGACAACTGTACAATACAAATAATTATATTGATGATGTTTGAAAATTATAACAATGTGGTCTGTGTAAGAATTTAAGGGGAGTGAAGGGCCCCCATGTCATGTTTGCTTGGGGCCCCCAAGTACCTTGAAACGGCCCTGCGTCTGGTGCAGGCCACTAATGTCAGCACAGAGGACACAGAACAGAAGACGGTGACTACCGGTGCTGCCTAGTCAGACACAGTTACAGCTGTTGCTGACAGAATCGGCAGTGTCTAAGGTGAGAGTTAATTTGATCCTAATCTATTCCCTTGTGTGCACCACAGTGCCGTCCTTGTGTTGATGTGGAGACATGGGTGACCACCAGGAGATTTGCTTTCAGTGAAACAATTGCAGTTTTTCACTACATTATTCTAGTCATGAGCAACATCTTGTATTTATCCAGACAATGAAGTGACTCTGAAAGCCACCTTGATTGAAAGCCTCCGAGAGGCCAGAGCAGGCAACTTCCAGGACATTGTGCTTTCCTCATTTTCTGATAATTATACTTCCTCCTCAGCTTGTCAGCTGCCACAGTAAGCACGTTGGAAGTGCGCTATACGCATGGCAATTAGCGCAATTATCTTATCTGAAGTGAGTGGTAGGTGATAGTAAAAGGCACGCGTCAATGTGACAGGCAGAAATTCAGATAAACCACCAGCTGCGTACGCCTTGCGCATCACAGAGGACCAGTCAGACTGGCATGTGAATGGAGGGGTGCAGAAACTTGCGGATACGATTCCCTCTGCATTACAAGCGTAACCTCCTTTTATCTCTCACACATCTGATGGATGTGGGCAGTGAGTATGACCTGAAATGGTGCGATGAATAGGACTTAGCGTGTTTTATGACAGGGTCTCTTGCTTGTCATTAGTGCACTCCATCTGTCTTGCTTTTTTTTTTTTCCTTTCGTCTTTACACCAACCTGAAATAAATAAGAAATACTCTGGTTAAGTTCCCTCTAAAAAGTCAGTTTAATTGCACTGAAGTGAAAATGTATAATGGTGTTGAAGGTGCAGTGTGGATTTGATGCTGTCTTTGACCGACCCACACGTGCTCTATCTTATTAGCATTGCACTCATTATGCAGAGCTAGCTCAGAAACCAGGAGACTGTTTGCATCCTTAAGGTTTTCAAATCAAGTAACCATGATAAAGCAAAACCTGAAGAAGTATGTGCTGCCAACAATTGTACCTTAACAGTTTCAAATAACATTGTGGCTCTCATTACAAAATTTCTGAATGGCTCAACTGTGTTATTATTGGGCCTGCTATGAGCCACAGTCTTTCTTTGTCTGTTTGTGTGTCTCCCTTTCTCTAACCACCCTCCACACCCACACACCCCAGCAAAAACGTAAGAAGATGTTTTTGAAAAGGCTACCTTCCATGACATCCACTCTGTAAAAGAATTTGCTACATAAAAAACAGAATGGCAAAATTTGTTAAAAAGCAGAATCTTCATAATCATTGAAGGTGCTGTACTTTGTATGTGATTTTATGTATTTTCTATGCTACCATGTTATGTAAAGTACATTTTAACATGCCCATTATACAGTAAAACGACTCATTTAAACAAGAAACATTTTAAATAACCTGTCTGTTTCCACACCTGACTTTTAAAAATTCAACTAGACAACTACACCTAGAAGACTTGACCATTTCTTTCCCTCTCCTCTCCTCTCCTGCCGTTACTTCTAACTGTCTGTGCCGCTCCTCTTCTTCCCTCTTTTCTTCTTTAAATTCACTTCCAGATCTCCAGGCTCTGACAGCTCACAGCAAGTGAAGGAGCTTCTCTCTGAAAGTAGACTTTATGGCCAAAAGTTATGACTTTTTTTTTCAATTCGGACAGTGTAAAAAAATATATAAATAATAGCCTATTTGAGCCATAATGCTTCTGTTGCCACATATATTTAATAGTTACCAGTGTCCTTATATATCATTATAATCCCAGTAAATTCCTAAAATTAAGACAACATGAACATAGTTTTTTAGACAAATATATTCTGCATTCCTTTTGTGAACCTGAAGGGCCCTGGAGTCATTGGAGTCTTTCAATGGCAATATACAATACAGCATAACATCATCGACTAAGATGAATAAAAGCTGTCAATAGTTGCTTGCAACAGCACATAAAAATTCAAAGGAAAGGATGGAATAGATTAGCATTTCGACAGTTCAGAGAGAAGAGCCACAGATCTTCCCCCCTTCAGACTGTGCTGTATTTTGCTTATGGAACCACAAAGGCAAGTCTAATCGTTTACTCCCCTTTAAAGTTCTCATACCACCTCCTTTTCCCGTTAGTCCACTTTTCCCTAGAGCTAATTTCGCCCTTCCCTTTGCCTCAAGCTCATATGTCATCAAAATAGGCAACTTGATCATGCAACCCCTCTAACTCAGCTGGAGTCTTTGATTAGCCTCTTTATTGTACAGCATCTCACTCATAAGTGCCTTTGGATAAAAACACATCTGTGGAAAATGAGCAAATGCAAATATAACTGCTGTTGGAGGGGGGGACCCTCTCTAAACGGCAGGGGAGAGCCAAGATCAAACTGAACCCATTTACATGCTGATTTAAGAGTAGCTTTCATAACGTCAGAGAATCAGAATCACCATACAGCCGTACTTTCATTTCCCTGAGACTAGTCCTGTGCTTTGCCTATGTAAAACACAGACTTTGTGTGCCCTGTGTAACACATTGATACAAGTATGTGTAGCATGCACTGCATAGGATGTAGTGTCCTAATTGACTAACCGTGTGTGATTTTAAGAGACCTCACATGCATATCCCAGCTGAGTCATTTAACTCTAAGAGTGTACTAGCTTTTCAGTTAATTATCCTATTAATTTAAATCTCAAAGAGACCAAAGTTATTAGTACTACGCTTTGAAATATCTCTCTCCGAAACCAAATGATCATCCAAATGACCGTTTCGCTTGACCTCATTGTATTTTTTTCTCTCGGTGAAACTTTTCTTTTTGTTAAATTGGATATCCCTCTGTAATTTCGTTTTTGCATGTCATATAATTAGTGGCAAATTGTCATAAATAATTTTGAGCAAATGTTACCCCCAAGGTCAAAGCTGTGAATATGGCTACGGAAACCATTAAAAACCTTTGCCATGCACAGCTTCTCCTAGTCTAAGCAATTACAGCTCAAACAAATCAGTTACCAAAATACAGCTTTGATCTGCACTCTACCCTTAGGGACAGACATACATAGCCAAAGGTTGGGACTGTTAAGGGCAAAAAAGATAATGTATTGACTGCAGATGTGGAGCGATGATTAAAAATGCCTTAAAAGGAAAGGGGACATTCTGACTGGCTTGCTGTGTAGAATTGATCATAAAACATGCTTAATTGTCATTTGTTTATTCTGATTTCTTTCTAGGGTGTAAAGGTTTTAAAGAAAATCACAGGTTGTTGTCATTTAGCCTATATAGTTTCAAAATGTAGGTTTTCTTTGAGAGGGCTCTGGCATCCCCAGTATAGCCTATTTTAAAGTTCACAGAAAGTATGAGGGGGTAAATGTATGCCACTTGAGGGATGCCAGACACTTTGCACAAAGTAAAACGATCTTAAGCGTTTGGTGCACCAGACTATAGTTTTCTTAAAGCACCATTCAAAGGAGATGTGCCCATGCAGCCCATACTAAATGTGTCTGTGCTCATATAAAGTGTGCCTGCAGGCATTACAGCCAGCATCTGTTTGTGGCTGCAGGCACACTAAGTCCATAACCAGTTGTTCTGTTGTATTATGTATAAGTATAGTGCTGGAAATGCTGTTTTAACAATATCTTTTACATTCCACCTTACTCAGGTCCTAAGCCCAGCACTCACCAAATGTCTGTTGGGCTAAGAAACCCCAATCATATGAGTGGAGATTTGTGACATGACAGACAGATGCATGCAAGTAGTAAGAATGCCAATCATGGAGAATTCTGACACTTTACATGTTCACTTGACCTCAGGAGGGAATATTTCTCAAAGTAAAAGGCTCACACAGAGATTTCAGGCTTAGCATACCTTAAGCCCAGCGCTTAGCAAGTCCCTATGAGTTAGCGCATTAGCTTTGAAGCCTTCGTTAACTGTGAGTAATAAACCTCCTTGGTGTGACTGACAGTTTGGGCGATTAGCGTAGCTGGATAGCGAAGAGTTTAGGAGAGAATATACAAGCTACGCGCTAAGAAAGAGTCTTGATCCCTCCAATGTTCTTATGTGATTTACAAGGCTAATCGCTTCCCTGATTACAGGGTGTTACGCCATCATAGAGTGACAGAGGCTGTGTAAATTAGTCTGTATTGAGTGTCATTCCCTGCCACAGTCAGCAGGACTGTGTGTGTGTGTGTGTGTCTTTATTTATCATCTACCGACCCTTGTACACAGTTAAATGAGTGTTAAGAGGAATGTGCTGTGTACACCACTGGGTCAGAGTTATTGAAGGATTTACAGCTCACAGAAAGATATTTAGCATGTGCAGCATCAGCAGAATAACACATTCTAGATGTGATTCAAATACCCAAAGACCCGGAGTGGCTGGTAAATTTGTCATATGGCTTGGGAAAACGACATCATTCAGAACATCCCACAAGGCATATTCTGTGCACTGCCATTTTTTCCCCTCTCCAAATCATAACATTATTTGTCAGTATGGAAAAGGCCTTAGACATCTGTTTAATAAATGGATGGTCTCTCGGAGGCACCGTGCCCATACTAAGCTCACTGAGACAAATAATGCAAACAAAATGAATCACTGGTCAAGAGGTGGGGTCAGGGACAGCTTTAAATGGTTGAAAACAAAGAAAATTGCTGTGTTTACCGAGAACCTAATTAATTACAGAATTCAAGCCTCCAGCTGTGCCGAGTGAACATTTAACTCAGAATCTTGATGAGACACATTTAGCATTATTCTTTAAAAATAGCAAATAATTAATGAATAGATTGATTCATTACCATGGACATCTTGACAAATACCAGGAAGGAGACTTTTTCTATGACTGACAATTTTACATGAATGAACACACAAGAGGCAGCCTGAAAACGACCATCCTGTCACAAGTCTAATTTGGATGTACCACATTTTAATTGCCTAACTTGCTAAATTGGCCCTAGCCACAAGAGAAGCTTTCTCAGGCTGTTCTCTCATAAGCCGCTCTCTGCTGTTTTGGCAGTGGACTGATGCTAAATTAATAGGGAAGGGATAGATACGTGTCTCTTGGCCTCGGCACAAGGCTAATGAACACGCTCGCCAACATCATCTGCTAGGTAGTGGGCGTCTTCAGACACACATCTGAGTGTGTTGGTATTGGCATGCCATGTCTCCAGTTCATCTGCATTCAGCAAAGCAACAGCATAATCAAGGTGCGGGATAATAGCAGTGCTGAGGCATGGGAGAGATGCGTCTGTCTCATCCTGGCCTCGTTTATGTGTCCTGTGGTCACTCACTTCTCATATGGAAATGTCATGTGGACTGACAGACTCTCCCCATATCATAACAGGGAGAGAGAGCGAGAGAGAGAGAGAGAGAGAGAGAGAGAGAGAGAGAGAGAGACAGAGGCTGACTCTTCCACACCATTTCAAGTCCAGTTGTAAAGACAACATAGTTTGCTGAGATCCTGCATAAACAAAAGAAAACAGCAGAGACATGTTAGGTGTCCAAACACAGATCCATTTATTTGCTTCCAAAAACTAATAGGATATGACAGTATTCAGTTTGCAGGAATACATCAAAATGCATATGCACAAAACGCAGAGATAATGGTATATTAGTCATCATAAAGTATACAACATGCCATTTTCTGTTTGACACTTTTATGGTTTTTCCCAAGTATTAAAAAATAATGTACATGATTGAATAGTCCTTAATGACAAAAAAAGATTTTCTTTTTCCAAATTAGGCTTCTACACATCATCTATCCGGTGGTTTGAGAAAACTTAAGGCAGTAAGTTAAAAATGCTATAAAACATTTGTGACCACCTAGCTTCAAGCTAAACTCCCATTTGCCATGTATGAAGACACTCGATGCCATTGCTCAGTTGCTATTGATGTTTCTGCATGGGTTAAAAAAAACCCACACAGTACTCATCCATTTTGTTTTTGTGCTAAAAACTCTCTGATTCACCTCTGATGCTTACTGATGTCTGATTCTTTGCGGTTTGTTCAGCTTGACATCTCTCCTATTGAATAACCCAGGCCATATTTTCACTCTCTGTGTGAGTAAACTGTCAATACCTTCTCAGAAAATGCAAAATACAAACATTTTTTTTTTAAATAGAAACAATCATGTCTCAACGGTGGTGGTGGTCAGTAGAGGAAAGAGGAGTAACATAGATATGTATTGAAAACAAATGAAAGAGCTTGATAAATGGTCTCCTTAACTGTGTGTCCTCAACCGCATGTCTGTTCCTCCTATTCCTTTGCCCATTCCCAGTCCCTGATCTCAATATCCAGACCCTGAGTGCCACCACTAGCCTCTCTGCTCTGACCTCCACTGCCTGCCCTGGAATAGTGGACAGTCTTGGGGCCAACATTGTGCAGATGGTTGGCAGTGCTCCCATGGCATGCCAGTGCTTGGAAATAGATGCCACAGGACGGGCATATGTGGCGGCACACACTCACACACAGGACCCTGGGGCCAAGATATTGCCAGGCAGGGCTTCGCTTCGTCCCGCTGTTTGGGCGCACACCAAGAGGCTGGCGTGCGGCTGAAATGCCTGGCTGCGCGGCGGAGATAAACTCACCGACATCGCTCTGGTTCCACAGCTGCCACAAAAGATGACATTTAAACCTCACACTGCCATCATCAGGCCTCCCCTCAGGACTAGGGGCCCCGTCACGTGCTGTCTGCAGCCCCCCTGGCCTGGGCTTTTCATTATGTCACTGGTGGGAATGAGACTGTGTTTACGTGTGTGTGTGTGTGTGTGTGTGTGTGTGTATGTATTTATATGTATGTGTGCATTCATGTGAATGTGTGTGTGTTTATGTCAATGTGCAAGTGCGTGTGTTTATGTGTATGTAAACGTGCATGTGTGTGTGTGAGAGAGAAACAGATTTTATTTTGGATCAGTGCTTCAAAGTCAAAACTCACTTTAGAGGTGCTGCTAAGGTGCGATGAACTGTGTATGAAGAATATAGCGCACACTCAAGTCTTTTTTCTCTGATTTTATTAAACAACGTTTTGGCACTGTGACCTTTGTCGTGGTTGACCTTGACAACTGTTTAATGTACGTTTACGTATATTTGCATTGACCACATTTCTGTCCATAGATATTGATTCCAAAGGTGCTTGGAACATGTGACTTAATTAGACAATTGTTTTTCAGACGCATATATTCTTGAGCATAATTTCCGTGGATAGCAACAAGACAATGAGTTGAATGGAAAACCTGACCATATTGCTCATTAATATGAATAAAAAACTTGTTACATAGTAATACAGTATTTTTTATATAAAAATAATGTTTGTGTTTAAAAGAAAAAGTAGAACATTACTCTCAGTCTCTTAATAAGATTTATCATTTGTTTCTGTAGACTTATTGTATTAACACATAAATCAACATGGCTGTTACATTAGCTGAAGCTTGGGATATTGTCTACGGTATATGTAGAGTGTAGACACAACATAATAATCACTGTTATTGATATTTGTGGCAAATGGTTCCAAGTCCTCCAAGGTTTGTGAGAGCAAAGCTCAAAACTACCACAGACCTCTGCATCAGAATGTGTGTGGGGAAGCATGCGAAGATCCCCCAGGTTTTTACCTCTCTATAAATACGCACAGTGTGAGCTCTCTAGCGGTTTGGGCCCATTACTTTAGGAGATGGAAAACACTGCTGAGATTGTCTGATTGAATGTTATTAAAATTCATAAACTGTGAAATACGATGGGGAGAGCAAAAAGATAAAGGGTGTGTAGGGGGTGGTTTCCCATGTTGGATACACTCTTTTGGCCCCATAGGGCTTCCTTACCTGTATAAGCCCATCACAGGGTTACACAAAAATAAATATAGGAAGTAAAACGGGAAGACATTTAATCTTTTTGACCATGCTGACTTATAGCTTTTGGGGCTCCAAATATTTCCACCAAAAAAACTGCCACTGCGGTCCTATCGGAACATAGAGGAATATGAAGAACAAATGTGAAACCTGGGTTGCATCTCCCAAAAGCATCAGACCCGAGTAACTAAGGAAGAGAAAGTGTTCAATATAACCTTGCACAGCACAAATATGTTTTTGCAGAACATAACCCTGAGGAGCATTCCATTTAGTTCTATTTTAGTTATAACTTCATGCCCCCCCCCCCAACCCCTCCTCAGACGGTGACACTACACTGTTTCTGACTCCTGCTATCAACACACATCAGCATTCAGGGTAACCTGGATTACACCATTTGTCACACTAATGAGGCATTAAAAGGCTTGTGTTGCATTTAAACAGTACTTGACATTCCTATAGCAATATATAATGCTGAATTTCTAATGACTTTAATGATTCATCAGCATGATTCTAACAAAACATTCTTCCATTAGGGCCAGACCAGACCTGGTGGGCTGCATAAAGCGTGTGCCGCCATGAAACCTACTGCAACATACTTCTAGAAGGTTGAAAGAGTTAGAATAGAGTTTCATTAATTAAATGCCATAGTGGTGATTTTCATGTTTCTGTATAAATAGAGTATTGGAAAGTTTAAAACAAAAATATAGTGCTTTCCTTTTCTTGTTTCTAGCTTTGACCTATTGACTGTCAATACAGCATTGCAACATAGCAACAGAAACAACAGAAAAGGCTTGGCGCACACTTAAGATAAAGCCTATTTTCCCTGGAGTGGAGAATGAAACTAGCATGACATTTAGGCTATACCATCTTTGTCAAAGATCACTTTTAAGTTCTGCCATAGCCTTCAATGCTACAGAATGTGCCTCTCCTTTCAATAAAGTAAGCTTTGCATATATATGCACCTAATACACATTTTGTATGCTTACCATGATGGCGTGGCTATTGGGCAACTAGGTAAAGAGAAAAAGACATGTATTTCATGAAAATTGAATCATATCAATCATCATTTAATCATATTAATCGGTTTAGGTTTTGAGGATTTTACAAAGTGATAAAGTGAATTTGGACCTATCCCTATATGCTAAGCCACTGGAGTGACAGCGACTGTGCTACACAGATGCACAAATACCCTGATGTACCCCCTACTGAGAGGAAGAATGATTGGTGATTGTGTACGGGGGAGGGTGGGCTCCCCCAGCCAAATAATGGCAGCAAAAAACAGACATACATATGATGTTCAGGAATTAGAAATGTGAGACCATTGATGTTGACATTTCACTAGCGTACAAAATTAATGCACAGAGGTGTCGTTCAGACCGAACACAGTTTTCACCTCCAAAAACACGAGTGTTCTAAAGAAGTGAAAGTTGAATCTTATTATGTACATCTTGTTGCTATGACAGCTTAAATTTGGCTAAACCGCTAATCCCTGACTACTAGGCAAGGATCCATTGTTGAAGAAAATGCATCTTTAAAAGTTAAACTATTTTTAACTTTAAGCGCTCATGTTTTTTGGTCGCCTTACTTATTTTTCACCTTGCACCTTGCTCATATCAATGCGAGGTGCCTAGCAACGGTCATGCCACATTTTTTTTCTTTCTTAATGCCACCAAAAGTAATTGAGCACATTAGAGAAAAAAATGTCTCATGCCACTTGACAGTACATTAGTTTTATGTGAACACATTGTTTTCTGGACGTGTCATGGCAAGATTTTTGGACATCAAGACAATGTGTGTTCAATTTACTAAATTGTGGGATCATTGTGCTGACATTTGAATAAAGTGATGGCACAATTATCTACATTTAGAAGACATTTTCATAAAATGTGCACACATATTAAACTGTAAACAAAATCTCCTAAATTGAGTGCACAATTTGTTTACAACTAATGCATTAAATTGAGCACACGTTTGGTACACACGTTTACAATTTTCAAAAATGTTTTGACTTGTTACATTAAATTGTGCACTAATTTAATGAGAGGATGGCGACACAATTTGGTTCATTTAACATGTGTTTTATTGATGCCCAAAAGTCTTTCAATGACAACTTCAGGGCTGTAGATTGATGGCTCCCATGAAACAAACTCATACTTGAGGTTAAGACTATTGGACACCCCCACTGAGTGTGTTGCTTACTGTTGATTTGTAAGATGGAGTCCAAGTCATTAGTAGCCTATAGGCCTATAGCATAATTCCACTGTGGTGGAAGTTATTAGTATCCTGTTTCCACACAAGCCATGAGAGATGACTAGTCCTCTCAGCAAGATGTTGCCATCATACTGTTCCTGTCAAAACATATTCTTAATATTTTATAACGACCCCCCATTTTGATTGATCTTGACACACACACACACACACACACACACACACACACACACACACACACACACACACACACACACACACACACAAGCACACTTGTGTAGTCTCCCTGTGGGGAAAGGAAGATGACTAATAATCAAATACAGAAAGCACGTTTTGTTCACACTGGCAAAGTGTTTGGGGTAAGCCGAAGACTCAGCTGTCGTTGTCAGCACAGACAGACAGCCCAGGCATCTGCGAACGCATCAGGAACGTCATTAGACTGTCATCAGCACACCTGAGAACCATTATGAGTTTGTGGAGATTCATTACACATACGCGTGAAGCTGCCACCGCTTCACTGCTGGCACACAGCCATTTACACGAGATGTCCAAAAGTTGGCTGGGAATGTGTCATTTTTGAGAGAGAGAGAGAGAGAGAGAAAGAGAGAGAGAGAGAGAGAGAGAGAGAGAGAGAGAGAAAGAGAGAGAAGAACCCCCCTCCAAGAAACTAAACTAAACAACTGTCTGCTTTTTAGTCTTCCAGTGCTAACCGTTTGAGAGGGGACTGGAATTTATTAGATTGTAACCACACTGGAAGCTTGTCTCTATCGAACTTATTCGCATTTCATATTCGCGTTTCCATCGCATTGTGCCTTATACACATGAAGTTAATCCACCCTGTCATCATGTAAATAGTGAAATATAGCTCATTGAATGTAATGTGCATATGTGTGATGGGCTTACTTTATATATATATATGGGCAATTCCACGAAAAAGTAAACCTCACCTTAAAACTTTAAGTCTCTCCTACATGGACATACAAATTCTTTCAGAAAACTTCCAATACAAAAAAGTATTGTCTCAATGTAAATATTCAACTGAGCAAGTTTCGAAAGGATATCTGTTTGTTAAAATTTTTACCCTATTCAGCTATAATGTAAGTCTATGGAGGGGCTTATAATGGGCATAAGTGGGTGATAACACACACAAAGCTGCAATGCTATCAGTTATTTTTTATTGTTGTATTACTATTTCTGTTGTTACAGGTTAAAATCCACCGTTCACAATTGTTTTGTATCGTTTTGGAGGGTTTTTCCAGATGTCACGTCCATAACGTCACATCCATAACGCCATTTCTTCCAATGAAAACCAACTTTTTTTACATTTACATTTGAAATTAAGTCTTTCTCTGTCTTTACTTAGGTGTCCTGATTGGTATGAATGCAGTAATATTTACATTTCTCTAAAAATTTCACACACTTCACAGCAAAAACTACGCTCTCTCAAAAGTTTGTCCGTTTTTCGTCACGTCCATAACGCAAATTGAATGGCTCATATTCTTATAATGTAAATCATGATATAAATTTTTTGTGTTTGTCTATATTCAGCCATGGAGTTTGCATAAGAATATGAACAAAATTGTGAAATACTGCTAGTTTTGCGGAGGTTATGTGGCAATTTGTTCATCAATAATGCATGAAAATGTCACGTCCATAACGCTGGAAATGCCCATATACATTTTTTTATATATATGAATTTTATAAACTAGAAAAGTGCTCAGAGAGCGAAGACCTCCGCCAAGACAATGTGGTCACAGATGGTGTTCTGGATCACCGATCACCACCAAAATCGAATCAGTTCTTACTTGTTCCAATACACACGTTGTCCGAAAATTTCATCCAAATCCGTGCAGAGTATGTTGCTCACAGACAGACAGACACACACAGAGACAGACAGACGGACAGACACACACACGCCGAGCAAAACATAACCTCCTTGGCGGAGGTAATAAATATACTCTTACCATGAGACTAATGACTAACTAGTACAGGAACATGTCAGTTTTTTTTCCTTTGTTAAAACTTTAGATTAATTGGGGAACGTAGTGATTGGCTTATTAATAATTTTCTTTAATATGAAAAAAGCTAATGAAACAACCATCAAAGATCAGACGTCAGTAAGATTAAAATGTGGTGTCATGTAACTTTATTTCTCTCATTTTGACCACAGTGGATTTGGAGATCAAAAGGAAGGTGTAAAAATGGACTTTGAAGAAGTAGTCTACTTAAATGGGCACAGTTGAGGTCATTTATAGTCACTAATTACAGTAAATTAACCCACATTTTGCTTGGCATATTTTCCTTTCCTTTTAGACAACAAAATGCTCAGATCATGATTATCTCCCAAGTGAGATTCAATGAATTACATTTTTCCTCACTATTATCTACTGACTGCTTTCCTTGGCAGCACCACATGACTAAGGCTTGAGTCATAAGGCCAGGTCAGAAAAGAGTCTACTTGGGGGCGCCATGGCTCAGTGGGCCAGTGCATCATACCATAAACCTGGGGACCCGGGTTCGACCTGAGATCGACCTGATCCTTACCCATCTCTCTCTCCCACTAATTTACTGTGATTTAGAAATGAGAAAAGAGTCTACTTGACACAGTCAACATCTGATAGTTAGCCCTTATATCTACTTGTGTCTACTGACATATGAGTACAAACCCTCCTGTCAGTTTGAAAGAAACTGTATGCTGTGATGTTGAGAATCTTTGTATTGATGTGCACCCCACAACTTGACTTTTCTCTGTAGATCCGCTTGGTCAAAAGTTATGCTCCTAAATCCCAAACACCAATCAAATAAATCTATCTGGTATGACTGGGTTCATAGCAGCACAGTTGAATCAGTTTTTGTTGACGCTAAGGAAGCTCTGATTGGTCATTGGGAAGATCCAATGCATGTCTGAGGTCTGTTGCTGGTCACAGCACATACCGGTAGTATGAAGAAGATTAATTAGTTTTTATAGAAACCAGCTTAATGTCTTAACTCAAACTGCTACATAATTCCATTTTGTGATTTTTTTTTTTTTTAAAGACGTTGCTAACTTCACCTTTCACCTATTGCCCTTTCCATATTTATTTTTAAATGTAAAATTGTGTTTAAGTCTGTGTAAGAATCACACCCAATAGCCTACCATTGCCAGCTGGAACAAACATTTTGCAGAACGTTAGGTAAAGTGGAGTCTTTGGCAAAACAAACATAAGAAATTGTAATCACTTCAATGTCACAAAATGTTTTTATGCAATTTAAGCAACCAAATGTCTTTAATTAAATGTCCTAATCTTCATTTTTTTCTTGATTATTTTTAGTGCCTATTTTATGCACAGCTTCCATGTAACACCCTGGATGAACTCTAGCAATCTCCCCAAGCTAGAAGCCACCGTGTCCTTCCGTATCCATCAGAGAGTGAATAGCGGGCCATGAGTAGATTAACCAGTTTGCCTCTAAGCAGAGTGATTGCTTGCTGTGAAGCCCAGATTGTTCCACCTTTTTTGCATGAACCCTCATACCTACACATTTGCGCCATTAAGTGCACAATACTCAAACTGATAGGCTATGCTATATGCAGTCATCAAGATCAATGAGACACAGAGAGAGAGAGAGAGAGAGAGAGAGAGAGAGAGAGAGAGAGAGAGAGAGAGAGAGAATTTTTTTTACCTTTGAATCAGGGTTGTGAAAATTCGGAATTGAAATTGGAATGACCCTGCGCACATCGCCATTCTGAGTTCTAAAACTCCTCCTCGCCATTATTTCTGTAGAACTGGTCACCTCGTCATCCCTTACGATCAATAGTATGATTATATTGTTTTATCATATAAGAAGAATATTTTGAATTGTCTGTGAAAATAACGGTCAGAATTATAAATTACACAGTCCCCTAGCTGCAAACAAACCCCACCCAGAGTTGCGACACATACTCTTCACCTTCCAGGCTTTTTCTAGATAAATTTTTGATCATGCTTTACATCTTGTGCTTCCATTTTTCCAATGCTACTCAAACTGTGTATAATGAGGACTATAGTTTGCAACCTATGCATGGAAAGGTCCTGTTACTACATTAACCCTTTGAGACCGACTCCCGCATCACACTCCCCAAATTCACACCCATTCCTCTCTGTCAGATTACTCACAAAGATTTCATCACACAGATGACTTACTTCAAATTTGAATAAATTATTAATATAGCTCTGCCTTTGTCACACCCCTTCATCTCAAATAAAGAGGACCACCCCCCCCCCCCACACACACACACATTCCCCTTCACAAAATAAATACATTTTCATTTGAAAAGTTCTTCTCAGACCCTTCTGTCATATATTATAGCCGAGGCACATCATAACAAATGTGATTTCAGTACCCTGGACAGCAACAGAGAGGACTCAAATGCAACCCTGTGACTATTGCACCTCCATTCTTTAGTGTATATGAAATGTTTTATGAAATAAAATCTGAAAATTAATAAAATATTCCCTCATTACATATATTTTTGCTAATTGAAAGACACCATCATTAATGTATTACCTGATTTCAGACAACCCATCCTTTCCAAATTTGAAAAGAAATTCTAATGATTCTTCCTAATAAAAAGAATAAAAAAAATATATATATATATATATATATAGAACATGAAATACCAATCCAAAATATTGGCTAGTATAATAAGGGATATTGCACCATTTTTCAGTTTTTGATTATAACAGTGTCAACCTGCATGCCAAATTTCATGTAAATCCATTGGGTCCTGTCATCAATGTCAAAAACAACTTGGCTCTGCGCCACCATCTCCGGGACAGCATACAGAAATGCGACACACAAACACACACAAGAATCTCACACATTAACAAAGAGGCGGACATATGTCACATACATATATCAGATACAGTAGACAGCGCACACACACATATATGCATGCACAGTCACATCGACAGATTTTCACACTGACAGACACAACGGGCACACAGATTCCTCTCTCTCTCATTCACACACAACACACACTCACACCTCTCTCTCATTCTCTTCTCTCTCTCTCTCTCTCTCTCACACACACACACACACACACACACACACACACACACACACACACACACACACACACACACACACACACACACACACACACACACACACACACACAGGCACCTATAGATATTCACACTGACACATACACACACACTCACACACACAAAGCCTGGTGCCAGCTGGCGAGTGATGGTAGACCTGACTATGCTTTAGTGTATGCTCAACTTATCCAAAACAGAATGCGACCGAGGCTAAAACAAGCATAGCTTACCTGCTTTTGTTTACAGTTAATCACACTGAATGAGGAGAAGACAGCCAATGAATTCAAAGATTTAGTTACAAATATGATCAGTCAACATGAAGTGGATTTAGACTTGTCTCTTTCAGCATAAATATATCACCCTAACAAGACCAGTTCATTTTCAGTAAGACAGAAAAAAAGAAATCAGCAGGGCCAGATGGACTGCCAGCCGAGGTGCAAAAACAGTGTTCATATCAGCAAACTGAGGCATGGTGCCCTATCCATTGGTATGACTGTTCTTACTCTTAAGAAAAATGTAGAAATTATTCCAATTCCAGAAGTCCATCGTCCTGCAGATTTTAGATCAGTGACTTTGACGTATTCACCACAAACTACTAGCCTGGGAATTCCCATGCTCCTTTGCTCGCTTATTTCATTTCACTCTGCAGAGGAGCATGGTGACCATGGCCGTTTTTCTCGCTTACTTTCGGTATCCAATCGCAGAACAAAAAGGGATTTGTACGGCCCTCGATTGCATTTTACGTCACGTGGTGGCTCTGGTATTGGCTCCGAGGTATGTACAGACGCTATGATAGACATTCGTAGCGCCCAATAAACGGCTATGGACAATTGTAAACGATGCTTCCGCTACGAGAAATGCAATAGATAGGTCCCCAGACTAAATATCACTTGTGATTTTAGTTTGGCATTCGCCAGGCTAACAAACTACATGAAATTTGAACAAGTGGCATTTTTCAAGTATGTGGGTATTTGCATACAGTAGTCAGCTGTTGGCATGTAGAACATTTTTGCGCCAAAATAAACCAAAGTTTACTTTCTTAGGAAACTTAGACTGTTTGGGGTAAACACTAAGGTGATGTTACTGTTCTTATAGCACTGTGCTGGAAAGCCTCATCAGGTATGGAATGGCAATGTTTCGAATTGCTGTATCTTAGTGTAGCTTAGTGTTTTCTTTTAGCTTTCAATGATGTGTGTGTTTTCCCTGTGCTAGTTTTTCTTATGTCTGAATTGTGCAGTCTTGTGGTTTTTCTACCTGCCCACAACAAATTTCCCTCTTTTGGGACGATAAAGTTTATAGTTATTTTTTGTCATAATGCGACAAGTCTGCTGCAGTGGAGTGCAATGGGAGTGATTTGGCGTGTGCACAGAATTTCACTTTTGTGCTGTTTCTTCTGCTGTTGTCTGCCATCGTCATCTTTGTAAACAAATGTTCACCCATTAAAATCAAGAAATCACAAAGACACACAATCAAGAGAGTTGTGTTTCTGAACATTTCAGAATTGAGTGCTGCAATGAAATGTGTGCGTTCTGTTTCTCATTTTTTTTCTTTTTCTTTTTTTTTGTATTTGGCCCTTTTGCTCCAAGACAGCAAAAAAACAGGCCATGAGAAACTTGTATGATTCACTGAGTCTTAACATGCAGTAAATTTTGATCCTGGGGGTAATCCTTTCCCATTGCTTCACTTTAAGTAAACTTAATAGACATACATTTATACTTCCTGGTGAGTAGATACTTTCTGAGAACTACTAGCTGATGGGAAGCTGAACAAAAATTGTTGGGGAAACCAAAGCTCCACAAGATGAAGACATTTTTTATCAGCAACTTTCTGGTCACTGAAAGACCGGATCACTTGAAACTCGGTAGGCATTAATCCTTATTACACTATTACACACTGGTCCCAGAAAATGGGCTGGTCAGGAGCAGGTTTTTACAGAGAAACTCATGAGTCATTGTGCCATAAGGAGTCACATCAACTGAGCCCTCAACCATCCATTTGTGGTGTTGCATAGCCTAATGACAGATAAAAAATTAAAGGCAGGAACTTGGCTTTTTCCATGCAAGTGACTCATGACACCGAGAAACCAAACCAGTAGGCTCATGACGTGCAGTAGGCCAAGCGTTTGGTCCCTGGGAACTGGTTCTCTCCTGTGCTGAGAAACACATCTAGAAATTTCACTAAATCATTACAAAATTGTCTAGGTGTGTGCCAAACCCTTAGCGTGACAAGCCATGCTCAATAGACCTTACTCAATCCAGGGCAGAACCCAACGCGGAACCAGTGGTTATTTTACAAACTGCCTCCGCATGCAATAGGTTAGCACTGCAACCAATCAAAGGAATGAACAAGATGTATTCAAAAAGCTGTTGTCATTGGCTATGCCGGATAAATGATGTGAGGTGAACACTAACTGTGTCCGACCAATCACAAGTTGTCCATGGCTCTTTGCTAAACATATTAGATGGGCAAATCTATTTGCTGCCGCTAGGGTGTGTCTAGATGTCTAGGCTACCAAATTCGAATAAAATGTATTGATTTGGGCTAGTAAAACGGGAGTCAAAATCTTTTAACACCTGCACCCCCAACCCGCCAGCAGTACCAAACCCAACTCTGAAAAACATGTTGATTAATGACCCAAACTTGACCCAACCTGAGGGGTGTAAAATATTAGCAAGCCTTTATCTCCCTTCAGAACGCCATTCTCTTCTCTGATCGGCTGCTAGGTGACCATTATTTCCAGATAACTGGCTACTTTGAAAGTAGTTCCAAAAAATAACTCATCTAATAACTGATTACCGTTCCATATGAATGCCTTTCAGAATGGTAACTATAACAACAATAAGCAACCTTGTAGATCTACTTTCAACTGAAAGTAGTACCCAAACCGAACAGGTTAGCTTCTTTTAAATTTGAGTTGCATATTTCTTTTACGTTTTATACGCTTCTTCAAATATACGAGAGATAGATAGATACGGGAGTTATTCATTGATAATTGGCTTGCCGGAATAAGTTCTAGGTTCTAGATTCCACCTCGCCAATTATCAATGAATAACTGGTCACCTCGTCGGCCGTTATCCCTTACGTATTGTACACGTCTCACGCTCAGTGTATGAACTACTGAGCCGAGATAATTTGGACTCTGGTCACACCACTTTTTGATTGAAAATGAAATGTGCTCAGTCACTTTTTTCACCCTGCATGAGAGAGAGTGGGGCATTCATATCAAAACCCTTCAACTTCACCTTTTGGTCTCCAGAGACTATACACACCAGGCTTGTGATGATTAACATTCTACTTTAATGCAAGTCTTTTATGAAAATGTTGGCATCAAGAAAAACACAGGATTCATAGACTTTGCAATGCATTTGTAAGCTCAAGTATGCATTCCATTCGCAGTATTTCCCAAGCCTGCTTGTGAACATATGTTCTCATCACATGATTTACAAACACTGACTTGAAGAGTTTTCTAATGACATACTGCTTAGATGCCCACAGAGTCTTTGCTGATTTTAACACCTTGAACTTCAGTTGAGTAAGTTTTTTATGCAGTGCTCATTCACAAGGGAATAAATTAAAGCTTAAACAAGCTGAGGCCCTGAATATCCAACTGGTGGAGGATTTAAGATGGCCCCTGTCTCAGTTCGCTAATTAAGCTAGCCATCAAAGGGAAGCGCTAACACCCTAATGAGTGAATGAATCTATGTGGCATGAGGGGCTATGTGCAGGTTAAGTTTGCTCTGTGCATTTTCAGTTGAGAGGGTAAGTGAGCAGAAAATTTTGTAAACTCTATTGAAAAGTGTTTAGCATGTAAAAAATTCTTTGTCCTCAAATAGGGCATTTTAGTAAGCCTTTGTTAGTCTTTGTAAGTTCAAATGACTCAGAATGACAACTTGGAGAAATGCCTTTCAGTAAGTGCCTCAAATTACTTTTTTTAACCATTTATATATTTACAGATATTCTTGACTGAAGAACTATGACCTGAACTGCTGAGGCAAAGTTGCCTTGATGTCCTTTTATTATTTGCAGTCCTCTGTATATGAAAGATCAACTGTTCAGCCATTTTTCTTCTTTATATATCTCCCATAATACATTGATGAATGTCTAAAAGTGAGAACAGTAGCAAAAAGAAACCCTTCTTTATGTAAATACAGCCAGGTTGTAAAACTGTGGTGACTGGCCTTGAGAGCTCTATATGACATAAATTGTGTGAATCGAAACCTCTCTATTTCACATGCGGTTGTGTTTTTATGGAATGGTTGAGGTGTTAGTAGATCAAGGCTGTAAAGTAGCACTGCCATTCTAATTACCTCTGCTGACCTCATAAATTGTGAAGGCTGGCCTTCTGCTCGGGTGACTGCCACGGGGGCATGCGGCAGGCTGTGCATGCATCACATCGACTCGCTCTGCTCTCTCAAAACGGGGATAAATCAACCCTCCTATCAATGATGAACAAGGCAGCGGCTAAGTAAGCTACAACCTGGTGGTCAGCTAAAAGTAATTTCAGGCATTTGCAGTGACACTAAATAATGATATCATAAAACAGACATTAATAAAGGCAATCAACACAATCACATCAAGGCAAATTAGGCAGATTAAATACTGGATTGTTGTGGATAAAAGGTAATCTGATTAATCACCCATTATATGAACTTTGTTTTCTGTCATTATAAGCATACAATGACCAATAATTAGCACAACAGAAATCCAATTCAACTGAGTATCAGTGTTACTTTGCTAACTTTAAATCAAAGAGCATTCAAACT
Organism: Sardinella longiceps; assembly: GCA_027497455.2. Classification (NCBI taxonomy): domain Eukaryota; kingdom Metazoa; phylum Chordata; class Actinopteri; order Clupeiformes; family Clupeidae; genus Sardinella; species Sardinella longiceps. The sequence continues at coordinate 3,986,631 of JAODXP020000004.1, read as the reverse complement.
AAAGAACTCCAACATCTACCACATAAACCTCTTTGAATGTTGTAATTTAGTGCTTTCCTAAACAACAAATGTTTGTGGATATACAAACTGCTACAGAACCCACTTAACTTCTAAATCTAACTGTGGCATTTTATGGTATTAGCCATATTAGAATGATCAGTCCTGACAACAGAAGACATAAAACGCAGTGTATTGATGTTTGTATCTTTCCTTCCAGTCCAATTTAGTCATAGCAAACGCATCACCTCACCAACTCCCCCTCAGAATCTGGCTGAAACACACACACATATTGGGTTTTTATTTAACACTCCATGCCAGCTTTCATTGCAATCCTGTGATGGGATTTCAGTTCTCTCAGATGCTGTCTCTGAATACACTTTATGCCTTGCTGATGCCCAGCAATATTACAGTGTGGCTTGATTGAAAAAAAGTCTCCTGGTGGGAATTGCAGGGAAAGGTTTTCACCATCCATTTGAGGAGGTCACAGTGCAATTACAGCTCAAATAAACGTCCCAGCTAGAGACCATGGATTAGCCTTTCCCAGCCTTTAAGATGTCTGATTCACATGTAGAAAAATTCACCTGTAGGGAAAATATCTTTTCCACCCCTCATTAGTCAGTTAACATCCACTGCAGTGAAAAATAACCAGAATAAGAAATGTAAACACCAGATTTCATCAGAGTGGAGTGAATCGTAAGTTTTCTTAGAATCATAAGCCTAAATAGGCTGTCATTTATGTGTAGCGTTTTCACAAGTGAGGACCAAACTTTTGAGATGTAATCTAATCATAATGTACAGTATTTCTTGATGTTATCTAATCTTTATGTATAATTATTTTCAGTGGTTTACACAAATTGGTTCAAATTAAAAGTTAATTATTTAGATACTTTTCAAATTAGTTCATACCAGGTATAATTAAGTTTAATAAACATTCCATTAGCACTGTGTCATTTTCTCAACTCTATTTCTTGACATGTGAATATTGAAAAATGCAATTTAACTAGAACGCAGGTCTCCACCAAGGCAATAAAGCGCTGATGAATAGAAATTCCAGATGATATTCTGGATCCCCACCAAAACTTAATTATCCGTTCCTTGTTCTAATACCCACTTGGTCATCAACATCTTTGCAGTGGTCAGTGATTACTGGCCTGCATGTCTATTCACACACTAGTCAGGAAGAGCACCTATTTTATTGGTTTCATTTAGTTATAGTTGGCTGATTCTATTCTTCTGCATCCAAATCCTAAGGTGTTTTCTTTTTTAGACGCTCCTTCCTGCCTGCATTATAGTTCCAAATGAGATTTGCATTGGGCTGCATTTTGTTTTTATTTGCTGAACCCAATCCTGATGCACCCCTCTAATATCTACCCCGTCATAACACCACAGGCAACTGTGTGTACATTCAGTGAACATTTCATTTCATCAATAACATATCTAGAAGTTGTTTGTTCACCGCACATGCTGAAACATTGTTGATGTTGATGATTAGTAAAGTTTTTATAACACAAATGTTAAGGCCATGTTTTTCTGTTGACATGGCTGCATTGATGGATTTTTCATGCTTCCTCTACCATCCCACACCTCGAAAGGTATCAGATAGCAGATGGGATAAGACCAAAAAACACTGCTAATCCTTTTTGCTGAGGCTTCATGGCTCCTACATCCGTCTCTCTGTCGGGAGACTGACTCAGAGCATTCCTTCATGCTTATTATGAGAGGAGTGTAAACAAACTCAAACAAACAAGGAAAAGTTCTCAGAGTTCAAAGGGGGAAAAAAATGAATTGCAACATGAGCTTAGTTTTAATCTCTAACTCACAATTAATCCAGTTTCTCTGCACAATTAAGTATTTTTTTTTACTCTTTGTGTGTTACTAAACAGTTATACTTTATCTAAATATTATTTTTATTTTTTTATGTGTACTAAGTTGATCTAGTTGCGATAAACTATACACACTTGCATTGCTTTCAACCTTTGTATCAATACAAACTCTTTACCCTGTTACCCTGTGTTTTTAAGACTGTGTCTCAACCACTTTGCATAGCTGACTAAACCTGTTTACTGTAAAAAAAATAAAATATGTTGTTCACTCTGGCTGGCACCTGAACCAAGCCTTGAAGCAGTGGATCTGCCCAAGGTTTCTCTCTTTGGTAAGGGAGTTGTTCCTTGCCCCTGTTGCTCTTGGGTGCTCCTTGTTGGTGTCCCCCGCCAAACCTCCTATATCTTGCCACTTTCCTACTTCACTTCTGTACTTGCACAAATAGGCTGACACCAGTCACAAATTCCACTGCGTTTTTTTTACTGTAGCATTCATATGCATGTGACAATAAAAACTCCTTGTATCCTTGAACCAGTCCTTTGTTTCAAGAGCTATCTTTCCTGCCCCATGTAGGCCACATTATACAAGACACTTTTGGAAAATCAGAACAGAAAAAGTAGATGGTTTATTCTTAGTTTCAGACATGGACAATCAAAATGCCCTGTTCATAGTCATTTCTGATGGGACAGCCAGAATGGCCTTAGAGTTGAGTCAGCCTGGCTTGCTGGCGAGACAGAAAGACTGTACTTAGGAATGTGTGTGTGTGTGTGTGTGTGTGTGTGTGTGTGTCTGGAGGTGGTGGCCACTGCCCCTGCACCCTGCGTCTAACTGAAGTAATTACTAAAGATGAGTGCGGAGAGCGGACACGCATGAGCAGACTGGCTTATGCCATAATGAGCAAAGAGCCAAGGGAGGCCGCTGTGGGGATGGGCCCCGGCAGTGCTGCATGTGGCCGCAGGACCCACAATGCTCGGGGAGAGGGACTCCAGAGGGAGGGCAGGGGCAGACACGGTTCACTGGGCAAGCAGCGGTGGCAACGTGTAAACTAGGCAGAGGGTGTAAGGGGAGGCCTCACCCCTCTGGCTCCAGATAGCGAAAAGCACAGCTGGTAGGGCACGTCCAGCACATAGACACACAGATGGACACACACACACACACACACACACACACACACACAAACACAGTCAGATGGACAAGTAAACAGTTCTCTGTGTTTGTGTGCGCACACACAAAAACAGACACACACACAGACGCACACTGAAAGCATAAGAGAATGTCAGAGTTATTTCCGTTGCGTTGTCCACATGTTGTTGGACATACTCAGGTGCTGTAAGGCTTGATCACTCTTGGTCAAAGGGGTGCATCATCCTGTGGAGCCATGTTTCCACAGGCTTGCCCTAGAAACTTCTAAATGACCAAACTCTATCAGGCAAGACATCCTCTTGCAGCCAACCAAACCTCTTGGCAAAAAAAAACAAAACAAAAAAAACAAAAACGTAAAGGAAGGCCGAAATGGACTATAGGGCTATAGGACTTTACTTTCAGTATCTTTGAGACGCCATGACCATTACCTTATCAGATGCAGTATGACAACCCCCAGAATGCACCAAATGTTTATAATCTTGCTAAAACAAAAGAATCAGTTTAATCAATGAATCTACCATATTTCAATTGTGCTGCATTAAAACAATTATACACTGACTTATTTGTGGCAGTGTGAGAGAAATCTTGTGTGATTCAATCCATAGCCCTGTTGTTAGATCACAGAGACCTATCAGTAGGAAAAAGTGTATGATAATATATATACTTTCATATATGTGAAAATATATGATATAACATAGACTGACAAATGAAGCAGCGGCTAACACAAAGTGAAACACCTAAAATAACATGATCATTAGGCAGAATGAGAGGAAACCATATACTGTAGCAGCCTTAGTAGCCTATTGTTCTTGGGGGCTTTCATTTTGTACAGTGCCTGGGACGTGAAGGTCTGAGGACTAAAGTCTAACCACATAAGCACACACATATTCTACAACACATCCACATCTGATAACCTTTTTCTAGAGCAGAATCACTGCTTATTGTTGATTTGTTTGATCTTGCTCAGGACTGCTGGCCTTCCTACTGATAACATTATCAAGCTTTATAGATTAGATTAAGATCACAACTTTAATTGGCCAATTGATCTGGTAGAATCTCAACTGTGGCGTTGTGGCACATATTATCTGCAATGAGTTTTAGTGGCTTCATACAGGGAATAGCTTGGCGTGGACACTGTGGCAGGATGTGGCCATTTAGCTCTTGGCAGGAGAAAACCAATCTGACCTCAATGTTGCCCATCATGTTTGCATATCCTGGTGTAATGAGACCATAATCCAGTTCCAATTAGCCATCAAACTCCCTGTCAGTACATAAATATACTGTACAATATAATGGGAAATGGGAATGAAGAGAAAAACTCAGACAGTGAAAAATGTTATTGAGCCCCATCAAGCTAACTGATGTGCCTCTGTTTATGCAAGACTGGCGGGTTGTCCCCTAAGGCAGTGTTCAATATGCCAGCTCCATGCTTTGATAAGCTACAAATATTCCTTTTAGTTAACAAGCAACGGCATAGATGAGATCTGGCAAAACAAACACTGATTAGAGCACAAAACCAGCAAACTCGCTTGGCTCGGGCAAAACTGTTTGTTTTCTACTATACCACAATAACATCTTTTCCAACTTTTATGGCCAAAGATTAGAAAACACTGGACTATGCGTAAACAAGCAAGGACTGTCAGAGATTATTTAAATGAGATAAATAATGTCATATTTGCAGACTCCACCATGTGTACCTCTGCTAATTTGTCTTTTTGGCCTGTGCCATGGAGATAACAAAGTGCTGGGTGCTGCTTTAATGTATCAGTTAAACCATGGAGAGTTCACCCTCTTCCTGCAGCTTGGGCTGCCTGCATCGCTTGCTAATTTACCTGATGGACAAACACCATCAATAAGATGATCGCTGGCAGTCAAGTGCTGGGCAAAACAAAACCCTTTTGTGTCGTCATGAGAGAGAGAGAGAGAGAGAGAGAGAGAGAGAGAGAGAGAGAGAGAGAGAGAGAGAGAGAGAGAGAGAGAGAGAGGTACTCTATCTTTCCAGGAGAAGAATGTGATTTCAATATATTATGTTGGCCACAATGCTATAAGTGACATGCAATTGGCAGATTGAAGGGTAAGATAAAACTGAGGTCTGAAACAGAGAAAAATGCTCCAGGCAATTTAGTTATTTCATTTCAAAAACATATAAGGAATCGATTTTATACATTAATTATATGTATTGATCAGGCACATTTTAATGTCAGTGATGTCTGTGATGTTGAGTGAGTGTGGTTGTGGGGCTACACACAGAGGGAAAAATACTCAAGAATGCATCATTCAACACATTATCACCTGGAGAAATGAAATACTGTTTTCTCCTTGGCTGACAGGGTGTCTGTTATTCCCCAATAATGGGACACCTATGATGTAGATTTGGTAAAAAAGTTGTTAAAATTATTATGGTAAAAAAGAAGCTGTAACTGTAACTGAAATACAGTTAACCATAACAACTGATAAAACTAGAGCAGCCCTGTGGATCTACTTTCTCAAAGTTTTAGACTATACCAAAGCTACAAACCAGCTTTTTTTCTGTTGGTTACTGCTTCATGAAAATAATTAAATAAGTGTAAAAACAAGCATGGCAACTGGGAGATAAGCGGGATAAGGGCCTTGGAGGTGTCCTGATATAGGGGAATAATGGATTTGACAGAAGCAAGACCTTATGGCGTTGTAGCATTCCTTGCCCCCGCTTCATCCATTATTCCACTGCGGATGTTCTCCTTAACATTCTGGAACCTTAAAGGCTTTCAACTCTGGACTCTTAGAAATTCTGTTCAGACCTATTTTGTAGGCTAATAAAGAAACTTTTCAATTTGCTAAGAGGAGCATTAACAAGAGAGAATCCCTTTCCAAAGAGTTCAAGTACATGTGATTTTTTAAATCATACAATACACTATACAAACAAACCTGAGTGTGAAAAGAAAAGAGAGAAAATTTGAGAAGCTCAAAAATTCAATCAAAGAGTAAGGTAAGGTAAGACAGAGTTTACCTCAGGTCAATGCATCTTATAACTTAAAATACATGTTTTGCTAACTGTCACCCTCTACTAGTAATCCAAATCAGGTATTATATGTCAATGCAACCATGGTTCAAATAAGGCTTGGGATTGCCATCTTAGTTCTGCTTTAAATTTTGCCATTGAATTCTTCTCACTACAACTGGCATTCTGACATCATAATCAAACAAATTTGCTGTCACATCCGAAAGTGGTTTAATCAGTCAGACTGAAATTCTCTTTGTGTTCCTTGGGTGGCTCATTAAAGGAGAAGTTTGGTGTGAGAATGTTCATGTAGCCCGACATGGCAGACTATCAAATGAATGTATGGTCATGGCGATGAGTGATAGACCCCTGGGTAAAACAGCTAAAACTAATCAGCGCAACTAGCAACTAACAAGCAATTCAAACACCGCTAAGCCCGCCCAATAACTCCCTGTCCAGATATAACGTCGTGATTGACTAAACACCACGATGTCTGAATACAACCCCTAGAACGTAAACAGCACAGAAACAGCTCAGACACAATCAAGGTCTGAGCTATGGCTTAATGAGTCAGCATAAAACCAAAAAATAAAAGTACTTCCTTTGATAGAGAAATACTAGTTGCACCTCCATGAACTATTAAGTGATGGTGGTACTGTGGGCCAAGGTATAGCTTACCTGAGGCCACAAGGTCATATCAGATCTCCGGTTCGAATCCAGGCGGGATTTAAATATATATTGACAAGTTGTAGCCTAGTCTTGATGGTTGATGATGTGTTCTAAGTAATCTTTGGTTGTACTTTGAAACTTCTACGGGGTAACTGGAGCATTTGTGTGTAATGGTAGCCTAAGGTATCCTTTAAAAAAATTCCTGAGTCCATATCCTAATCCGGATCATCACCAAAATTTATTGGGTTCTTCCTTGGGTAAAGACACACCTCTGGTAACAGTTTCATATCCATCCACAACCTTTGCTGTAAAGTTGCTAACAGACAAACAAACAGACAGACAGACAAACAAAAACATAACCTCCTTGGTGGAGGTAATTAGCTAATACTCATCTTGGGAACTTTTATACAGCATAGCTCAGCATGTGTCTCCAATATTTTTTATTTAACTATGCTGTGTGTAGGAGACCAATGAAGATGGCAAGGTTGAGTTTGTTGTTTTGTTTACAGCAGCCCAATACTTTTAGCAACATGCTAGATCACAGAGAAGACATGAAAAAGAAACAAACATACAGGCACAGCAGGAGTAGGCTTTGCATGCATGCATGAAACGTCAATCCATGCAAAGCACACATGTTCAGGTTTTTTCATGAAGGTAATGTGAGTCTTAGCATGAGATATTGGTTACTTGGTTAAGCATCGGTTTTCTCCATCAATGATGTCAGGGGCTCTGACTTTATGCCAACCACAGAGACAACATTTCTCAATGTCCAACATCCCTCTTCTTAGCGTTGGCAACCCAACACACCACAGCATAGCGGATGACACTGGCTATGAAAGACTGATAAAACATCAGAAAGTGTTTATTAAAAACATTGAAGGAATTTAGTTTGTTCAGGAATGAGAGCAAGCTTTTTCCCTTTCCTTGTGTACTGTTGGCTGACTAAACCAGTTATTGTCTAGGTATACTGTATTGACTCCATGACCCCATCAATCTGGTAGCAGAGGGATTTCAGACGCCATTACCTTTATCTTATTGGAGTTCAGCTGCAGGTTGTTAGTTCTGGACCAACTCAAGTCCATCAGTAGGCCTGTGTGACCATGTGCACCCTGACTCATGCGCAAACTGAATATGACCAATTTTCAGTTTGTACCAAAATAGTGCCTGCATGTAACTGTGCTAATTTTATTGCTGTTATTCTTGCCATTGCGGTCCAAATGCTATAAAGGCGAATGGTTGACCAGAAGGTAATTAGTCATGAAGGCTCTATTACTGCATCTGTACTTCTTGATTTGCAACATGCTTAACATAGGGCTGACATTAAGTCTTGATTTTGGACAAGGTCAGTCTATCAGGTTGCTATCAGTTCATATTATAGTGAATTTAGGCCTGAAGCATCCATTTCTGTCATACTCTCATTGGTTGAGATGAACCTTTAACCACTAACACCACTAATATGACCTGCTTGGGCCATCAGAATACATTTGGAAAATGATCCATCTACACTGGACTACACACTCACCGAAGTAGGCCTATGAGATCGGATATTCATTCTGCAAGATTCATCGCTTCAGGTCAGCTGATCTGTTTGAACGGAATTCTATAAGGAACAAAACAAAGTTTGAGCTCAACTTAACTGGTTTTGAGCTCAACACAAGGCTAGTTTACATCAATGATGCATCTCCATCTTATCACCTACAACTGTAAAACCAGGGTTACACAGCATGGATGAATATCTGAATCATGGTGGCAATGAAAAGGTCACTGTTATTTAGGATTTATCATTACACTAAATGTAGTCAGTCCAAATGAGATGACAAGAAGAGAAAAGTAATGAGTTGAATAGGAGAGAAGGAGGTAGTCATTAGTAGACTTTCTAAAACTGATAGTTCTGATCCTCGTTTGTGATTGGTTGAACGTGTTCGATGTCGATGTAAATTCAGCCTTTAGCACGGCTCCAACCGCATTTCATTCTAAACTGCTGCGCCATAGCAAAGTGAACGGAGCTGCGCTAATGCGTTACTTGGCAACCATTCAGTAAGAGGAAGTATATATCTTTTGGCGGAGGAATCGTTATCAATGAATAACTCACTATATTTCTTGTGGTTGTGTCTGTCTTTAATGAAACCATTTCCGGTTAACGTGGTAACAGTTTTAGAAAAGCAATAAATACCTCGATCTAAAACCAGCATTACCATCGGCCTCTCTGTATTTATTGCTTACGCTAACCTTAGAGACAAAGACAACGCAGGGAGCCAGTAGAAGCATGCTATCAGTTATAATGCACAAGGTTTTAACACTTTCCTTTAATACCCAGTAAAAACATTCACTGTTTTTCCCTTTTTGTGAAATGTCTTTGTTTTTAAATGAAAGACATAAAACTCAAGAAATTGACAGCCAAAGAAGTGGAAATTGTTTTTGGTATTTAATGTGGTTTATTTTAATCAGAGGCAAATGCTAGGTACATCTTCTGCATGTCTTAGCTTAATTGTTTTGTTTGTGCGTATGTGTCAGAGGTTTATGTTTGATGACATATCCTCTCCATGGCAACAGTACTTTGGATTCCATGGACATTCAAGGCAAAGATGACCTAGGCAATTTCCCAAGGTGCCAAATATCCGGGGGGCATCGCAATACATTCATAATTTTTCACTGGTACTAGAAA
>JAODXP020000004.1:3942353-3974853 GCA_027497455.2 Sardinella longiceps | reverse complement strand
AGATTATAGGTCATTCAGAAACACTTGCACATACAAGGCCAGCAGGGATATACAAGACCAATCATATCACCTTGTCTAATTAAAAAGTAACCAGAAAGAAGGATTGTGTGGTGTTGGTAAATGAACATTTCATTAAGGCCCTGAAGAGCTTGTAAAGATTTCAATCTTAGTTTTTGCTAGTTAGACAATTTGGTGGAGCAAGACTGGCTTCTCTGTCATGGTCTGCCTAAGCCTTTCCATTCACCTTAGTGAGGTAAGGAATTAATGAGCTACTCTCAAGATGTCTGCCTTCTGAAGTTAAACCTGACCTTCCTTGTTGAAAGATTTAGATGCACATGCATTTTCAGGGAACAGTTACTAAACAAAGGACAGCTACCACACCACTGTGCAATAATTTACAGTGCATGGTAGCAGTATTGCACAATTGAATGTCAGATGAAGTCTACTTTCATTGTCAGATGAAGTCAATTGATATTCAGTTCAGAAGTGAGACAAGTTGTTATATTTTATTCACTGGCATTAAGAATTGATTGCCATAGGCATTTATATTTTATCTTCAAGGACAGTTTAATTAACACCATTGGCATTGGCTGTTGCTCCCCTTTGCTCCATCTTACCTCTCTGTTTTTTTTTTCACTGATTTAATCACTGCTGTAATTATTTGGTCTTTTGACCGAATCCCTCAGTGTTGTTTTGACAGTGCTTGAGTCTTGTGGTATGCTCAATTCCCTGGCCATCTTCTTTGCTCTTGCTTCTCTATCATAGGGTTTCTGTAACACTGAATCAAAGCCACCAGCACATGATCCCTGTGGCTTCTATCTCTGGCATGCATTGCACACATCAGGCATATCAACGGCCCTAGCACTTAATTACTGCCAGTTTAGACAGTCAAAGCAGTGACTTCTACTCCACAGGCCTTATCATGCACGGGCGCAATGTGCTTTTGCAAACAGCGCAAGCTGTCTGCTATTTACAGAAGAGCACATTGTTCATTTTTCGCACATTCTTTTCTTGACATTGGATTAATTATTCAGAAATGACCAAGCAGGCCTAAATCAGCTTCATCTGTGTCTTGTGTAGCATGTAGACATCCATTTACAATTCTTTATGTAAGCTATTCAATGTTTTCTTTTCCTTAAATGCTCACAGAGAAGATCCATTGGTGGCTGGTATATGAAGCCACTGATGGTGATGTGATCAAAGTGATCTTTGAAACTTTGGCATGCAGGTTGATTTTGATCTTATGGGTAAGCTTGTTTTCAACATGTTTTTCCCCTGTATTCATTGAAACATAGATGCTCTAAAGCCTCAAATAAACAAGTGTTTATTTATTTCTATGAAATGTATACATGCCAACAGTATGTGTGGCAGATGTTTTCAAATTGAATATTAAAACCCATCTGTCCACTTTAGGACGTATCAAGAAAAAGAGGTTTTTCTTCAGTTTATGTGCCGGTAAATAACGTTATTTTTTTATTATGTATACTAAAATTATGGTTGTCATGGTTGTAATGAGTTCCAGCCACTCAGGTCACCTATGACAAATTGAAAAGAGAAATTGTGACCCATTTTGGTAATTTTTTCAATGTATGTATATATGTATGTATGTATGTATGTAAGAAAATTTGGAGGCAAACCAATTCCATTTTCACTGCTTTTGTGTGCTGCGCAAGCTTTCTGTTAGATGAAGAGGAGCAGTCATAGCTAATGTTCCCTGGTGGTCTGCTTAATCTCCCAACCATTAATGTAATGTGAATATGATTAGATCATTTTATTATAATGTAACAGGTTATTGTGATGCATTATCCACTGAGATAGCCGACTTATCATGTAAATGTAAACGTGAACAGATCATGTAATGGAAGACAGACATCCTGGTTACACTTTACTTTGCAGATCGGTAATGAGAGGGTTGTTTTGAGGTAATCTTGTGAAAACTCACAGAGCTCATACTACAGAATGGCAACAACACCACCGAATCCTCATTGAATACGCCAGTGTAATGTTGTTAATGGTGAATTTAGAGAATGATGGTAGAAGTTGTACTTACAGATGACAATTCGTTGATATTTCTCAGCACCATAGAAGGAAATCCTTGATTACTTATTAGCAGTATTAGTATTAGTTTTGGATCATGAACTTGTGAATTAATTTCAAACAAATTAAACTTTTATGTTATATTGATTCTTTACGCACTCAGTATAATATTTCTTAATTTGTTTATATTTTGACAATTATGTCTTACTTCAGATGATTCAGTGTCTCAGACAATTAGCATCTCATGACAAAATTCAATATTATCTATCATTCTATCTATTTAACTAATTAACACAAAAAAACCTATAAAGTTTTCCTGAGCTGTGAAGTTTTCTCTCAGTCTATTTCAGTAGGCTTCAGAATCAGAGGGAAGACTGCTAACTTAAATTGTGCAGAAGATCACCATTGACACTGCCCATAAGGAGGGTAGGCCTCAAAAGGTCACTGCAAAAGAAGCTGACTGCTCACAGAGTGCTGTATTCAAACATACAGTAATAACAGGAAGTTAAGAGGAAGGCAAAAGTGTGATGCAAAAAGTGAGAGGTATACCCATAGCCTTGAGAGGACTTACAAGTGAGGGTGATTAAAAATGTGGGAGAGCTTCAGAGTGGACCAGTGCATTACGAGCCAACACAGACAGACATCTCCATGACGTGGGCTGTGGATCTGTTGAATTCCATGTGTCAAGCAACTTCTGAAGCATCAGAAGCGTCTCAGCTGCTCATGGCTCCAAGTCCTCTTCCAGATGAGAGTAAATTTTGCATATCATTCGGAAATGCAGGTCCCAAAAGTCTGGAGGAAGACTGGAGAGGGAAAAAAAACTAAAGTTGCTTAAAATCCAGTGTGAAGTTGTCACAGTCCGTGATGGTTTGGGGAGCCATGTCATCCACTGTGTTCTATCCTATAGCTGTACTGAATTGCTGCACTTCAATGGCCAGCAAACTTGCCTGACCTGAACCCCATAGAGAACCTGATATGATATGGATCTATCTGTTCTATCTGTCGTTTAATAGGTGTCTTATCTCTGCCTACTAAGTGGCAAGACTTGTCTGACAGCCATGTCTGAAAGGTTCTTATGAAGAGGGGGTGGTGGCTGGTCTTGGTCTTTTTCAATCATAAAAAACATAGGCTATATAAAGGGGACAGGCATGCATAGAGAGTGAGAGAGAGAGAGAGAGAGAGAGAGAGAGAGAGAGAGAGAGAGAGAGAGAGAGAGAGAGAGAGAGAGGTGAATCTGTTGTTTTACCACTCTCGCTTTCTAATCTGAATACCAAGTGCATAGGGTTTTGGTCGAAATGTCAGGTAGTGCATGTTCCAGATCCTCTGCTGATAGAGAGAGAGAGCAGATCTGGGCTTCCACTGCTCAGGCAGGCAGACAGACAGTAGAGCAGATCGGCCTCCTCTGCCTACAGAAAGAGTGGATCAGCCTCCTCCCCTGTATGCCGAGGCAGACAGCACAGCAGAGCTGCGGTCTATCTGTCGAGGTGTGAATGTGGCGAGGAAAAGAAAACAGCCCGCCACAATCAAACAGACAAAGAGCAAGGAAGAATAAAAGAATGCAGTGTGTGGGAGAGAGGGAGCCAGAGAGAGCCAGAGGGAGAGAGAGAGGAAGCGGGGGGTGGGGGGGGGCATTTTGAAAACTGCAGTGGGAGCTGAAAGGCAGAGAAATAAATGGAGAGGAGACCAAGCTGTCCTGGGAGAGAAGAGGATGAACAGCTGAAGGTGATGGAGGGAGGAAATGAAGAGGGGAAATGGAGAGGAAGGTGGGAAAGAGAGTGAAAGAGATGCTGAGAGGTGGAAAAGGGGTTGATGGAGGAGGAGGAGGAGGAGGAGGAGAGGGAGGAATTGTTCGAAAAAAACAGAAGCCTCTCTCTCCTATGGCTCAGCATGATGCAAATCTTTGGGGAAGAGCTGCAAGAATATCTGGGATGTGTCTGCTTAAGCACACACTCAGACCCCACAACAACAAGACCACCCTCACAGCCGCTGCACCATCAAAGCCTCGTTTGCAACCACGCAGCTCCATGGACCTGCGGCTTTCTAAACTCTAAAGGAGAAATTAAGGAATACAGCTGAGACAACAGGGACACAATGTCTACTTACACATGCATAGGTTGGATGGTGGTAGTGGTGGTGGTGGTGGTGTCGGTGGTGTGTGTGTATGTGTGTGTGTGTGTGTGTGTGTGTGTGTGTGTGTGTGTGTGTGTGTGTGTGTGTGTGTGTGTGGGGGGGCGGGGGGTGTCTAAAGTGACGATCTGAAGAAAAAACTGACAAGTGAAGACAAGAAGGAGTGAGAGTGGGTAGAAAAGGGGGAGGCTGGACTGGCTGAGTGAAAGTGATGTGTGAAGGAGATTGAGGGCTTGTGGCTGCAAGTGGACACTAGTGAGGTGGGCAGGAGGAGAGCAGAGGAGAGAAAATAAAAAGAATAGAATAGAAGGTTTTTTAGTACTCATGACTCCTGAGGGGGGTGGGGAGTGTAAGAATTGAATCCTAGTGGCTTAAAATCCTCTTCGCCTGCCTCTCAACCTCACTCCCCTCCACCACCACTACCACCACCACATCTCTCCCTCTCTCTCTCTCTCCGTCTGTCTCTCACACACACACACACACACACACACACACACACACACACACACACACACACACACACACACACACACACACACACACTTTTGCCTGACTACTTACTTCTCTCTTCTTGCATGCCCTTCATGTCATTATAGCCGTCCCCCTAAGCTGGAATCTGACTCTCATTCAAAATGGGCAGTGGGCAGTGATGTAATGGCCAGTGTCAAGCACCTGTCAGATCAGGATATACCCAATCTTTACTTGGGGAGGGGAGGGGACAGAAGAGAAAAAGGGCTAAAATTCAGATTATTGTTGCATCTCAAATTTGAATCTAGCAGTCTGCCAGTCTATTTTCCTCCTTGTCCTCAATATCCCCTGACATTCAGATGGAGGCTCTATTTTTGCGACTTTCCTATTCAGTACATATACTGCAGACAATTACATTTTTATTTGACAGGTCTATTTATCTTTTACATTTTTGGGTCCCTATTTTTGAGCACCGGAGGAGAACAGTGTTCATCTTCTATGCAAGTGCTAGACAAAGCCCATTTATAGCTATTTAGCTTGAAAGCACACAGCAGTGTCTGACTCCATTCAGCGAGGGGGAATGTCTTTTTGATATTCATTGAGATTGACTGACTTGTCATGGAGGTGATGTTGAGCAAAATCAGTAAATCAAGATAATTAAAGCCAAGAACCCTTCCCCCACACACACACATTGCTGTCCACACAATTTCAATAAAATGTGTATAGGCTGCACACACACACACACACACACACACACACACACACACACACACACACACACACACACACACACACACACACACACACACACACACACACACACACACACAAACGCTGCATGGAAAACACTGATTCGCAGTAAATCGGACTAAAATTGGATTGTAAAATTATAAATGCATCCAGCCTACACATATGTAATATACATATTCAAATATGCAAACACGTCCGTGCCGTAGTATGCTAAAAAATGCTCACTACTTTGAGATTCATGTGTGCTTCTATGTAGATTACTATGTGTTTTTCAATAGATAATGTTGTTCGCCTTGAGGTTGTAGTTAGTGTGTGTTTTTACTGTTGTGGGCTGATGGTGGTAAGAACCATGTTCCAGCTGTGAGGAAGTGTATCTGGATTTTTCAGTGCCTTGTAGAACCTTCTGAGGCACTCGGTTAGATAGGACTCAATCTAAGATTAGATGCAAACAGGATTTACAAGGCTTTGGTGTTAATTCAGCCCACTTGCACTCTTCTACCTGTTCTTAGCACACATTCACACTCCAAAGAGAAGTTCACTCAGAAACGGTTGGCAGTGTGAGTGCAGTTGACTGGAAACTTGTGGAAGGTGTGTGAGACACAAATGTGCAAATACTGGCTGAAAATATATATATATATATATATATATATATATATATATATATATATATATATACTCTGAACATATACACTGACTCAAACACATACACATACAAGTATATTCATTACAAACTCTTTCTTTTACACTCATTACATTTTTTATTTATTTATTTTCTTGAGGAGCAAAAACACAAGAATTTTACTCTCATATAGTCTACAACTATAATGAGATGTAATAAAGACTTTCTTGAATCTTGAATCTTGAAAATGTATTCAAGGTGAGTTGCAGCCTTCTTCACCAAAATTTGCTCTGGGCCCCCTTTCAGTGCCATGCCCTTAGAATCATCCCCCCGCCCCCCCCTCCTCATGGTCTGGCCAAGATGGATAGATCCTAGGGGTGGAATCTTTCAATCTGCACATAATAGCGGTATGACCAGAGCCATAGAAAGCCTTTTGTGGCTTGGACCAATCAGAGCAATGAACATGCTGATTTAAACAATGCCAAGCCCACCCAATGACTTCCTGCCTGCCCACATAGAGCACAGTGATTGGTATCCCACCACCAAGGACTGAATCTCACAGTTCCTTATGGCTGGTGTCTAGACATACTTGCTGAGCAAAACCATTTGGGCACGTCTAGATAAATGATTGAAATCAGCCAAATTGGAGGTCTCCTCATTGAGACCTAAGCACATTGCATTTGTGAAGCTGTGACTGCTCACTTTGCTATTCGCATGACTGGGACACCACCTGTGACAAATTGCTCAGTTAGCTACAATAAACACGTTTCCATTTCTGTTACATGGCAATTGTTCATGCTTCCCCAATGTTTCACGTCACAGTGCTACAAACTGTGGTAAAAGTTGTATCCTTTAGTCAGTGAAGCCGAATCTGGAAAAGGCTTTACTTGACATTTTGACAGCGGGACACCCTAATGAACTCAGCATGAATGTATATTTAAGTCTCTGAGTCTGTAAAGGGGAGTGTTGCATTGGGCCATTTCCGCTGTTCTCTCCTACAGGGCAGTTGTGTCCACTGGCCTGGGACTCAGAGTTTAGCCCACTCAGCGCTAGATAAAGGAATCAATAACTCATCCCGTGTGTTATCTAATAAGAGCACTCTCCCATCTGATGTCCCTCTAATTGGTGGTGAAGAAATGATTGCTTACTGTAATATCCTTGCGATTTTTCTGATGTGATTTACAAATAAAGATTGATTTTTCAATTAAGTGGATCACTAACAATGTATTATTTGACACATTATGTTTACCGGAGTGCAATTAAAGTTAAGCTGCCAAAAGGATGCATGTCAAAACACAACCAGCTCTGCCTCTGATCTTTGATAGTTCCCGTGAGTAATAACTGTTTGTGTCTGTATGACTACTGTGACAACCATTGTCTCAGCCTCTAGTGAGAATGTTCATTACGAACAAATAGATGCCATGGGAATGCACTGGTATTATCACCAATGGTGACTGGAATTCATAATCTGTTCAATGAATTCTAATCCACAGGGGAATGTCTCGCTGTTAGTAATGAGTCTTGTTTGTTATATTATGTGCAAACATATCGCAAGAACATGCATCATGCATTATCAATGCATATACATTATTGTCAAAGAAATAAGCTTATAATACTGAGCTATTTATGTTACATCCACAAATTACCAACACATTCTGGGTGAACAAACAACATAAACACAAGACTTTTACATGAATGTTCAAGGCTTATATTTTATTAGAAAATGTACTTTATTTTAAAATGCATTTATTTGTATCTTTTCAAACTTGAGGATCAAACGATGACTGAATACATTTCACCTGATGATTACATTTCACCTCACAAGAAAATAATAAAATAATGAAATGCACACTCGGAACACCTAATCCAGCTGTGATCACAGAAAAGTCAACCTCAATTTTCACTTGATGTCAGAATGAGCCAAAAATAAAATAAAGTTATGCAGGTTGTAATATGTGTAACACAGTCAATTTGATGACTTAAATCCTCTATTTGTCCAGTGATTAGCTTTTGGGCCCCTAGCCTCTCCCAGGATGCAATGGACTCATGACTACAGACAAGCTGACAAAGCCATCCTAGGCAGTGACTTACGGGGCAAATTTCAATGGAAATCCGCTTCACACGCTAATTTGGCAAATGCCAAGGGAAACAAAGGAAAGCGCCCACAGAAGCCACAGTTTTGATAGGTAGGATTTAACATCCAACAGTGTGATTATTCTCGCCGCACACCATGGATTTCCTGCCAGACTAACATTCAACTTTTGACGGATAATTATTGAGTCTAATGTCCCTTGATGGATTAATTAATTCATTGTTTGATTAGATTAGCTAAAATCCTCACTTCAAGAGATAGTTCTTTCTCCGTGCTCTGCTCCCTTGTCAGGGCAAGTCGGGCCTGAATTTACCTCATCTATATTGCCACCGAGGTCAGTGTACAAACCAAGATGGAGGAAACAAGGTCTTGAATGTTTACAAAACTGACAGTGCTAGTGAAGCGACTCCCTGTTGAGTCAGCCCAGCATTTTATGACTGCAAAAATGAATATCCATGAGATATAAAACATGTATGGAACAGGATGTTTCACTGGAGAACATTTTAACTCGCCTTTGTGTTGCTCCTCCATGTTCTTTGTTTGAGAATGCCAAAGTTGAGTTTAATTAGCTTTGCCAGTCAACTGACTCAAATTGGATTACAGCATGTTTGCTTCCGTTTCACACCATGTGTATATGTGTGTATGTGCGTGTGTGTTTGTATAAGTGAGTCTCTGTGTGTGTGTGTAAGTGTGTGCATGTGTGTAACTTTGTCAAGGGAGAGGGCGGAGTGGGAACACGAGGACGAACAGCTGGAGGTGTTGTGTGGGACTGTGGATAATGGGGGGTAGTTAAAGCCTCCATAAACTCTCCGATCTTCAGATCGGCTTCTGTTGACATTTTACTGTTGTGATTTCATGATGTCTGCTCGCTATGAAAGCTGTCTTCTTCCTGCCTTATGTCCAAAAGACATAAATGTTGTATTGCGCACTGTGCAAGCTCTGATGAGCAATTGCTCATCTCGTCCTTTGACTACAGCAACAAAACAGCAACCACAGATTCTCAAGATTTTATGCAGCATACACAAGTGAATTACTGTGCTATGTACAGGCATGCTATTATGGAACACATGATTTGATGACGTTGCTCTCCTTTAACAGTTGCAGATTTTCTCAAGTTCTCAAGTTGTCTAACTTCTGCATAGCTTCTATGCTATAAATGGAACCCATATTGTGCTGTCCGATAAAAAAAGGTTTCTTCAATGTGCCACTTTACGAGGAGAATATACTGGAACCTTCTATCCCTGAAAAAGCAGGGCAGATGCAGGAGCAATACAGTGGCCAGAGAGACACATTTCTGGCAGTGCTGTAAGATACATTGTGAATGGCCCATCAATGAGTGTTTAATGTCTACCGCCACACAGATAGCAGTATTGCATGCAGTTGTGTGGGTGTGGTTCAGGTTTTGTCCAACACAGGGAGTCAGGCAGTGCATATTGGGAAACATGAAGTGTGAAAATACTAAAGACTTCCTTGTGCTCTCATACATCTATATCATACAACTAGGACTTTGCCCACGACATCAATTACTCAAGGGGGTATTTGACTTGCTGTAATAAGGTAAATAACCTGCTTTTATAGAGGAGCTATGCAAGACTGGCCTTTACTTTCGGTTTGTGCTAGGTTTATGCTTACATTTTTCAGCATCGAGCTCCTCCATGCAGGCGTCTTTTCCCCAAAAGCCTCTGAAAAGCATTGCTAACCAGTTAACAACTTTGTTGTTTGCATTGCAATGGCCCATTACCAACCAAGTTAGCATATATGCGTTTGGGAAAAAGACCCAAGGACCGGCCGCTATGTGCCTTCGATTTCTCTGTTTGTGCTCGCATTTTTACCGACAGAGCTCCACCTAATGCTCCCCAAGACTGGGCCACCAGTCCATGTCACCAATCTTGCAACAGTCATCAATTTAAATTGAGAATTGACAAAAGCATGCATGGCCTATGAAAACAAGCATTAAAAAATAATAATAATAAAAAATAAATAAAGAAAGAAAACCCAATATTGAAATTATTGCTCAAACAATGGCATCACAGACATCCATGGATCATCTTTGGGGTTGTCCACAGTGTCTATGACAAAGAGGTGCACTTGCATTGTCAGTGCAAAGGATTTGACAGCTATTGATTGCTCTGATTAGCAATTTGTTGCTAAGCTCACATAGTGTTTGATTATAAATGGATATTATGATTGCCTAAATCATCACACAGGCACCATGTTGTAGAATGCCCACACTGGGAAGCTATATTCCTTTGAGAGTAAAAGCAAGGTAATAACAGCTCTTGGCCAATCGCGGGATGTCAAATTACTCCACACTCTACTGTAAACTTGTTTTGCCACACTCTGGGAAAGGCTATTTTAATAAATGAAATCTAAGGAAGAGAGGGATGAGAGAGGGCGAAAGCAACACGCTTGCTGGTGGCAAATTCCTTAAGAGAGTATGATGTGATTTATGGGTACCATTAGATTGAAGGACAAACAAATGGGGGTTATCAGTCCTGTTTTCGAGGGCAAAAGGTCCCTGGGAGATAGATGGAGGGAAGCTACATGGAGGACGTGGATCTGGTGATTCTCGCCTGAGTATTCAAGACACTTAAAAGCCCTACCACTCTCAGCACACTCTTGCAAGGGCCTTATGGACCAATTTGATCAGATGTATACAGTAGTGTTATTGTAATTGCTGAGGCTGTTTGTGTGTCAATCAGGTGAGTACCTCCCTCACTCTCTTCCTACCCCCTTTTTGTCTGTGAATGTGCCTCTTGGAAACAAGCATGTGTAAGTGGTGGGGGATGAGGGTGAGGCGGCATTGAAAACTTCCTCTTTCCACCTCCTGGTGTGGAACTGGGAGTGTGTAGGTTGGAAATGAGCAGCCTGTCATACCTTAGTGGTGAGAAAGCCTGTGCTTACTGTTGTATAGTCGTCTCCTTGCTCACTCTGAGCCACTGCTCTCTCTCACTCTTTCTTATTCTTATTCTGTTGGCTATGGTTGGCTTTCGATCCGATGCGGTGTGAGAAGGCACTTTTAGTGCATGGGTGAACTCACAACTCAATTAATTACTCACCTTCTGTGTGGAGTGACAGATACATGTCTATAGAGATAGTTTATTTTATCCTGAAGGAAAATAAGGAAGGAAGGAAGGAAGAGGTTGGGATGCAAGTCATTGCTCAGATTTATTTTTTCCCCAGGTATTTCCAGGCAGGCTTCTGGTGTAGAAAACACGAGAGACGACCGGTAACCAGCCTGCTGGTCCCCAAAATGGAGTTAATTTGATTGCTAAAACAGTGGTCTGAGTGACGAAAGCCTACAACAATGTTGCCATCCCCCGAGGATGTTTGTGAAGGTGACAATGTAATGCTAACCGCACCTTAATCACACATTGCAAGGCGCCCAGAGGGAAAACACACCATTGGGGCCGGCTGGCTGTGAACACACAGCAAGCCTTCTCTTAGCTTTGGTATTGGCTTTTTTAGACTGACTTTCTTATGGATGTATACAGTGCAGTGGCGAGGCCTGAATAAAGGTGTTTATTTATTTATTTATTTTTTTTGCTTCTTTATACGCAATCTAGCCATGTCAGAAACAGTCTAGGATAAGCTTCCAGAATTGGTTGCATCTTTTTGGGGTGTGGAATAAATGAATGCTAACAAGGCAGCTTGTCATAGTGACACATTTGAGTTGATTTGAATTTCTCAAGAAAATGCTTGACCCAGTTACATTTCGTTTTCATTCACTTCAAAAAAAATAGACATGACATCTTTAGATTCATAATTTTTGATATAACTTAGCCAATCTAGATCTGACACAATATATATCATTTAGAAGTTGGCTAAGAGAGAAAATGGATACACAGATGGCTTGTCTTAAAAAAAAAATAGACATAATATTATCCCAACTGATTAAATCATTTTCACTCACTAATGATGAGGGTTGGGGGTGGTGGTTGATGGGAGGGGTGTGGGGGGGTATAAATTATTCATTGCTTCTCCATTTTGAGTGTCTTCACACAAATAACACAATCATTATTAATGCTTGCTCTGGCTACAAGGTTAATGAAGGGGGGTACGATAAGCACATACATATGCAGTATATGGAGATGAAATTACTGAGAGTGATTGCTTGACAAGCATTTAAATACAGTCTAAAAAGAGACTTGGTCAAACCTCAGCATAAACTATTTTATTTTAATAAAGTATTTCCCACACCCCACCCCACCCCCCAATAAAGGCATTTTTTATTGGGGAGCGCTGGGACATGTACATCATATAGTATGTCCGGAGACAGAATAATTCTTCATTTCAAACCTCACCCTGTTGCACAGGTCTTCCTGTTTTTGTGGGATAATCTATTCTTGGCTCTGAGAATCAGCCCTTCCTTACAACAACAACAACAACTAGCAAAGGGTCAAGCTCCAACCCACAACAACACCAGTTCCATGTAGTGGAATACCAGACTGAAAAGTCCAAAAAGCCAGAGACCCCATCTCCATATTTTAGGTCACAGCAACATCAACTTTAGTTTAAAACTGTTATAAAAGTGTGAGAAGGACTGCCTTGCTCAGCTTTAATAATACTTCATTCTGTCCTGCTTTGACTTGGACTTTGACACATTGTTGGCTTTATTTTCCATCAGATTCTGTTTTTCATAGTGCCACAGTCCGGGCCATGTGATTGTCCTAATAATGCTCCTCTCGCGACTCTCCCTTTGCTCTCTGTTGCTTACAAACTCAGGGTATTTGTGGCAACAGCAGGCGCCTGAAACAGTGGCAGGCCAGAGTGAGAGGCACTCAGAAAAAAACAGGGTGAAACCTTCAGCTGAATAGGAAAAATGTGGGGGATGAATGCAATTTCATCACGGCGACATTCTTTTCACATCGCCATACACACAGACAAAGGTTACAATTACCGGCTACCAAGCCATGTGGCCTATATGCTTTGGGTTGGGTTGTGTGCCGTGTAAGGTTACTTTCATAGAGCAGCGGAATGGTGACATGCTGAATGACAACTGTTGGTGTTTTATAGATGTTGAGGACTAAAACATGTTTGTATTATGTTCTGCAGCTGTGTATGACTTTGAGATTGTGCACATACCTTAAGCTGACCCCACAATACACGATTTTTACTTTATAACCAACCCAACCTATAACACACATACTGTAGAAAGAATCATAATCAATATTTTCTCTCCCCAATAGTAATCAAGCTAATTTAAGATTGGAATGCACAATGGAACACTACACACTACACGACTGAGCTGTAGGCTATCTATCTTGATCTTCACTCATAAGGTTTGAAAATAAGCACCAAATATGGTATGTTACAAGATTGAAACATCTTAACGCAAACTGCTGGCGATGCTCAATTGTAGGTGGTATTTGTGCATGGGCATGGCTTAAACAGTCAAGCAAAGAGAGAATTACGTTGGTAGCTGCCTTGTGTTTGATTATTGTCCGTGTCTTAGCAGACTGGCTGTCAATAGGTGAGCCTTTGGCACTCCTGCAGACACATTACAAACACTATTTTTAAAAACATTTAGAAGGCTAGACATCGCATAGTACTTCCGGCACAGTATTATCAGGGCCTGATGACATGGTGCGTAGAGAACATTGTTGGTGTACGCAAAGACAGCCTATAGTCCTTCGTGACTGCAACTAACTCTTGCAATAGTCAACAAGTTGGATATCACAGTCAGGAATGGCTAGGATTCTATCTTAGTACACTCAGGCAGACAGGACAACTGGGGGTCATTTCTTGGCAAGTTGCAACCCCCCCCCCCCCCCCATTGACTGAGAAATTCTTCAGTGCAAAAGAAAGCTCTGTTTTCCAAACCTTAAACAAGCCTAAGTCCTTCTAGTCAACACAGAAAGCCTTTCTGCGTCAGAACTGGATTGATAAATGCTACAGTATTCCCTGCAGAACTCAGGTATTAGCACAGACAAGCAGGATGTCAAGCTGGGATGAATGGATCATTGCTGTGATATCTGTCAAAATCAGCATGGAAAGAGATTTATATAAGCTGAGGAAAAGGCTAAACCGAAGCTTTCAACCCATCAACTCTGTTATCAAACAGATACAGACAAAAAGACAATCTGTTTGCTGGCAAAAAGATCTGTGCATGGACGTGATAAATGTCCGAGAGAACAATAGCTCACAGTGCACCATGAAACATGTAGGGTGCTCTAATATTATGAAAAGAAAATGTGTGAGGTAATGGAGGAGATAAATCATCTATAGACCGAATATTGCAGCTGCTGGTGGATCAAAGAATGCCAGCATTTGTCAAGATGGAGGACACCACGCCATTGTATCCTTGCCAATTCCTTTAGAAAATAAACAAATAAAATACATAGATAAAAATCTGCTGAAAATGCTCAAATGGACCCACTCCCATGTCCCCGTCTGACAGTAGGGTTGAACTGAGAGGTGATATTCAAAGCAGGTGGCACACACACACACACACACACACACACACACACACACACACACACACACACACACACACACACACACACACACACACAACTGTTACTGTCCACAACACCCATGGGCCTAGCCCAGTATTGCCAGAAAGGAAGGTGGAGAATATTGAGTCCCCCGCCCCACCCCATCATCATATCATACATGCATGCCACGACATTGAGATGAGCCCTGTATCGTTTTGGAATCACTGGGGCCATGTGTCATTCTTGCCATATTTCCCCTATCAAAAGGGAACCAAAATAATGATAAAATGCAATAAATATGGAATATTGACACCCTAACTGTCACAAAAAAGACATTTTTATTGGGCTCAGGAGGGCACTTTTATATTGTAATTAATCTCAAGTTGTGTTTTGAAACTCTTTATGTTTGCAGTCACATGTGGCTGGGATCAATAAAACACATTCTTTAAATGAATTATCAGTTCAAAGTGATTCTATTTGAAATTGCTGATGACGGGCTATATGACTACATTACCATTCTTACATGAAAGTGTGACATGACTTTCATTTGAAAGGGAGGAAATCAGGGATCTGCCAAATTGAGGATGGTATCACGTAACGTAACAAAAGTAATTTGTAGAACTGTTCTCAAATGAATAATTAAAACTATTGTCCTGTGATACATCTGTGTTTATATGGCCCGAGGGGAAATAGAATAACTGCATGAAAAACACTTTTGTGCAGTTTAGCGCTCAAGGGCAAAACTCGTTGCTGTTTAAGCCTTGAGAAAAACAGGTACCTTTTTGTTTCAAGCATGAAAACTAGATGTTAAACTAAATCTTGGATGAAGTCTTAAAAAAAAAAAAAAAAAAAAAAAAAAACGGTTTTATTCCACATACGATTAACCTTAAATGAGCTGAATGATAATGACATTCAGCATGGCAGAGTGAAATTATATAGGTGCTGACTGTTTTTCTGCCGTTTATTACAACTGAGGCGCAGTATTCACAGCTCTTCAAGCAGGTCAAGGATTTCTATTTGTGCAAAAATTGGGACAAATGCCCTCATTGTTGTGTTCCTTAAAATGTTTCATTAAAGCAGGATAGTGGCCTTCTGTGAAGTTCAAGGACCCTTAAAATAAACTCCAGAAGTCATTTGTGAAGTCATAGATCAGAGGGGCCAGATCGCACAGGTATTAACTATTAACTCTGTCGTGTGAATTATTAAATAAATTTCCCTATTTTCAGAGAAAATGTGGCACCTTCAAGACCCCATCAAGATTAGGCCAACTCTTCTAAAAGGAATATTAATCAGATGAGACCAACATTGGCCTATATTTAAAAGAAATACTCATATAAACATGCTTGATTAATCCTCAGACTTACCGGCACGCCCCATGGACTGACAACATGCTGATAATGAAGTGTGGTTGGAATGAGGAGAGGAGTCTATGTCTAGAAACAAGCATTTGGAGTGCTGCCTCAAGAACATATCTTTGCCATTGGGGAGTTATTACTTTTAATAATGCCATGGTTTGCCTGTTATTACAATATAATTACCCCAGTATTTACAGTCTAATACATTAACTTAGTAATAATAAAAAAATATGGCTACTCTTTAAATGTGTTAAGAATATCAAGTGAAGTTTAGAAACTATACCAACTGTCTGTTACAAGCAATTACTTGATGCACAGTACTTCACAACATTCAGACAAACCATGTAATGCATAAATTAAGGGGACAGGTAACTCATGCAAATGTACCTGGTCCAGAGTTTCAGTTCTCTCTAGGCTTTGAAAGAAAAATATAGCATAGGGTCATAAATCAGAAGAAAGGGAACAATACATCTCTCTCTCTCTCTCTCTCTCTCTCTCTCTCTCTCTCTCTCTCTCTCTCTCTCTCTCTCTCTCTCTCTCTCTCCCTTTCTATCTACCCTTCATTGAATAATTAGTGGTAGGCCATGTACTTTACTTATCTACTTAGCAACTTATTTATTTATTGAAAAGGAAATAACAATGCATTCAGTGCAATGCATACTGTACCTACATAGCCCTGCTCACAGCCCCTTGCATCCATCAATGGTCCCTATGCTACTACCTGAGAGCACCTTGCCCGTTCCAGCTGTAGGACCAGAAGGTTGAGGTGACATTTTGCTAATGTTCCTCCATATGCACACACATACACACAAAGGAAACTCAATCGGCCTATGAGTCACTGTGTGAATGCATTTACTGGGAAGTAGCAGCAGTGTGCAATGTGCAAGCAGGAAGTGACCGCTCTCCATACGACATACTTGCCATTACTCTTTCAAATGCATGGAAGCAACATTGCACTAGGCCAGACTTATTTTATATATCTATATTCTCTGGAGGTGTGCGGGGGTGTGAAGGGTGGAAATGTCAGTTCTTTATCTAATGTCATGTAATGTGTTGCCTGATAGGAGCACTCCCACCCCCATCTCAGGGGACTAGGGCTGCTATCTCCACCTCTCTTTCTCTCACTCCTGCTCTGGTAAATGTCAGCTTATGATCTTTACTTGTCCTGTGCATCAGATACATGGATAGAGAGATTGGTTCAATAGTTCATTGCTCTGGCCTGAGTCCCAACTCCAATCATTATCCCCTTAGTGTTTGAGCAGAGCTTCATTAGGGCTAGTATTCATCTTTTTCTAATATGTCATTTAAACAACTCTCCACTCTCTCCCTTCCACTCCGCAATCATAGGATAGACATAGATCATTTGATCTGAGCGAGATCTATTTTATTCATTTTAATTAATCCCAGTTGAGACACTTACATCCCTGCTTATTTTAATACCGGCAGTGGCACAATGTGTTTTTATTTTTCCGTCTGAACTCTAGCTCTGTGTATTTATTGATGGCGGCCAGGTTTCATACTGTTACTATGAACAAAGTTTAACTTTTCAAAACCTGTTTTCTCTCCAGTTCACCACTGACCTGTTGGAGGGATCCTCCCAAAATGAGCTGAAATGGAGAGTGAAGTGCTCATTACCCAGGATGGGTTTACCAGATCAAAGCGGAACATCACGCATTTGTGGTGTGTGGTGGCTCTCCACAGTAGCTAAGAGGCTCTCAAACATGTTATTCACAGATGCTTTGTGCAACAGAGTGGGGTCATAGCTGGGTGTTAAAAACATAGTTGTCATATTCACAGATTTGTCTTTGTGTTAGCCAATTAAAGCTTTAAAAGGTGCTTAATCCAGGGTGCTTGCATCCAGTACTTCAGTGGGATGTGATAGCAACTATTATTTTTAGGTTTGCATGAAAAGCTAAATCAGTCTGCAAAAGGTAAAAAAAAAAAACAACGACAAAAAACATGTATATATAGACAGGACCTTTCAACAAACATTAACACATGTATTCTAGCTTCATTCAGTGGATCTTTCATTTTTATGATAAATCTTTATTTCAAAAACTGCTTATACCGTATAATACAGATTTGATGGGAAAATACTTTGGTCAGAATACATTATATCATGGGAAAGCACTTTGGTCAGAATGCTTTATGCCTGTTGACCAGAACAGCATGTTTCACGGGCATACCAACAGGCAAAGAATCCTGTTGCTTCGAGATTGTCTTTGGCAGACATTGCTCTGACCAGTGGCATCAATAATTCAAGAACACAAAGTGTTTGATACAAGACTGCTAAGACCATTTCCTTGTGTCAATGTTTGAATGGTGGTGCGAAAAGGCTGGCAAGTGTTTTCATCCCTTTTCTATTAAGGGCAGAGATGTGTGTTGGTGTGTGTGTGTGTGTGTGTGTGTGTGTGTGTGTGTGTGTGTGTGTGTGTGTGTGTGTGTGTGTGTGTGTGTGTGTGTGTGTGTGTGTGTGTGTGTGTGTGTGTGTGTGTGTGTGTGTGTGTGTGTGTGTGTGTGTGTGTGTGTGTGTGGCGAGGGTCACTGTATGGTGTAAAGTAGACTTTCATGTTCGCCTAGTGAGGGTGTCTCTTCTGAGGCTGTCATGACAAAGCACAGAGCACAGTGATGCATTTATGTGCGTCTCCGTGAAAAAAGAGAGAGGACGGAAAGGCAGAGAGAGAGAGAGAGAGAGAGAGAGAGAGAGAGAGAGAGAGAGAGAGAGAGAGAGAGAGAGAGAGAGAGATTACACTTTGCACTGGAATGTACTGGCCAATGATGACAAGATGCAGCACTTAAGCTACAGAGATTCACTGTGTGTGTGTGTGTGTGTGTGTGTGTGTGTATGTGTGTGTGTGTGTGTGTGTGTGTGTATCTTTTTGTGTCCTTATGTGTGTGTCAAAGTGCATGTACAGTATGTGTGTCTTTCTGTATGTGCACATGTATACATACTGTCCATGTGCCGCCTTTGCCTGTGTGTGTGTGTGTGTGTGTGTGTGTGTGTGTGTGTGTGTGTGTGTGTGTGTGTGTATGTGTGATAGACAGAACGAATGTGAGCGTCTCCATGTGTGTCTTGGATGGGTTTACACTTCACCCCAGCAAGCCTCAGAGTATGGCAGTGCTGAAGGTCGTTAGTAAGACAGTGCAGTGCAGTGCGTGTGTTGGAGTGAGGATGGGTGGTGACAGGACCTCTTTGTGCATGTCGGAGTGCTCTGCAGTTAGTGCTGACTGCTACGCTATACCAAATGTGTCTCGCGCTTCCACCCTGAGCCTGTCGCCCTTCGCTTGCTCCGCCGTGCGCACAGAGACAGGGTCTTGAAAGGCTCTCTGGCGCAGGCCGCCTTTGATGTTGTTGTCACGAGAGCGAGCCGTGGCTATGCCGTTAACACATCCACTCCCATTGGCGCTGTCCGACCATCTGGTCTTGCTCACAGGGTTGTGGCTGCCACATGCCATCAGTATGGTGACAATTGGCCACTAAATACCACAGTAACGAGAAAAAGAAAAAGAAAACAAATATATACAGTACATCTGGTTTATGACAGATATGTAATGGATGGATTTCACGAATAGGATATCACAAATTCCAGCAGCACTCTTGTCAGCTTCTTGTCATTTACAGTGAGTGCAGATGTTTCTGTCTACTCCTTGATATTCACTTCCTATTGTAATGGTTTGCTTTCCTAAGCCAACACACACAGTGACACAAGCAAAATGGTGCTGAGGTGCTGAGACACCTGACATTACGTACAGTACAGAGAGTCACAGCTTCATTACAGACGTCTCCTAGCCCCGCAGTCATTGGCTGTCCATCAAGCCAATTAGAAGAGAGTGAATACAGTACAGCTAATCACACACATCACTATTTGCATGAAGCAAACCAGCAGCAGCCATCTGTTTGGCTTTTTACAGCATGAGACATAATGTGAATTAGAAACAGAAAAAGAAAACATACATATTAAACAAACAAAACTGCTCCTGCTTTGTTTCATGATGATCAGTGGGCCTGTTCTGCCCCCACCCCCATCAATAAAATGTCTGCCTTTCTGTTGTGATCTTATAGAGGCTTATCAAAAAGCGACAACATTTTTGAGTAGAATCAATCTGATATTAGAATGTTTTTTTTTTTCTCTTGATGTCATTTATTGACCTTATTCATTTATTTGCTCTATGGAAGAATTAATAGATTGGAGACTTCATGGTAATAACCGGCCTGCTTAAGTGAGGGAATCCTTATATGCCTCTCCCAGTGAGTGTGTGTATTCCCTAATCAATCACCGTAAATACCCTTCACGCTCGCCTACCTCCTAATCTCCTTTTAGGGTCGCCTGTGCGCTCCTTTTCATTTCTCCAACACAGGATATCTGTCATATCTAAATATGCCGGCGAGTCACAAACACGCAGTCTTGTTAATTACACTCTGAAGTTTTCTCATGTGCCCTAGTTAAGTAGACTTTTTCAGGCTCTTGAGACGCAGGCGTCAGTGCCTTGAGGGAGAGAAGCGGGGAGGCTGGGGAGGAGCAGGAGGAGGGGGGAGGAAAGAGAAGGAGACTCAAGTCCCTAGTGATCGGTGGAAGGACCAAAGTTCTATTCTCCAGGGAGATACAGGCCTTGTTTTGTGGTTGTTGTTTTCTTTATTGCTGTTACACACACTGCTCTTTTGTGTCTTTGTCTCCACATGAAGAAGAGCAAAACAACTCTCCCTCTAAACAACATGCAGGCTGTAACTGTGGTTAGTTGTTTGCTTTCTTTTCATCCAAATTATTATGCATCTTTTAGAAAAACAAAAAAAAAAGTATTTTTCAAAAATGTGGTAGTTTAAAGTATACTGTATCTGGTCAGCTTGTTGCAAATTATTGTAAGTCGGGGTCTAAAAAATGTTTTGCGTCCCTGATATGACAATTCATCATGGCCCAATGAGTAAAATTGGGGTTACAGGCAACCAGCTGGGAGGAGTTTATGCTGCAGCGTCAATTCCAAGAAGCACATTTTGCTGTTTGACGTAGCCCAAACTAGTAAAGGCAGTGAATTTGGCTCCATCTACTTACTTAACCTGCATGGCCCCCCGATTGCTTCCGTTTCGGAGGAGGCCGACACCATAATATTAACAGAGTGCCAACTGGCCTCTCGTTTGGGCCGCGGAACCATTAGTGTTCAGTTATGAGTCATATTAAAATTAATTACAGTCTCTGGCCCCCATTAAACAGAGGTCCTGACCCCGTCAAAACTGCAACCCTGATCAAAGCTCGGCATTTTAATTCCAATCTGTCCCTCACAGATATTTCCATTATGTATTTAATTTAATCACCACTGTCCACTAAAACATGGTCTTTGTGCGGTACAGTTTTAATAATTACAAACAGGCTGTGGAATGATTGCATTGCTCTAATGCAATCTCATATTTCAGTCACTTCTTTGGATTAAAAAAAAAAAACCTCATTGAGCGGGGAACTACAGAATACTTTGTGCTACTGCCTCACCACCACCAATTTAAGGTCTAAGTCCATGATTAAATATTTTAACACTTAATTTGAGAATATTTTGACACTTTGCAATCCCTCCTGCACTAGCGCAGACGCCTGAATTAAGTCCTTTGGTACACATAATAAGGGAGCAGAGGGAAAGTGAGGATTAAAGATGGGGAACATCACACCACCAAGCCTAATGAACACGGGCGCTTCATCAGGTAGAATATATGGCATGTGTGAGGCTCTGGAGGGTTCACACTAGTCGTGGGCTCGTTTCATAGGCCTGTAATCATACTGTATGACTGAGAAATGTTTGAGGTTGGAACAGTCACTTCTGTCTTTTCTCGCAAACTTTTATCAAAGCCTTGTTTCAGGTACAGAGTGTGCCTTGGCATGAAAAGAAAAGAGTTCAATTATCTGTGGATGTGTTGCATCTGTGCAACAGTGCTGGAATGGTGGCTGTGATATGTTAATCTCCAGTGAACTCTGACACATATTTTGTCCCGAAAACTTGAAGAAGATGAATAGTTATTAGTAATTAGTTCTGATCCTCGGGCTGTACAATCTGAACAACACCACTCGTGCACATCCAACAAAGATACATGGGCAAATCCCTGAAGACAATACAAGCACAATTAATATTTTATTTTATTATCAATGATTATCACAATGATGAATATCTCTAATGTATTGCTCACAGGAGAAAATGATTTTTTCCTCCATCCACACAAGATGTTATTTTTGTTTCTTTTTGCACAGATATTTGAAACAGCACTGAGCACTTAGTAGCCCCCTGCTCTAATCTCTCCACAATGTCATTCCTCTTTCACATGCTAGCTAAAGCTACTCACTTCAAGGTATTTCTTTATTACATGCAAAAAGGATTGAGTGGTGCACACATCCAGTCAGGTGCTGGACAAAAATATATATTAGAGACAGTCTGATGATGAAGAGTGCAAACTCGAAAAAGAAAAAAAAGAAAAAAAAAAATGAACGGGAGCTAGTGTGCGGACATTCCACTTTGTTTTATTTCTGTACTTCACTCCAGGTATCAAAGACCTGACTTCCATTTGCACACCACCAAAAGCATCAGCCTTGATTTGAACTACTGATAGGTCAGTGGGCAACAAAGTAGAAAGTCCCATCTCTGTTTGGAAGCTGAAACAGTGAGAGAGAGAAGCCTCCCAACGACATGAGACTGAGGGACAAGCATCTCCATTTCCTTTGATTAAATCCCTTAATCGTAATTACCATCCCCGACACACAACATCTTCAGGGCCCTCCAAGCACTTAAGAAAGAGGAGTCACTGTAGATCAAAAGCATTTCAATCTCTCTCTCTCTCTCTCTCTCTCTCTCTCTCTCTCTCTCTCTCTCTCTCTCTCTCTCTCTCTCTCTCTCTCTCTCTCTCTCCCACTCTCATTCTGTCTTTTTCACAACTTACGGAACTCAACTGTCTTATCTGAGGATGTGGTCGGTCAAACAGCAGGACTGCCACTTTAGTACTGCATCAGGCAGAAGTAGACTGAGAAGCAGATCAGAGATGCTGAGGAGCCGTGATGGTGGATGACAGGAATGCAGGCTTTACGGTATGGGAAGAAAGAAGAGAACTAGCCTACTGTACCTTAGTTTCAGCATAGGATCCAGAGATTGGATGGAGTGTGGAGGAAATGGGGGAAGCAAAGACAGGGCAATGGCACTTCCATACACAAAACTTTGGTGGTGATGGTGGTGGTGGTGGTGGGGTAGCAGTGTCTCTAATGCCTCAAGCACTGCTGGTAGTCATATTTACCACACTAACACACACACACTCACACAAACACACATACACAATCACACAAACAGACCCCCCCCCCCACACACACACACACACACAAGTTCAGACATAAGGCAATGTGAATACTGTATGCCACAGTTTCTTTTCAACTGCTTACACACAAAATCTTTTTTAATCTTTCCTGTCACTCAGACACCATAACTTTTTGCAAAACCCTTTTCGCAACTCCATACAAAACACACAGAAATAAGCCAGGAAGTAGCTTGTTTTCTGTTATCATACACAACCTGTCACCAACCAATCATTCCAATAGTATATTGGATTGTATATATATATATAATGAAATATGTATATAGGCCTATGAATAGACCAAAGGTAAGGTGTTTTGATCAGTGACAAATATTGAAAAGCACACGCAAACACATACACACACACAAACACACACGCACACACACACACACACACACCACACACCGCACACACACACACACACACACGCACGCACACACACACACACACACACAGACACACACACACACACACGCACGCACGCACCACACACACACACACACACACACACACGCACACACACGCACACACACACACACACACACACACACACACACACACACACACACATCTCTAAAAAGTCAGTAGTTTTTACATGTACATGTACTTCTGTACGCCTTCATGTGGTAGAAAATGTTTTGTTCTTGTGTGGGAATACATTTGGGGAAATATATACTAACATGTACGTATCTTTTTTTCATTATTGCTTGCATGCTTCCTGTGTATTTTCAGCTTCTCCCTTCATTATACAAACCTATTACTGTAAAGACAGAAGTGCTAAGTAAGCATTGGTGTGTATTAAATATAAATGTAGTACTGATACATAGACATATAATGCGTACTATAAACGTGTTTATAATGTGAGACAAAAGCTTACCTTTGAGATGTGCTTATTATACTTTGAATACAGTGCTTCATTTTGCCGGAAATATATGGGGCTTTTGGCATTTTATATGAGCAATTAATGGATTTGTGTGTAAAGGTTTGAGACATAGAGCTTTAAAAATGTGTGTAAGCAGATGAAAAAAAAATAGATAAACGTAATCCTTTAAGATTGCATGTCTTTCTTTACAGCTTTCTATCTTTGCTCCCATTGGAGAAAGAGAGACAAAAGAGATGAAATGTGCCCGTAAGTGTTAGTCAGAGAAAAATGTCTACAAGGACCCTGAATGTGTGTGTGTGTGTGTGTGTGTGTGTGTGTGTGTGTGTGTGTGTGTGTGTGTGTGTGTGTGTGTGTGTGTGCGTGTGTGTGCGTGTGTGTGCGCGTGTATATATGCTAACAGATTTGTGTGTACTGTATGTGTGCATTTGCTTCAAAGAAAAACAAGCGCTCATTCTCTGGCTGATGCCTGAAGAGCTCTGAACCCCTGAAGATACTGTATGATGATTAAAGCTTGTGGCTGAGAAGCACCAGAGCTAAATCTTCTGCTCATTTACAGGAAGGTCAAGCGACAGCGACTCTCAGCACTGAGGCTGTTAGCAGGCTTCTGTGTAGTCCAGTGATACCTATGTATACTTACTTGTAATGCAGACTGGAGAAAAAGACCAGGAAAAAGAAAACTCACCACTGCTGTCCTCAGATCAAGGACAAATAGGCATGGATGAATAATGGCATGGGAATAGATATTACAAGCTGTCTCTTTTTGCCTTGGAATAATGAAATTCATACAACTGTAGTTTTTTTTCTTACTTGACAGTCAAATATTTTGGGTGCACCATCACATGATGCAGAAGGTCTAAAATGTTATCCATTTCCTTGGTGAAGGACTGGCTGAATAAACACTCTCAGTGGCTTAGTCTGGACTGAAGTAAATATGATTTCATTCAGTAATTTACTAAATCTGACTGAACGCTCAGGGTCCCACAGGTAAGGAGGGGGAGACATTCGTCTGTGTCTTTCTTGTAGGCTACTCCAATCTCATTTCAGAGTTCTGGACAAGTACAAAAGACACATTAGGCTTTTAACATTCCACTATGCTTAAATGCATTTATTGGTTTGTTGGTGCAATGTGCTTTATAATTGATGCTCAGAGATTCACCATATTCATGATTGTGTGAAACCACTCCAGAAGGATTCATCTTCACTTATGACTGTGACTAACTGGGGCAGACAGAAATTATTCTCAGAGCTACCGATTTGCCTTGTGATCTTTTATCTTGCAGAAGCATCTTGAGTGGAAGAGGCGACTGAGCCATGTGATCACGCCCACTGAGAGAGACACCCAGTGGAAACGTCTGAGGCCGGCTGGCTGTTGCTCCAGCGCAAATTGCAAAATTTTGCATTTTATCACTTACTGTTTGTCATCAGTAACACCACAGCGAGAGAGAGAGAGAGAGAGAGAGAGAGAGAGAGAGAGAGAGAGAGAGAGAGAGAGAGAGAGAGAGAGAGTTGGCTAGATTTAATTGCGAGACTAACAGGTTAACACTCTCAAAACAGTTTTTTTCCACTCTTTACACCCTAAATGTGCCAACTGAAACATTTTTCCACAAAGAGCCATTGCCCAACACCTATTGTATTAATTTCAAGCATCCCACCATTAGTTCCACAAAAGAGTCACTCATACACTTCTCCTTTTTGGCTGACTAGACCTATAGATTGTTTCTTCCTTCAAGGCATTACGTCCCTAAAGTTGGGGACAGCTGTTTGGTTTTGTTCAGAGTGTAAAGTTGTGAGAGTTGAACTAACTCAGTGAGTTGCTCTTTTTCTGAGTTTGGTCTGGATGCCATTGGTGACTCAGAGTATCTTGTGGAACAGACAGTCTTACAGATAAGAGGAGGAGGGCTGATAATGCTAAATATCAATCAGTCTGGCGGAGCATCACCTTTTCAGACGGTAAGGGATGGGGCCAGGGGAAGATGAGATGCCATTTACACAGCATTTCTCTCCCCCTTGTTAGTTTTTTCTTAAGCAGAAGACGAATGAGACGGTAATGAACCGGTTTATTTACTGAGCTTTTTATTAATTTCTTTCTGTCTTTCTTTCTTATCCCCAATGGCAACCAAGCACAACCTCCCTCACCCCTTCCTCCCTCACCCCCCACCCCATCACTCCCCCACCCCTCCCACCACACACACACACTCCCCCCCCCCCCTCTCCCAATCAAAGTCACACACTTCGCTGTAATAATAAGAGTGCTTACTCTCTCAAAAGCGGTTTAAGTGAATTTCAGTGAGTCGCAGGGGAATAGGCCTCAGGAGGCTTTTGAAAGCATTGAGGCAGCCCGCAAAAAGTAATTACTTTTCCCTTAAACAGAATCGGGGCAGAAAGCAGCCCGCAAAGAGCAACCCTGGCTGGATTTGACAATGGTTAAACACAGCTCTGCGTGCACCAGAGGGGAGAGAGGAGTGAGACTTTTTCCTCCTCTGTCCCCCCCAATACACCTGCACACACACCTACACACACACACACACACACACACACACACACACACACACACACACACACACACACACACACAAAAAAAACACAGACCCACACCCACACACACACACAAAACACAGACATAAACACAGACACACACACACACACACACACACACACACACACACACACACACACACACACACACACACACACACACACACACACACCATCCAACAGCATGCCTCACATAAGTGCTGTCATGAAAGCAGATAAGAGCACAACGCAGGCGATGGCTGATAAATGTGTTTATGTTTGGCAGCGTGGGTTTTTTGTGCGTGCAGTCTGTGAGGAGCCTGATGAAGGGTGTGACAGGTGAGTCTCTGTGTTTGAAAGACGGAAACAGAGAAAAATAAATCACACACTAATGGTTTCTGACTCAACCATCTAAAAAAAAAAAAAAAAAAAAAAAAGAAGGAGTAGGGAAATTTGATTTGTGCCCTGGGCTTTTTAAGCTTTCTGTCTGTCAAGTTAAGACCTCAACTACCCTCTCATGCAAAGGAATTAAAGGGCATAACTCGGAGCATAAATTATGCATTTGAGTGAACTAATAAAAGGGAGCAACGTGTTCTTTTTCACTGCCCTGCAATGGATGTCATATCAAAGACATTCTTCCTTGATGTACTGACTCAACTGCAGTGATGATTTGCGCATGCAGACACTTGTCAATCAATCAGTCATCTATGACCACATTAGACGGGTCTCTATACGCACCATAGAAGGACATAGGGTAGTGTTTGCGTTTAGGATCCTTAAAGGAGTACTGTTTATTACTTCTCGACAAAGGTGTGTGTGTGTCCAGATTCCTATGGTTTCAAAGACTTAAATTTTTCTGGTACTTTATTTCCTGATTCAATTTTCTGAAATTGAATGCATTTAGAAAAAGAAGGAGCAGAATGAATGTATGAATGAATGAATGAATGAATAAGTGAGTTAATGAGTTAATGAAATGAGTTCTCCCTCTAGCTCATGTCATTCACAGTAGGCATACAGTATATAGTA
Organism: Sardinella longiceps; assembly: GCA_027497455.2. Lineage (NCBI taxonomy): Eukaryota > Metazoa > Chordata > Actinopteri > Clupeiformes > Clupeidae > Sardinella > Sardinella longiceps. The sequence continues at coordinate 3,947,233 of JAODXP020000004.1, read as the reverse complement.
CCTGTAGGCTATATGAATAGAGAACCATGGAGATACAAATCATTGGAACTTCAGACCCTGGGAACACAGAACTCTTAAACTGTGGAGCATTGGATCCTTTTGCCATTTTCCCAGTGTGCATGAATTTGTGTGACCAAGGAGCACATGTGCTTTAGGATGGCTGTGGTAGCGTAGTCGTTAAGGAGTCAGACTAGTGTGCTGTGAGTTCGAATGCCGGCTGCCACCATTGTGCCGTTGAGCAAGGCATTTAACCCTGAATTGCTCTAGGGGAGACTAGCCCTGAAGTAATGGATAGTTGACAAATGTACCTGGAAATGTAATTTATGTAAATGCATAAATGTAAATATGGAGCATGCGCTTACTTCCATATGTATTGATACATCTGCTCTTGTGTCCACTTTGTTTGTTTTTTTCCACTGGTGACTGCAGGTGAGGCAGAGGCAGTCTCAGGACTTTTTTTCATAGTGAACAGAGAGCACAGTGCATACAAATTGCCTTGTGTGCAACTGAATTATATCTTTTCCCTCTGTCAACCCACAATATGTAATTAATACACTGTCCTTCCTCCTTGCTCACATCCAGTGCTCATTACTGTCCTAGCACCTTGTAAAAAAAACAACAACACCAACAACAACAGCAAAAAAAAAAAAAACAATAACACCCATTGAGTACTAACAACAGCCTTGGTGTCTTTGCAAGCTATTGTTGTTCATTGCCCATTCGTTTCACTGGGTAAGGAGACGTGGGTAACGTACAGTAATGAGGGTGGCATATGGCTGTGCTCCCATCCCAAGAGCAGATGCACTTTGCGCCTGAGTCTGCCAGTCTGTAATTAGAGCCTCATTAGGCTTCAGGTGCAAACGATGCTTGGCAAAGGCTATGTGGGCTATGTGACACAGAAGATGTAATTAAGTTGACCCCCGGTGCACTTACAGTTGATAATTACCTTCTGGAAATCCTCTAATTTGAAGGGTAGAATGGGATGCAGGGCCCTGGGCTCGACCTTTGCCATTATTGAACAGCAATTCATTCGATAGGAGTTCAAATCAATTTTGATAGGGGGTTGCATTAGGGCAAGCTGCCCCACGGAAACCTTTCAGAATGGGTTACATCACTTGTGGAGGGTGCTTTACCTGTGTGCTGAGAGGGCATTCATTATCCCCCAGAGCCTGGCGTCACGGCCAGGAGAGCAAGCAGTCCAGAATGGAAACACACAAGGGCTCTCAGTCAGCTACACCCTGGGAGGGATTTATTGATGCACAATGCATGGGATTTATTTATTCATTTATTTGCATTGGAGAACTGGAATTAATAAAATGGAATTTTCAATAATTCAAACTGAAATGAAAATAATGACAATTTTAAATGTGCAAATGTGTTGTTGCACTCAGGGTGAAGAATTGTTTTATTTATTTATTTTTTACTTGACATAAAATAACAAATGACATGAAATGTGTCAAAAAAGATTAGTAGCAAACGTATAGTGTGCAAGCAGCTGTCAAACAAGTCCTAACATCGCCTTTAAGCACAACAAACATATACTGCTGTGCTCAAATGCTTAACCAGAATGAAGATTGCTGCAAGGGATTCACAGAGCCACTGAGATGTAATTGTTTTGGAGTGCTCTCTACATTTAAACCTGGTCAGCAAAATGTGCTATTATACCATTCGTGCCCTTTAAGGATAGTTTTAATGGCTGCCCCTCCTGCATTGCCAGCCCTGTCTGAAAGTCTCCCGATCTCAGCTAAGCACATTATAAGCATGGCTGCTTTTGCTATCCAGCTTTGCATTTCCTATCAGTTGGTTTCATTTCAAAGGACTCAGCATCAATTTATGTAAATTCAGTTTCACTCTTAATTGACCGCTTAGATAAGCACGGGCTAAAACAATGGGGTATCAAAACTATTCCCACTGTCACTAAATCTGACTTCTGAAAGGAAGGCTGTGCTGAGCCTGAAATGCAATAACTAAATCACAGCCTGAAACATTGCAGGTGGCTCTGACGTGCTCAGTCAAAGTGATTCTGATATTCGAATGCGGGTTATTACATTGGAAATAGCTCTGCGGCTTTTGACACCCGTCTTTGTGTGTATGTGTGTGTGTGTGTGTGTGTGTGTCATATGCAGACACTAATGTTTATTCTCCATAACCTTCATGTGATGAGCAGAGGCATGGGTCACAGGCCGGCGTCTGAAGCGTGGGGTATGAGTGATCACTCAGCCGAGGCTGCAGAGCACGGGTGAGCGCTAAAGCGAGGATTAAACCGGCAGCCAGCGTGAACCTGCAGGGAAATACAAATATTTGCCTGCATTCAATTGGCTTTTATCAGCCTCTGTGAGAAACAATAAAGACGTGGAAGGGGGGAGGGAGGGATGGGGGGGTGGGTGGGTAAGGGGGTTGGGGGATTGGGCAGAATTTGAGTTTAGAGCAAGCGTCCGGGCAAATTCCATCATCATATCCAATAATGACTGCAGGCAGGCAGACATAGGGAGACAGAAGGAGAAGTGTTGGTGGTGCTGCTGCTGCTGCTGCTGCTGCTGGTGTCAGACTGTTTGTGTTGATGGAGGAGTGTGGGGTTGGGGGTGGGGTGGGTGGGGCAAGGCCAAGAATGAAAATGTAAATGTCATTGATGCTTCATGGGTGAAGTGAGACGGGGATCAAGCCAGTGTTGTGAGAGGACTCTCTTTCATCTTCACACTGGAGCGCAGAACAGAGGGGAAAGCCAAGAGAGGGAGGGAGGGAGAGAGAGATGGAGGGAGGGGAAAGGGGAGGAAGTTAGTAACAGCAGAAGAAATCTGCCCATCCATATTTCCTCACAGGGGCATTTGGCAGCTTCTGTAAGCTTGAATGTTGTTGTGAGAAAGAAATTTAAAAAAAAGGAAAGGAAAAAAGAAACGTGTGTTTTCTATGCATATGACATGATATTTTGACTGCAGAAGCCAGTAGGAGATTAAACACAACATGTGACGCTTATGTCAATACATTAGCGTTCCCCAGAGTGCAGTGTGAAAGACTAGTATTTCCCAGCTTTTCCACAGGCCTTAATTAAGCTCTTGTTTTGTGTTTAAAATCTCACATGGACGGGGCCAACATGATTGTGTGCAGTCAGTCTTGGGGACTGGCTGCTTCCAGCTTGAAAATGAGAACAGGACAAAGGAAATAGAACACGCAGAAGGCAGGCATACAAAAACCACATGGCAAACGGAGGCAAATGGATCTCATCTGTGCAGAAGCCAGGCGCTTGAGGCCCAAATGGGGCCATTTGAATGTGAAACTGTGGCTGGGACACAGCAGCAGCAGCCGAAGGCAACAGAAAATAGCCCAATTCTCTCTGTGGCTGTGGCTGGTATATCCCTCTTCCTGACTGCTTGGCGTCTGCCAAATGGACAGGGATGTAATTTAATAATTAGCTACAAATGGCAACCAGCAGAGAGGGACCAGGCCAACATGTCAAGCCACTTATCACACATTTGTCATTACGGCTCTGCACCAGCCTAGGCCCTGGCCTTGACATGCTGCGCTTCCACAGAAATTAAAATTCAACCCAGCAAACCTTGAGCTCTGGAAAGGACAAATGCAGCAGCTCTCGTTCTGCATAGCTCTAACAGAGTGTTATCGCTTAAGCTCGTGTTGTTTTACAGAAATTCCTGTTTTTTTTTTCTCTTATATTAACTGAATGGGGGTGAGTGAAGAGGTTACATTAGTTGGACCCATCTGATTGACATTTGAATAACAATTTCACAGAGGGGAAAAAGTTTATCTACAATTTGGGTAGGTTTTCATTTTAATACTACTTTTTGTTCAAGGACAGTTTTTTCAAAGCATTTACATGGTAAGGTCAAAGATAGTTATGCACAAAAATAACAGCAATATGGTGAAATAAATCTTTTGTTTTTATTCATATACATCAATAAACATCAGTGGATAAATAAAGCAAGGAATAAAGAAAGTTAAGAATCAAAGAAAAACACTTTGCAACAGATTGCTTGCAGAATAGATTTCTCAGAATAGATGTAGTTATCACTTGAAAGAGGAAAGAAATTATAGCCATTATGAAAATCTATTTCATGCTCAATGCTATATAATTTCTTACCCCTCAGGAATCAGCTTGCAAGAATGTCAGCTTTTGTCCTTCCATACTATACAGCCAGAAAGGCTGTGGTCTTTACTGAAAGGCTGTGGTCTTGACCATAATAACTAAGGCTAGTTTAGTCTTAATATGTCATCATGCTCTCGCATCACAGTCATATTCCTGGTGAGCAACAGAGCCAATCGAAGCGTTGTTTGTCACCCGTACTCTGCCGATGTGCACGGGCCAGATAAGACCAGTAAATCAAGCGGCATATAACTGTACTGTAAAGCAGGACAGCGGGTGTGATTACACACACAGACACTGAGCTGGGAGCAGAGTTCCTTTGCATCTAATCATGTAGTAAATGGCTCTGCTCTGCCAGAGTACCCTGCCAACACTCCGTAAGTCATTCATGCTAAAGCATGTCTGAGCTGATCTCTGTAAATGTCAGTGTAAAAATCAAGCCAGCGCCATGGTCAGGACTCCAGAAAGAAAGAGAAAGAGAGAGTGAGTGAGTGTGTGTGTGTGTGTGTGTGTGTGTGTGTGTGAGAGAGAGAGAGAGAGAGAGAGAGAGAGAGAGAGAGAGAGAGAGAGAGAGAGAGAGAGAGAGAGAGAGAACAAGAAAGGTATCTCCACCAACCTGAAGGACGGCTGCATTGAAAGGCTACCTCGGCCTCATGACAAAGCACTGGGGTAAATAAGTACATTTATGAGAAAAGCAACATCCATAAGAATGAGGGAGTCTAATTTGATTTCTATTATAGGTTACAATTTAATGCAGTGCAGGGCCAACAAACTGATGCACTCC
>JAODXP020000004.1:3932353-3937353 GCA_027497455.2 Sardinella longiceps | reverse complement strand
AGGATGGCAGGTTTGTGCTCATCGCGCTGGCAACTCCATTGCGACAAACACGGATATCTTGGCTGGAAGAACTTGGTTTGGGCTGTACGCTTACATGTTTGTTGGAAGGCTGTGATCCGTCGGTCATTTCAATCAGTTCTCTGGCGGATCAGTAGTATTGTATTAATGATCAGCATGCTCTGTTAGTGAAGAGAATATCAGAATAATGATGAAAATATGAATGATGGAGAGATGGACATTAGGCATAACATATGAAGTGTTTGTACTATTAAAAGAATGGGTGAGATGTTGCCATTAACCACCCTGTTTTTTTCTGGAGCATTAATAGCAGCTTGTAGCTAGAAATCAGCGCGCGTAGCCGTGCGTGGCATACAAACGTCAACACCCAACAATGAGTCACAGACAGGGGTGAGCGGTCTGATTACGTGGTGGAGACTAATTGCAAATGAAATGTCCACACGATGTTTGCTTTAAATATATAGGCTACCATTTCGTTGGTTATTCTATGGTTATATACTTGCATCGAGGATGGACTTTGTCAGGAGCACACGACTACAATAAAGAGAAGAACACACAATTGAAGTTGAAACTTCGATTGAGATGCAAACCCATGCCCGACTTACTCTTTGGCTTTATTTCGGAGGACATGTAAATCAATTAATATTTTATCCTATGAGAGTACTGAAGTAGTTGTTACTGAGATCCCGAAAGAGCTCTGCTTGGCGTTGCAGTGCCCCAATCAGGTGGAACGTCAGTGGGTGTCTGTGGCCACTATTGGCTGATGGAGGGAGAGCCTTGCGCAAAAGCGCGGAGAGCTAATCACTCGGTAGGCAGAAGTCGACCTGAGAAGACCAACGGATTCTTTGCGAAAGAACGATCAGTGAAAATAGCTTGACGCATTAACCCAGAGCCTTAAATCTGTGATAAAGTTATTTACTTATATGTTCTACGCGTTTTAAGAGTTTCACGGACACCGCGGCTCTCCAAGGCAAACGGATAACCAACCTCCGCCTCCCCAGAATGTTCAGTGTGGTCACAAAACTCCCGAATCTTTGTAGGATTCGGTAGGATTGGGATCAAATGGCTATATCTCTACTCTCTGAAACGATATGGTTACCGGGTGAAGTGAGTCAACCTTGTGGAATTGCTGTTTTGGAAAGCTGCCTGGTGTGTGTTTTTCTATGGACAGAGGCGATGGGACATTCCTAATCCGGGCAGCAGCAGCGGCGGTGGTGGGAGCAGCAGCAGCAGCAGAAGACGGAGTAAAACATTTAAGTGCACTTTCTCTTTGGAGATGATTTTGTTATTTCTCCTCTTCTCTTTCGCTGATGGAGTGCTTTCTCAACTGCACTACTCTGTCGCAGAGGAGCAGGAACATGGAACTCGGGTGGGGAATATCGCCGAGGATTTGGGTTTGGACATAACCAAACTTTCTGCCCGCAGGTTCCAGACCGTACCCAGCTCGAGGACCCCATACCTGGAGGTAGATCTGGAAACCGGGGCGCTATATGTCAATGAGAAAATCGACAGAGAGGAGCTCTGCAAACAGACTATCCCATGTCTCCTCCATCTCGAAGTGTTTTTGGAAAACCCATTGGAGCTTTTCCGTGTTGAAATCGAAGTGTTGGATATTAACGACAATCCACCGAGTTTTCCTGAAACCGACATCACCGTGGAGATCACCGAGAGCGCAATCCCCGGAACTCGCTTTCCAGTGGAAAATGCGTTCGATCCAGATGTGGGCACAAATGCGCTCAGTACCTACGATATCACGTCAAACAATTACTTTTACCTAGACATGCAAACGCAGGGCGACGGGAACAAATTCGCAGAGCTGGTTCTAGAGCGACCACTGGACCGGGAACAGCAGGCGGTTCACAAGTATGTGTTGACCGCGGTGGACGGTGGCGTGCCTCAAAAGACAGGCACAGCACTGCTTGTTATAAGAGTTCTGGATTCCAATGATAACGCACCCGTTTTTGACCAATCTGTATATACTGTGAGTCTGAAGGAAAACTCGCCGGTGGGAACACTGGTTATTCAGCTAAACGCTACTGATATGGACGAGGGGCAGAATGGAGAAATAGTCTATTCTCTTAGCAGTCACAACCCACCGCGAATTCGGGATTTGTTCAACATAGATTCGAGAACAGGCAGGATAGAAGTGACCGGAGAAGTGGACTATGAGGAAAGTAATACACACCAGATATACGTGCAGGCTAAAGATCTGGGACCAAATGCTGTACCGGCGCATTGTAAAGTTCTGGTGAAACTGATCGACGTGAATGATAATACACCGGAGATCAGTTTCAGCACTGTCACTGAGTCAGTCAGCGAACAGGCTGCCCCGGGTACCGTGATCGCGTTGCTGAGTGTAACAGATCGCGACTCCGGTGAAAACGGACAAATTACCTGTGAACTGCTTGGGGACGTTCCGTTCAAGCTCAAATCGTCATTTAAAAACTACTACACGATAGTGACAGATGGCCCTCTTGACCGAGAGAATGCCGATTCATACACCATAACAGTTGTGGCGAAGGATAAGGGGGTGCCATCCCTCGCCACAAGTAAGTCTATTAAGGTGCATGTATCTGACGAAAATGACAATGCACCCAGATTCACGCAGCCTATTTACGACGTGTACGTGACAGAGAACAACGTTCCAGGCGCTTACATTTATGCTGTGAGTGCTATAGACCCTGATATGGGACCGAACGCGCATGTTAATTACTCCATATTGGAGTGCGATATACAGGGCATGTCTGTGAAAACTTTTGTGTCCATTAACGACGAGAATGGCTACGTGTATGCGGTGAGATCATTTGATTATGAGCAAATTAAAGACTTTAGCTTTATGGTACAGGCGAGAGACTATGGGAATCCCATGCTAATGTCAAATGCCACAGTGAATGTTATAATTGTCGACCAGAATGACAACGCGCCAGCGGTCATTGCACCTCTGGGAAAGAATGGCACTGCCAGAGAGCATCTGCCCCGCTCTGCGGAGCCAGGTTACTTGGTAACGCGTATAGTCGCCATGGATGCTGATGATGGCGAGAACGCACGGCTGTCTTATAGTATTTTGAGGGGAAATGAGCAAGGCATGTTTCGCATGGACTGGAGGACAGGCGAGTTAAGAACTGCTCGCAGGGTCTCCAGCAAAAGGGACTCACCGCACCCCATTGATCTGCTGATTGAGATACGCGACCACGGTCAGCCGCCCCTCTCCTCCACAGCCAGTTTGAGCGTGATGCTGGTGGACAGCGTGGTTGAGAGCCACAGCGGAGACCGGAGCTCATCCAAATCAAAGGAGGGCTCTCTGGATCTTACCCTCATCCTAATCATCGCGCTTGGCTCCATCTCCTTCATCTTCCTCCTGGCCATGATCGTACTGGCTGTGCGCTGCCAAAAGGACAAGAAACTCAACATCTACACGTGCCTGGCGGGTGACTGCTGCAGCATGTGTTGTGGGTTCGGTGGGGCGTCATGCTGCTGTGGCCGCCAGGCACGGGGACGGAAAAAGAAGCTGAGCAAGTCGGACATAATGCTTGTACAGAGTACTAACGTGACTGCCAGCAGCGCTGCGCAGGTGCCCGTGGAGGAGTCCGGCAGTTTTGGCTCCCATCATCAGAACCAGAATTACTGCTACCAGGTTTGTCTAACTCCCGAGTCTGCCAAGACCGATCTGATGTTCTTAAAGCCGTGCAGTCCTTCAAGGAGTACTGACACAGACCACAACCCGTGTGGTGCTATAGTCACCGGATATACGGACCAGCAGCCAGACATCATTTCAAATGGCAGTATCCTGTCCAGTGAGGTGAGAAGTGAGAAAGCCCTCTTTATATATATATATATATATATATATATATATATATATATATATATATATATATATATATATATATATATATATATGTTATATATAAGCTGTGTGTAGATCACAGCCTGTTAAATAAATAAAGAAAATAAAAAAATAAAATAAAAAAGAGCCTTAAAACATGTAGGACCAAAACAATATTTGCCATTAAATTAAATTAACAAATGATCAATTAGGGGCATCTGGCTTTAGAGAAATTTGTTTGGTTTTAGTCGAGAGGCCCAAGGTTGAGGCAAATTTGAGTATTTCCATATGGCATGATGACAGTTTCATCCACGTTTACAAGTCTTACACAAAGGGCATTCTAAAATGTCACCATACACGTAAAGTGTAGCCTAGCAGTTTTTATATTCTGCACAGTCTTCAACGTCTGAGTTCTGGTAAAATGAAGGTAATGTGACTGCGGGCAAAAGGCACTGTAATGTTAATTATGCTGGGCACGGCTGGGCAGAGCTGCAATCGAACAAAGGTTGTTTTATCATAGTCTCCTTTGCATCGAGCTTCATCGCGACAGCATTGGAGCACAGCAGAACTTATGCTTTTCGAGTGAATGAACAGTAAAATGTAATTTAAAATAGGAAACTATGTCTTATTTCACCTTTCATTGAAATATGAGATCTATTAGTTGGAAATGTTAATCATAGCTCCCATTCTTGTTTACTAATATTGAACCTCACTCACTATTTGTTCCTCTCTCTCTCTCTCTCTCTCTCTGTGGCAGACGAAACATCAGCGAGCAGAACTCAGCTACTTGGTTGACAGACCCCGTCGTGTTAACAGGTGAGTAAACATACTGCACCACTACCGTGGTAAATTATCGGCTTAACTCTCATATCCAGCGCCATTTCACACATCAAGCGCTTCTCCAGACATCACTGAATGAAATATAGATCATAGCAGTTTCATTTGTGATCAGTTTCATTTTCTTCACATTTCTTCTGACTTTAGTTCAGCGTTTCAAGAAGCAGACATTGTAAGCTCGAAAGACAGTGGGCATGGCGACAGTGAACAAGGAGATAGCGACCACGACGCAACCAACCGAGGGCATTCGGCGGGTAAGCACTTGTGCTAAACAATTCTTTTTCTGTTGCTGAGTTGGAGTCACTATTTTAAATAGACAGTG
>JAODXP020000004.1:3922353-3927353 GCA_027497455.2 Sardinella longiceps | reverse complement strand
TTTTTTGTTTTGTTTTGTTTGCTTTTCAGGAACTGACCTCTTCTCCAACTGCACGGAGGAGTGTAAGGCCTTGGGGCACTCCGACCGATGCTGGATGCCCTCGTTTGTGCCCTCGGACAGTCGCCAGGCCTCCGACTACCGTAGCAACCTGCACGTGCCTGGCATGGACGCAGTGCCCGATACTGAGGTAGTACTTGAAAGCGAGGTGCAAACAGGGGATAGATCATTCTCCACCTTTGGCAAAGAGAAGTCACATCACGGCACGCTAGAGAGAAGAGAATTAGACATTCTCTTACCTAGTGCTCGAACGCCTTACAAAGCCAACTATTTGTGTGAGTATATACTCTAGGTCATCAAAACTCAAAACACTATGCTGCAGGAAATCTGGTCCCATTTTTTAATCCCCCCAAAATTCTAGGGCCATTATTTTTTCATACATGTATGACTCTTACAAATATGGCTCTACCCTTTTCCTTCCCTGCTCCTGACAACCATTGCTCCTTTCCCCGACAATCAAATAAAAGATTTTTTTTTTATTCAAATTGATGTGTCCAACCTTTTTTGTCTTGAATCTTTCTCAATTGGCTCAGCTATTTTGCCCTATTCTTGTTTAAGTGGCTTAGCATTGTTGGCTTGCCACACTACATAATGAGAACAAATGAGTCTATAGCACCACGTCTGTTGTGACTTTTCAGTAAATCCACTTGCTTGCTATTGACAGCATTACATATTGTTATCATCACCATCTGTGCCAGGCCTGAAGTGAGCAACACCTTTCAAAAATAAAAATTTAACAGACGAATGCAGAACTGAACACTACAGTTTAGAACAGAATTATTATTATTTATTTAAAGGAGCAAGTTCTAAAATAGTCTGTGCCACAGGTGTAAGAGGATGTATGTGGCATTATACATCAACTGTTTATCATCTACAATCTTCAATACAAAAACTAGGGCATACTATAGATGTAGTGCAGTTAAGGAACCTCCTATAAATTCTTTTAACCACAGTACATCACTTGGAAAATTGCTGGTGTCTTTAAAAAAAAGCACACAGACACACACACAAAGGGTGAAAGAGTGTTTTCATAATATTTCATTGAGCCTTTGTCAATAAACAAGAAAATGCATCACCCAGTTTTAAAATTGATGTTCAGGGCCTGTTGGCCTATTTTCAGTCAATTCCAACATTCAATTCAACCCAAAGTTTTTACAGTCAGGTTGGTTGAGAAAGAAGACTAGTGACAACAAAATATGCTTTCACTGAGTCGTCCTATACACTCAGTATTTGTCTACAGTATATAACTTGTGCATCACTTTTTATGTGTCTATTTTGTAATTACTATCAATGGTGTTACAAAATACAAGTCATTCAGTCAGTCTGTAAATCAAGTGAAATTATTAATGGATCTGACAACATTTTCAGAAATTAAATCTGAGGCTAAAACCATTATGCTATGTCCCTATACACACTGATTCATAAAAATAACATGGGTCACAGTAACATTACCATAAACATAGCAGATGACATGGGGAGCTTGATATTCTAATCAGAGAAATCAGATGAACAAAAAAACAAACAGTGATTACCTGCCCATTTGTATGCTGTGGTTCACACTGGTGACGTCAGTAATAAAAAATGTTCTGAACATCAGATTATGAGAACTGGGACAGCGTGTGCAGCAAGAACAACACAAATATTGCATGGCAGTCCCATCAAGCATGCAACGCTGACATAAACATCACCTCTCAACAAGTGATAGCTGAATTGCTAAACTATCATGCCTATGTGTCATTCTACGCCATTCTGCATGCTTATTCACACATATTTTGCCTCTGTGTTGCCCAGCATCCATTTTATCCCATGGTTAATTTTCAGTGTGATTTCTGCTCCTTCTTGTGTTGCTGATATTTCATGTGAAAGAAAAAAAAAAGAAAAAAACTGAGGTGACATCTTTAAACGCTTTGTCTCTCTTCACTTCCGCAGCCCGGAAAAGGATTTGCTAGCTCCTTTCGTGTGGACATACCCGAGACAGCGTGAATTTGCACAAAATGCACCCGGCCAACAAAAGCATCCACTTTTCCACATCATTATCATGTTCAGCCAGCTGCTGCCTGGCCCTGGAGGACCACAAGCTGGGGCGCAGTAGGGGTATGGCTGGGGTAGTGTTCGGGCTGGGGAGGGAAGGGGACAGGAGGGGAGGGGAGGGGGTGGGTGCTGGGACTAAACACACGCTAATGTCCTGGATCAGCACTGAGGCCTCTAAACTGTTCTCAGCAGGCCTGAGAAACACACAGAAATTCTTCTTTGAGAAGAAACTGAATCAAATGTGAAACAACGAAAGAGAGAGAGAGAGAGAAAGAAAAGAAAAGAAAAGAAAAGAAAAAAAAACAAGCAGACTGAACCTAAACTTAAACTGGAAAATGGAATGAACCGCAAAGACAAACAAATGGGGACAAAAGACATTTTGCTGATCTGGGTTGAGCCTGTTTACAGCATTCTGTCAATCTTCAAGTTTAACTGAGCCCTTTACTTCTCTCCGTAGAAATCAATCAACAGAGTCGACTTTACAGGTACATCATCGACACGTCCAACCTATCAACAAGTCAGCATTGATACAATGTGCATTATTGATAACTATATCTGTTTTAGACTTGACTGTTTTCTAAGCTCTTTTGTTTCCTCTTTCGTGTGGTCAAGTGTTTCTGAATCTACTCTGAACTTTACAAAGATGGGAAATCAACTGGTCTGACTCACAGATTACCTCCCATGCCTTTGGCCTAAAAACTCGAATGATCGCAGACATTTTGTGGTTTATATCATGTGTGAAAAGTGTTTACTGTACTCTTTTAAACCTTCAACATGACTATAAATCTATCTATATATAAAATATCTATATATAATATACTTTTCTGAAGCTGTGTTGCCATTGGTTAGTTTCTTACCCATCATATTGTCATAAATGGATACCAAGTGCTAAAAAGAACTTGTATTAAAAACTGAGGCCTCTCTCTCACTCTCACCAATGTTTATTTGACATATTTTACAATACTTTGACCTGTCTGGATGTTAGAAATAATGTCCAATAACGTCCCCGATGGGGCAGAATTCATTTACCCAACATCATGGTATTTTTCTGTGTTATTGTACAAAATAATTGGCAAATATTATAATGGCTCTAAATATAAACAGAACTATACACACTATACATATTGTACATTTAAGCGTCTACCCACACACACCTAAATACAGACACAGAAATAACACAGTACAGTACACAAACACACCAGCACATCTACACACAGGAACATACACAAGCACACATACAGTTTACACACACACACACACACACACACACACACACACACACACACACACACACACAAAGACGGACATACACAGCTGACAATAAAAAAGTGTCACTTAACTTTAAATGTGTACATTTCCTTTTTTCCAAAAAAAAAAAATAATCAACCAAGTAAATCCCATGATGCTGAGAGGTTGAATGTTTTGATTTTCCATGCTTAAAGCTCAACACTACCAACTAAATCTATCACTGTTTTGAATTGTTTGTTATATCATTTAGACAAAGATAAACAACTGGTGCATTATGAATACCTCATGAAAACAAAATCAGTGCCAAGGCATCAGCTTAATTCCATGGATTTTGTATCTCACGCTCTCTTTTGTACCTGTGTAAGCCTGATAAAGCATACACTTTCTGGTTCCTTCTTTCATTTTAAAAAAATACAATAGTAAGTGCAATGGTGATTTAAATTCCAGTAGAATCATGATTGGGAGGCCTCTGCCTTTGATAGTTAGTGACATGCCATCAGTTTTAGCCTGCTGTTTTTTCAGCCTATTAAGGCAGACTACAGACAGTGCATTTATCATGAACCTCCCCCTAAGCGTCTGCACTCCCAGTGTATTTGTGGGTATGTGTGTGTGCGCGCGCGTGTGTGAGATGGAGAGAGAGAGAGGGCAAGAGAGAGAGGAAGAAAGAAAATAGCCTAACGGTAGGAGGAGATCTGTTGAGTAGCTAGCTACACACCTTTAAGATCACAAAATTCTTGAATAATTTGACTTTCAAGTGACCATTCCAACAGTAGCCCTAATCATATGCAAAAAAAATTGTGTTTTATGCAAAAGCACAAATGCAATTCTAGCCTGCACGCTGTTTCATACCATTGATCATTGATGGCACAGTACACCTCCAATAATGTTTTTTTTTCTGTCTTAATGGAACTACAGGAGCAAGGAGCATATTAGTGTATGTTGTAAATATAAAAAGAAAAACCTGTTAAGCATACACAGTTGTTCTATTACTCAAATTCATTAGCCTATAATAGCCTATAATTTTATCTCCAATGGAGATGAAAGATTTCTGCAGACATGTTGACAATGTTTTCATCAAACTGTATTGTGAAATGTTGTATAACTTCAAACTCACTGCCAAAACCATACATACATACATACATACATACATACATACATACACACAACATACATACTGTGTTTTAGAAGTGAATAAAAGAAAAGATAAGGTTTTATTTTTTTTATTTTTTTACACAGCAGTAATTCAAGTCAATTGCTCCATGTGCATTTGCAGTGATGTGGTGTAGGCTCCTTGTAGCACCATGTAACTGCAGGTCCATTTACTTGGTGTTGGAGTCTAGAGAGGAGAACATAGGAGTTTTGTCTTTTATTTTCTGTAGCATTTCTGCATTTTGTATTTTCTTGTCTGTGTGCAAATCAGTGAAGTAAAATTGCTCAAAGCAAGTGACACTGATGATAGCAGTGGGTTCCCCAAAAAAACCCCCAAAAAAACCAAACGTGAAGTGGCACTGCTTGCACTGACCCAGGTGACACATTACTCTGTTGTCTCCGCCCCAGACCGACTTGCTGATTTGTGTAAAATGGGCTTCCAGTCTGGAAAAGGAAACCCATGAGGACGGAACTGAAACTGACTCACACAAAATCCCATCCCTACACAAATCTTC
>JAODXP020000004.1:3892353-3917353 GCA_027497455.2 Sardinella longiceps | reverse complement strand
CAGGAGCCACAGTCCGCCTGTCTGCCCGCCCGCCCGCCCGCCTCCCTGCTCGGCTGGCCACAGACTATTTTCCCAATGTAGCCTCAATTATGTTATTATGACTCCAGAGCTGCAGAGCTCCAGAGCTACAGCTGCTGCTGCTGCTGCTGCTTCCTGCTCTTGTCACTATCAAACAGGCTCACTAATGCACTCTCAACACACCACGGCAAGGGTGGTTAGAATAGTGGACAGCAGCTCCACATAAACAAGGTAAGGAGGATAGAGATGTGCTAGAACACGTGAAGGAACATGCCAAGAGACATCATTAAACTAAGGAATCCCCCCCCCGAATCACAGACACACAGACACACACACACACACACACACACATATATATATAGGCTATATATAAACACAGATTCTACAGATTTGTGAAAATTATATCAACTAAAAGTAAAAAGAAAGAAATGAAAATGTAAAATAAATGGAGAGATTAATAATCGTAGGTACTGCAAAAAGAAAAATGGATTTGATAAGAAAAAAAAAGTATGGCTTTGTTGCTTCAGGGCTGTTGAGAGGAAACGGGTGACAGTGAGTTTAATTGTAGCCAATCGCTAAAGGCAAAGTGTTAAGCGCTAATAGGCATGCTTCCATTTTCTCTCTCTTTCTTTCTCTCTCTCTCTCTCTCTCTCTCTTTCTCTCTGTTCGTGTGTGATTTTAGGCTCTCCACAAGGCATGCGGTTGGTGTTGATGTGAAGGAATAACCATAAAGCAAGCACAGTCTTTGTACCTTTTCTTTTTTATTTGCAGTTTGCCCTCGGTAACAGCCTGTGTCAGGGCAGGACATCCCTGTCTCATTAAGAATACGGTGAGGGCTGATTCATGTGTGGAGTGGAAGAGACGAATAGAGTGGAAATGAGGGGGGTGGGATGGAGGGGGGGGGGGGGGGAGGGAGCAAAATGCCTTTCAGTTTAATTATGAACATTCAGTGAACAGGGCTAAGTTTAAGGGAAACCTCCCTTTGCATCCTCAATGCCTGTGTGCAATTGTATTAGAGCATTTGAGTCTAAAAAAGTCTATGCCTCTCTTGACTATGAGTATGCTTTGCGTGTGTTCTGTTTGTAGTTAACATTTATGTGAATTTATGTGTGTGTGTGTGTGTGTGTGTGTGTGTGTGTGTGTGTGTGTGTGTGAGAGAGAGAGAGAGAGAGTGTGTGTGTGTGTGTGTGTGTGTGTGTGTGTGTGTGTGTGTGTGTGTGTGTGTGTGTGTGTGTGTGCATTTGCACGTGTATCTGTTTGTGTGTGTGTGTGTGTATGTTTATTTCTCGGCGTTCGGGTCGACCAGCGGGTCTGCCTCTGCTGCGGTGTCTGCCCGCCCTGGTCTCTGGGTCACCTCAGGACAGATACGTCAAACACATGTTCATAATCACACATAACATGTTCCAGCTGGCCGGACCACATGCTTGCCTACATTTAAGACTACAGTGCCATGGGCGGTGGCGTTCCGTTCCGATCCGATTCTGCATTCTTAGTTTGGCAACTGAGGTCAAACTCAAGTGGGGGGGGGAGGGCAAAGTGTGATGAGGGCTTACTGCAATCTCCAGCACCTTCATGTCTCTTTGTAGGGGGGAGCTTCTTAAATCCCCACACCGTGCTGAATTCTTTTATCTCCCCTCTTGTGTTTACAAACTATTTAGACCTTATTAATTAAATTAGAGCGCTTTACAGTTGGCAGCTAATGGGGTTGGCATTTGGTTTCTCATGGTATTTTAAAAACACAACTGTCTTGTAGCTATAATTAGGTGTTTGTGTGATTTTGTTGTTGTTGTTGTTGTTGTTGTTGTTATTAATGAAGCTGGGGTAAGAAACACATTATATAAATACATTGTTTACAAATGGAGTTTCAGCTGATTGATAAGCTAGTTTGCAGCATTAATTCATTTCGAGAGAATTTTCATCAATTTCATTTGGCTCTGCCTGCCAGAATAACAAAGCAATGGTGTACACACCACTCTAGAAGTCTGAATCCTTTTCAGTGTTTCCTTTGCTCCATTAATATCATAGAGTAGTGTCATTATAATTGTATCCTTCATTATTGCTTTGTCATGGCTATTGTGAGGGGTATTGATCAGAGCTCTGTTACAATTACTGGTTCCAGTAATGATGGCATTTGATGGGTATTAATGTAGCCATGATTCAAGTGATTCAAGTGACTGCTCAGGCATAAGTGGCGTGTTGGTTTAAAGATACAATTCTATAAGCTCAGTCAAACTTGTTATACAACCATCTTCAACTCATGAGTCTATCTGGTCTCCCTGCGGATACTTGAAGCTGAGATAGCTTCAGTAGAGGTACATGAGATAGAATAGAAGTGCAAAATGTGCAAATGAAGTGAAATGACAGAAAGCTATGCAAGTAATTAAGTGCTATGGAAACATATGTGCTAACAGTGCACCAGCTTGTCACTCACACACAAGGCCGAGGTTAATGGCGATGCCATGCCTCTATAGACCCTTGAAAAAATGCTAATCCCTGTAATCTGTTGAAAATGGTTGTGTTATTCTTATTTACTTGAGGAAATGAAAGAAATAAATGGCAGAAAATTAACTGTCACACTCATTTTTTATTTATTTATTTGTTTTTAACAAATGTGGGGAGGCTTAGCTAACGCATGAGATGTTGAGATGAACGCAGCTACTCAAATGACTGTGTAGGCATGTTGCAATGCATCTTCTCACTGGAGAGATGTCTTTAAAAATACCCAGCTAATTTACTTTCAGTTTGACTCGACTGAAATTTTCACCTCGGATGAGGCCTCAACAATGCTCCATGCCTTGAGGGATTTTCCCCAATTCTGAATCGACAAAGAGTAAACATGAGTCTCGCAATCCTGTGCATGCAGTGGCTTAGCTGAACTAATCACTATCATTTGAAAGCTTGCATGCAGTATTATAAGTGCTCCCTCTTAAACAGAGTCTGCATGGGTTTAGTAACAAATCACCTTGAAAATGCCTAATTACTTTTCATCAGCACGACTAAATGAGTATTTCCTGCCTTTATTAGCATGTGTGATAAATCTAGCAGGGTAATTCTGAGGACACTAAATATTTAACAGATAATTTAATTAAGGCGGTGTCACGTAAATGCATGCTATGCTTGGAGGGGCCGTTTCATTAATTCTTTTGACAGTTATTATATATATCGGGAAGGTTTCAAGGGGTGACTGTGGTTGATTGAATTACACTGGAATTAGTAATCCAAATTCTGGAGCTGGAGGCCTTAGTGTATAGCGCGGAAGTTGTACAAAGATCAACATTGTTGTCTGGCTAAACTGTGAGAGAGCAGAGACAAACAAATACATCCATGGGGAAAATAGCTCTATCATAAATAATCACAGCATGCTGTTTAGCATGACTGCAATGAATCCAGCATTGCTGAAAGAGGCAGTGTAAAATCCATACGTCAAGGCTATCATTATACCCAAATCCTTTAGGAGCAGTGGCCTTGGTCACTTTGGATGGCATGTGTAATTATGGAGATGGATTGGCATAATGGCTGCATAATGGACAGGTGTCCTATCTGATTGCTATGGGTCAATACCTAACCTGACCACAAGCTTTATATTAGTCTGCACACCTCAATGCCCCTCTACCCCCATCGCGCTTGTGATGCCGAGCTATTCCTCCCTTTAAATTAATTGTCTGGAATTAGATGTCTGAAT
Organism: Sardinella longiceps; assembly: GCA_027497455.2. Lineage (NCBI taxonomy): Eukaryota > Metazoa > Chordata > Actinopteri > Clupeiformes > Clupeidae > Sardinella > Sardinella longiceps. The sequence goes on along the minus strand of JAODXP020000004.1, from coordinate 3,913,653 downwards.
GGTTAATAATCATGATGAACGTTTTATTGAAATAATACTGAGCAGAATTTGAAAAATGTTAAAGCAGGTCACACACATTCGATACAGAGTTGTCAGAAAGAATAATTGGCGTCATTCATTTAATTGGGATCAGAATATCAGAGCAGGATAAAAGGAAAAAGGAAATAAGGGGAGAAAAATAGACGGTGGCCACCGATTCTAGCCTTTGTCCATGCCTGAAAGCCCTGTAGGGGTCGGGGATAAAAAGCAAAATGAAATGGTGGCAGTGCCTAAGACGGGGAAAGCCATCAAAGAAAAAAAAATATCCTCCATCATGGTTTGTATAAAACTTGTACTATTAAAATGCCTTGCCTTGATCTGAACTAAGCAAAAACATTGGAAGAAATCCTTATAATTATACCTGATGCAAACAAGTCTAATGATCAGGTAAACATCTCAATACACACACACACACACACACACACACACACACACACACACACACACACACACACACACACACACACACACACACACACACTAAGCTTTCAGATGTAGAATAGATCATAGCAGACTCCACAAACGAAGAAGACAGTTCATTTCAGTTTACTAGACAAGATTACAAGATTAGTGAATTATGAACAATTAAAGAGGTCATTAGATCTCACCTATACGCCTAAAGTGGTTGACCTCACTCACTGCTTCTGCTGTATAGTGTCAGACAGGTGCAATTGTGTCAGTTACACTGGACTCAGACGTCTGGGGAAAGATGACAGGCTGTCTTGGTGACGCTAACCTCTCGAGATGAAGATTATCCCTTTCACATTCTTATGTGAGGTCATCCAATCTTGTCACGTGCTGTTTCAAAGGCGCTGACCTGACTTGTACTCCCTGACCAGACCGAAGAGGCCCTAAGCTGTCTGTGATGGCCATATGCTCCCAAAACGGTCACTGATTCTCATTCTCACATGAGCATAATACTTGAATGAATTAACGTGAAAAAAACAACATAGAAAATTGTATTAAACCTTATAGACTGTATATTCCCCACAGTGTCCCGAATATGAGATTTTTCTGAGGTTTTAGTCATATTTTGAGTATTTTTTTTTTTCCATTTTATTGTTCCTGTTTACATGCTAAGTATATTCCAGGTTACTGATGATAGCATTCTTGTGATGTTCCCACAGCTTAATTTTCATTCATGTTCATCGCAATTCTATCTCACATCTTACTCTAGAATCCTGCTCTGCAACTGTCAGATATCGGGATAAACTAATGTTGTATGATGTTTACATGGTATGTTTACATCTTGATTTCTCTAAAGCAATAGGGGCTTATTTGGGGATTTGAAGTCTAAGGCTAGGCCTACATTTAACCTACATGCACTTCTGTGTCCTAAATAAATATAAGGCTTATCCCAGTTTTGATCACATTCAGGATATATTGTTTACAAGAGTGCAGAGAAATTGGGTTATTAATTTAGAATCAAGCCTACAAAGGCTATTCTATACTGAGGGGTGCTATTAGATACTAAACGACTGGAGTGAAGCCAAGTGTTGTTAAACCCTCTCAGCTGTGCTATATTCATGGTATAGAACAAACTCAAGGGGCTTATTTTTTCATGAGATAGCACATTATAAAAAATGACACTTAAACTTATCACTTATAGTAGTCATTGTACAGCTTTTATAGCAGCATACTGTAGACATATAAAGTATAGCATGTAGTTTGTATGAAATTACTGATTTTCAAAACTAAAGAAGTTACTACATCAAGTCAACTTACCCTCTATAACTGTGTGTGGGCATCATGATCTCTTAATAGTAATGCATTTAGCCATAGCTTACCCTGGCCGCAAGCATTTGTTTATACAACTCTTAATGCATGCACTGGGTTGGCATGCTGTTGGATTTCTGTTTAATTCAATTCGCCAAATACAAAACATTTGCCTCGTGGCACTACACAGACAGGAGCACCCATGAGTAACAGGGGCAAGGAAAAGCTCCCTTATATTTGTGGTAATTGATTTTAGGAAGAAACCTTGGCCAGATCTACGCCTCATGCGCTCAACCCAACTGCCTGGGGCCCAGTAAAATACCCGTACATTCAATGGTCTAGTGATGGATCAAGAATTGTCCATGGTTTTGACTAAGTAACATAGTAGCATGAATACAGAATATTGTCTATTGTTTCTATCTAGACAAGAGAAGGCATAAAGTGATATCTTTCCATCATAATTATTGCAGGGTTGCTGTATATAAAGGCATATGTATATTTCAGCCTATAGCAGGAAATACAGTATTAATGTTGGCCCCCATCGTGATGTCAATCATCAATTAGGCCTATGATTCAATCAGCCCAACATTTAAGCACTTTTGGTGCAGGAAGGTAGAGGAAGGCGATGTATCTAACATCCACCAACTCTTATTATCATCATAAATGAGTGGGAAAGTCACAGTAGAAACCTGTGCAGCTGATTTTCAAGCCCTTATGACGAGGTTTAGGCAGTAATAGCAGGCAGTAATTTACAATACTCCCACACATAACAAAGACAGACCACCCAGGAGCCCCAGCTCAAGGGGCTAACCCAACTGCCAGGGGTCATGGCAGAGGAGATGGGGTAGTGTGCTGTTTGTATGCAGGGAGAAGGCCACTGGTGTGGCAATGGTGGGAAGGAGTGTGCTGTGTGCTATGTGTGCTGGAGGGGGCTTAGTGGTGATGGCAGGGACCAAAGATACAGCTACATAATACAACTGGAGCAAACGTGAATAATTCTGGTCTAAGTGGGAGTGCCACATCATGTCACAATAAATGAACTTTTCAATGACCGTTCATTGTGTATGAGAGCTCGCCTCTGGTTAGCAGAAAGGGGGAATTTCTTCCCTCCTCCCTGCAAAAATAGAAAAGGGAACTAAACATTTTTTTGTGTCTTCAGCTCCCCTTTTACCCTGTCTGATTATACAGTAGCATTTCTTGGGGTGTTCTCACCAAGGACACCAGTCCGTAGGTAGTGTATTTGTGAAGGTAATGAATTGACATATCATCTTATTTCTTGAGACCCCCTCGATGATTAGGCTACAAAGAGTCTGTATCTGCCTACCTTAGCATTTGCACATGTGACGAATTTATAGCCTCGATAAATTTTGAAGTTACAAATGCTTTTTGAACAGTAGACTACATGCCATGGCACCTCAGCTTCCTTGTGCAATCATCTCATGGTTATGAAAGGGGGCAAGATGTTGGGTGAAGGCTTTTGGGTTGGCCTGTACTGTATTTACAGTAGGTGCTAAATTTAGTTCAGATGGATGATAATTGTTTGATAATTGAGTTGTGTTGTTCTCCTTTGGAACAGAAAAGCCTGAGCGTACTCAATGCAAAAAATAAAACACACACTATCAGTACCAGTATAATTTGCTGAGTAGTCTAAAAAATGGATAATAAAAGCCAATGTCTTACTCTTTTCATATGAAATCTGCAAATACAACAAAGAACTGCAAAGTGTTCCCGGCTCCCAAAGTGTTCTTTCAGGGTCATATAGCGACACAATGTAGGTCTTTAAGCTTTAGCTCCCATGTATGTTGAAACTGATTACAAACAGAATTCCTACATGAATTGAACTGGGTGGGAAAACCAGTGGCAGCTCATCCTCTCCGTAATTCCCCTCAGTCATGTCTGTCTGTCTGTCTGGCCTTTGTCCCTCTCATCATTCTCCTTGGTCTTCTCTTTATTCTTCAACAAAAGACAGAATTGTTTTATGTTCATGGTACACACACAGTGGTCCTTTTTTTCTGACCTGGAGGCATACTGTGTCCTGATACATGTTGCAGAGCCAGAATAAACAGATCAAAAGCGCAGTTTAGACTTCAATCGAGTTTGCTATTACTCTTTGACAGAGTGTCTTGTTGTTGAACAAGAGGTGTGTTATTTGTGCGTGTGTGTGGGGGAGTGTGCTTTGTTTTTTACGGGTGAAGAGCTCTCTCAGGTAAATGGTTCTTTGGATTAAGGAAGAAGTAATTAGGCATAAGTCTTTTGAAACAACCTCATGGATTTTGCCAGCACAGTTTTTATTTATTTATTTATTTATTTTCTTTATTTATTTCCCCTTACAAGATGCTTCAAACATATGGCACCAGGCTTTGAAAACCAGGCCAAATATTGCCCACCAGAGAAGGGGGCAGGATTTCAACCTGTCAGTCCATCCAGTGTGCAAAACTAACAACTACCAAGAATGAATGAATGAATAAAAAATATATACAGTATATATATAAATAAATAAATAAATGAATAAATAACTTAGGAGTAATAAAAAATAATACGACTCACAAACTTTTTCACTTTGAAAAAGCAGGAAAGTGTCCTGGCAGCCTTTCCTCTAATTGACAAAGCTTTTAATTGTCAACGGCACCCTTCCGCAGTCCCCACTCTGCAATCCAATTCCTGGGAAAAGGCTGCTGGCACCTACTGTAGTTGGGCTCCAGCTAACTGCATGCCCTTATCAGGGAGGATCTTAAAGAGCAGGGAAAGCCAATAGCCCCTCTAAGAGGTTAAAATGTCTCCAGCTCCTGCCAGATTGGAAATTGTACAAGTTATTCAATCCGGCACACACCTCAGCTGACCTCTGCAGCTGAGTCAGTTCTGCATAACCTATCTATCTGCTAGCACTTGGTATTTAAAGATAATGGTGACAGTCTCTCTTTCTCTCCTACACACACACACACACACACACACACACACACACACACACACACACACACACACACACACACACACACACACACACACACACACACACACATTCTACTGTTCACTCTCTCACTGTCTGTGTTTCTCTATCTCTGTCTGGCTTGCTCTTTCGGGCCCCTCCCCCTGTCTTCCTCTCCTCTTCTGTCTCGCTTAAGTATTCTGTCTATTTTTCTCATTATGTTTTCCCCAGTATATCTGCTGTCTCTCTTCTTCACACCCACACAGCCATATCTAAAATACCCTTTCACACACACACACACACACACACACACACACACACACACACACACACACACACACACACACACACACACACACACACACACACACACTTTTTCCCTCCTCTTTTGTTGCACTTCTTTTCTCCACGATTCCACCCCTTCTCCCTGGTCTCTTTGGCATGTCCACACTGGAACCCACCTGACTGTAGCTGCATCCAGTAGTCTTGACTAGGCCTAGGCCTCTTGTGATAGTGGTGAGGAGAACACAGCACATTGTCTGTCAGAGTGACCTTTCTCCGCAGCCAATTCTGAAGAGCACTGGCCATCAACTTCATGCTTCAGGATGTTCAGTTTATTCCCTTAAGTTACATGGAGCCTTGTTGAGGAAAGCAGTGAAGGACTGAAAGTGGCCTTCAAGTTCCTTTTTGTAAGTAGAGGGGTAAGTAGTCAAAAGATTTTTAGTTTGAACCTAGTATTCATAAACAATTATAAATGTATAAAGACTTATATCACAAAGCCTTATATGCTTTTTGGGGGGATTGTGATACTAGGGAAGCATACAACTTTCAGTCTGTAATAGGGCCATTATTAAGTACAGTCATGAGAATGTATAAACTGTTATGAATGCATTATAATCATTTATAAATACGTGTATTATGCTCTGTTGGTTCTAATGTAGCTTGAGATACAATATTACTTAACCTGGGTTGATCATGGACTTTAAAGTTGATTGTTGTTGTAGAAGACCTGGGATAAAGAAATGGAAAGAAACAGCGAGAGAGAAAGTGAGCGAGAGAGAGAATAAAACGAGTTAGAGAGAGAGGAAGAGAAAGAATGTAATTAGAAGGAAGAATATTGGCAGATAGTGAGGAGCAGAGGCTTGGTCCATTGTTTGTGTGTAATAAGCAAAACACCGGACGGATAATCCATACCATGACAACCTGTGTGTGTGTGTGTGTGTGTGTGTGTGTGTGTGTGTGTGTGTGTGTGTGTGTGTGTGTGTGTGTGTGTGAGGTTAAAGAGTCATGCAGCAAAGTAAATTAAGTGTTTGAGAGAAAAGCCCATGGTCAACAGAGGTTCTGTGTCAGACAGACTGTCTAGGACTGAGTGAGAGTCAAAGTGCGTGTGGCGTCTTACTTCACGTCAGAGGAGGAATATCCCAGTGAGCTGTGCGGAGAGCCCTGTTACGATAAACCTGCTGTCTTGGCGCCTGTCCATGTGACACGTGATCAGCGTGACAACAAAGGGCAGCAAGCATCACTGCATTTCATTTACTGACTAGGGCAATTGATTACTTTGAGTTTACTCGCATTCTGCCACCAGTAGTAGATGCTGTTTTGGCCAAATTACATAGAGTAAAAAAGACAAAAGACACAGGCCCTCATTTACTAAGACTAGCGCTATTCGCGCTGCGTCTGTTTATGTGAGAGCGGTAATAGCATACGCTGTGCCTCCTCATTTTGCGATGTATTTATCAATCCTTCAATAGATCAGGCAATCAGGCAATAGTGTACAATTAGCGCACCTCTAAAAGCGCAAATCATGTGCCTGCATGTGATCTCTCTATCGTGGATCCTGCTTGGAGTAGGGGCGCAAGCAGAGTTTTGCAACAAAGAATTGGAATGATCAGTTTATGAGGTGATGGGCAATTATACTACAGGCCAGAAAATCACTTGAAACTACTGCACCAGAACTTTCCAACTAGATGCTGTATTGTGGAAACAGTTTTGCATCCATCTTTACTATAACTATACTTCAGATGAGCCATATCAAATAGACTACATGCCCCAAATAGTCCATAGGCATACACCATCTATCTGTAGAAAAATACCATTTTGAAGTCACTTTTTGAACCACCATTTTGAACCACATTTTTTGTGGTTTCCAATATTTGGCTGGAATTGTGTAGGCCTAATTGCAGACAGACATTGCATGACTGAAATGTTGCCTAAAGAATGTCCTATGACAACTTCTATCTATGTCCCTACCACTTCAATGTACATACATCACTGGCTGCTCAAACATATCTCACATTTGTCAAAATATGCAAATTATTGCATTAACTGGTACAAAAATGCCCCAAGTGGAAATGGAATCTGCATGAAGAAGAGTTAAAGAATTGTTAGAGAAAAGTGACCTTTATCACAAAGTTGCTCATTTGGCTATAAGTACACTCACCCCTAAACTTATGATCAGGCTTCACTGTGTGCACAGCACTTGAGCTTCTCCGTAAACACCTGAACAAAATGCCCTGCCCTTTGGGAAATTAGGCGGAAGGTAACCGATTCCAAATAACAAGTGAATAACTGCAGTATTGGGAGAAGTTGTTCTTCTATTTTTCCCAGGGGTGGCTTTCAGGACTGAATCCGTAGTCCACATTTCATTATCTTAATACATCAGAGCGAAATGACTTTGCCACCATAAGTACTCATGTGAGGCTTAAAATATATGTCCTGGTGATTTCTAATCATTGCCACCCATAAGTATCTTTTTGGCATACACAAGCCCCTCTGTGAACACTTGCATTAGTGATCTCTTTGAAGTGGTGCATTTGGAGTGAGCAGAGCCTCAGATAGCTCCATGGTAGGTAGCAGTCCATTTACATGTTCAAGAAATGGCTGAACACTTCAATCACTTCACACAGCATCCAGTAACATTTCAGTTGCCTTCAGGAACTGGTATAGTAATTTATGTAGCGATTGAATGTGTGCTTTTAAAAACACTTTGTCAAGATTCATGCATGCCTCGAAAGTCTAATTAATTCAGCTTTTGGTAAATAGTGCAACACTCTGCAAGACACTGCAACAGACTGCAACAGATCTGAGGATTTCTGACACTGCATTTATAAATCTTGCTAAAATGTACTGACAAACAAGCTCAGATGATGCCCCAGCCGAACTCAGTCGATCCTATCATGTTTTTGTCTGACCTCCCAGCCTGTCTATGCCTCACCTGTTCGGCTTTGTCTTTGAGAGATGGCAGTGAGAACATCACATCACATCACTCTGCTCACTTCATAGGTTTGCACTCAAATACCCTCCACCTCCTGGCTTCTGCTGAGCACCGTACTGGGGCCAGAAGAGGAGGAGGGAGGGAAGCGCATGATGCGGTGGCCGCGTCGGCGTCATCTAACTCCGTAAACAATCTAATCACCTTTGATTTGAGGTCTGCCGCACGACTGTTGGGGAACCAGCTGTCGCGCCTCAGCTCACTTCCTCAGGAGATCTCACTACCCCCCCCCCCCCCCCTCCACAGCCCCACCTCCACTGCAAATACCCTCCATAGCCCACCACCCCCCCCCACCCTCTCTCAACCCTCATTCCCTAGTTCCCAGCTCCCCCCTCCCCTCCCTAAGACAGCCCCCACTGGATAATGGATTAGTGTCGATTTAAGAAGATCCTGCTGTTTGCTAAGCTGTGCTGTTTTGTTGAGTGGTCTGGGTGCATTTCTCTTTCTGTTTGTCTGTCTGTCGTGTCTTCCTCTCCGTTTGTATGTTTTTCTCTCTCTAACTCTTTATCTTTCTCTCTGTTATACGTGTGGGTATGGGTCTGCATAAACATTGTATAGGATACAGTGTCTTATGCAGAAGCTAGGCCCTGAAAATCCTATATTTGTCTATTTTGTCAACCCATGTCAATGATAATTGTATTTAACACTGATGCCAAACCTGCTGACAGAATGGTAAGGGTGTGACTTAACACAGTTAAAGAATGGATTATTAACGTAAGATGACAAGAAGATTATTGCTGTAAAGAAGAGATGATAACCCAGGAATAAGTGTGTGTGTGTGTGTGTGTGTGTGTGTGTGTGTGTGTGTGTGTGTGTGTGTGTGTGTGTGTGTGTGTGTGTGTGTGTTTGACAAGGCATGAGCAAATCCTGTCAATATCAGTAGATACATCTGATTATTCTACTTGGAACGTGACATAGACTATATAAAAATAAACCAACCAACAATTTTCATGAGGCTTTACAGTAACATAAGGACGATTTCTGTAATATCTCATCCCCAAAGAGGGTTGACTTTACATTACTAAAAATTAATAACACTTATGTTACTAAATAAACAGAGTAGGTTACAGCATCTCAAAGAAAAGAAAAAAAACTTGGACCTTTAACTTTAGGACTTAATATATAATAAAGAACCAAATAATAGTTCTATAGAGGCCCTGAGAACTTCAGAGATATGTTGATGTACTATGATAGTCTAAAACGACTGAGTGAGCAAAATGTAAATAAAATATGTTCCTCAGAACAGCAGACCAGTGTATACTGTGTAAGAGCCCCACTCTGGCTGATGGAGGTGAAAGGGCAGAAGCCTCCTAATCGCTGTTCTGGGGTCAGTCTGTGGCAGAACATCCCTTTATGCTTGTGGTGGTCACTGCGTAAATGCTTTTTTCATCAAGAAAGATGCCATAGCCAAGACACTGATTTATACAGCTCTGTGCCATCAGTGTTGTGATATGTGATCCAAACTTTTTCCTGCACAGTGACTAAGATAAATGCACCGTTCAATTTGTGAGCAATTGGCCCCGCAGAGTTTCCAATGCCACTACTTTCAGAGTGCCTTTCAAAGTCAAGCTTATCATTTCGCTGTGAACTAAATGCGGAGCATTTGTGGTCTTATATAAGGATCAATAATGCATGGGACAGATTAAGGCACTGTAAAGGCGGCAAAGCCAATTAAGGATTACTTTGCATAATGCTTTTTTTTTTCTCCCTTCTCTTTCTTCCTTTCTTTTTTTTTTCTTCCACACTCGGTCCCTCTTCCTTCCCTCTTCTCCCTTCTTACTCTTCCTCATCCTCCTCCTCCTCCTCTTTTCTGTCTTCGGCTTTATCATCTCTCCATTGTTTCCCCTTTACCCATGGGTCCTCTCAAAGCACAGCACCCATGTGAATGTCAACAGAGGAGGTTTAGGACTGAAAACTCCACCAGCACACACACACACACACACACACACACACACACACACACACACACACACACACACACACACACACACTTTTTAGATGGCTTCTATCGCTGCTTCTCTGCACTGTGGGAGCTGAATGCTTTTTATCGTGCCTGGCTATAAGCTGGAAGGAGAAATCCATTTGTCTGCCTGGCTCGCCAAATGGACATGACATTGATCAATGATTTCACTAGAGAGATGAGAACAATACCGTGATTTCTACCTGAGATAAACTAAAACTCAAACTAAAAGCTGACAGACAGGCAAACAGCACTCCATCTCCCACCCATGCACTTTTTGTCCAGCAGTCTACATTTCTCTCGCTTTGCTTTGTGTTTCCTGATCCATCTTTACTGATCTGTCAACAGCTACTTCTGCCACTGCAGCCTCCTCCGCTCAGAGCTCAGTCCTCTATTGCTTTCTCTGTCTTTCCCTCCCTCCCTCCTTTCCTCCCTCCCTCTCTGTCTCTCTCTCTCTCTGTCTTTCTCTCTCTCTCTCTCTCTCTGTCTCTCTTTCTCTCAGTGGAGTCTCCCTCTGCTCTACCCTCCTCCCCTCTCCTCCCTCTGAATACTCGATAGTCAACACCCCCCTCCCCCCACCACCATCCTGTGAGGGTTTGGCCATCTGTGGTTGGGATCAATTAAATTCTCGTTATTTAAGGCCACCCGCTACCCCCCACTCCCACCCCAACCATACACACACACACACACACACACACACACACACACACACACACACACACACACACACACACACACACACACACACACACACACACATGCTCCTCGGGACCTGGTGGGTGTGAGTGTAATCTTTGCAAAGCCTGCGTAAACACCCCTAATGCAGTCGTAAACTTGGGAATCTCGTGCGAGTGTGCAGCGTAATCCTCCCTTAAAACCACATTTTACAGCTTTTCATGTTTTTTTTTTCTCTCTCCCTGTCTCATGTGCTCATTGCACTTGCTACTGTCAGTGTCACATACTCTTGGGGTCTGTCTGTCTGTCACCTTTGTCTTTATTAGGAGTCTGGCTTGGCCTGTAATAGATGGTTAATGAAGTATAATAATAAACATAGAAACCAGTTTCCAGTACTTCAATAACATTATATTTACAGATAGTAACTCATAAGATAATATTTCATAATCTTGAGGTACAGAAAGCCTAATAAGCTGTTATTTTGATAACAGTGATACTATCCGCAAATAACAAGACATCTTTTTTTCTCTCTTTTTAAATTGTTGAAATGTGCCTATAGAAATAAATGTATTACAATAGGAAAATGTGTTATTTTTGTGTAATTGTTAACACATATATTCACCCATGAACGACACACACACACACGCATGCACATACACTACTGAATAAAGACACACACACACACACACACACACACACACACACACACACACACACACACACACACACACACACACACACACACTGTAGTACAATGACCTTCCTAATATGGACAATGTGTGACTTTTCTGCAGATGTAATTTTACCTTGTGAAAATCTCTCAGAATCGCAGTGTTGTAAAAGCTGTTAGCGGCTCAGCTCACAGTGATTGCAAACTGTGCCAATGTTGGCCTATAGTGAATCACCACCTGAAAATACATTGACTGCATGCATGTACTGTGTCTACACAGATGACATGAAATCACACACAATCATACTATTTTGGTTCTCATCGCAGCCAGTGAAAGATACATAGGCCTATTGTGCAGATAGACGAATGAACTTTGTTTTCAGGTGTCAATTATGGAAGTGCATGGGAATAGACTGATTATTAGAAAAATTGTTACCGGTGGCTCTGCTGCATACATATTTATTGGCAATCCAAATAGTCAAGGGGAAAAATAACCAGTGAATACTCATTAATTACCTTGCCACATTGTAAAAAGCGCAAAATCAACATATAATAAAGTACAACTATGCTACATATTTTACTGAATACAGAGGCTTGCACACACACACACACACACACACACACACACACACACACACACACACACACACACACACACACACACACACACACACACACACACACAGAGCAGAGAGAGAGAGAGAGAGAGAGAGAGAGAGAGAGCAAGAGCTCTGATTTATTGTGTTTTGTCCCCAAAAGAAGCTAGATCAGCATCCCAGGCCAAACAAGTAATTTTCATTAATGTAAGGGTTGTAGAGGTAATGGCAACACATACATTCACTGTGCTGCATGTGGCATTGGCCTCTGTTTGAAAAGCACAGGAGAGCATTAACATCAAATGGAATGTCTCTCAGACCACAGTAAAACTAGTGCCTATGGCTAACCCCCTGACCATTACAGTATCAATGAAGCAAACAAACAAAATATATTTTATATTTGATATTACCACTGCTTGCTGCTAGTATATTTGGCTACCATTTTAAATATGGATCTGATAACTATTTACTAAATGCAGCTCCGCAGATATCTAAGGAATCATAGTGGCGTCACACTCACCTGACCACCAGACTGAGAGACTATAGAGACCATAAAACATAGATGACATGGGCAAGGGTATTTACAGATAGGGGTTTGGGGGGTGGGGGTGTATGTTGGGGGTCAAAGAATGCAAGATGGCCTGGTGACCTCCACTGTCAGAGGGACAGAGAGGCATGCTCTTAGGCCAGTGTGCACTGATCTGATGAGATCACCAGCGGTTGCCGCACACATGCACATGTGCATACACAGACGTGCGCGCACAATCACACACACATACACACACACACACACACACACACACACACACACACACACACACACACACACACACACACACACACACACACACAGTACAGAGGAGGAGCCATGAGCGTGCAACACAAGGGGGGAGGTTTCATGTCTCCGTGCGCATGTTTATCACCTACTAATCTGTTTGCCAGAAGCACTGCACAATCCAGGGAAAACACATGCAGACAGACAGAGGCACAGGCACAGGGAGAGAGACAGACAGAAAAGAGAGAGAGGATGAGCGAGAGAGACAGACAGACAGACAGAGAGAGAGAGAGAGCGAGAAACAGAGAGAGAGAGAGAGAGAGAGAGAGAGAGAGAGAGAGAGAGAGAGAGAGAGAGAGAGAGAGAGCATGCATACACATGAGCACTTGGACACAGGCATAATAAAGTGAGGCATGGCACTGAGCGCCCCATGAGTCTGCCCAGCATGAGTAAGCTGTGAGTGGCCAGCAAGTGTCACACTGCCAGCAATGTTGCTGTGCTGGCAACTTCCTGGGGACAGAATTACAACTTTCCTGTGCTTTAAAACGGAATTCAAGAGACCATTCCGCCTGCCTTTGAGTGTACAGGGCCTTTGCAATTCCATGTTCATGGGTGGTTCTCTACAGGGACCAAATGAAGAGCAAAATGTGGTAATGCTTGTGACAGTGAAGTATGTGTTGGAGAGAGCCAATTGGAAGCAATATGTTTTTTGTATGCATGCATTATGAAGCAAGAAACCCTTTTTTGTTTTATCTGTATGAGCATAATATTATTGTATGAAATACTTAATTGTGTAAGCATGACATGTTTAATTGTTTTGACACCACATGCCACATGTCAGTTCTAGGCCTATTCTGACAGGCTGTTATGATCGTCTTATCCACCATGACAGCCATATTAATTGCCCAAAGTGTTGCACATAGACAATCAGACTTGTGAGACACGTGACAATGAGTGATCTCCTTTTTGATGGCAAACAAACGCCTTTTTAATTAGGACTGTGGAGATGTCAGTGGAGAGACAAGAGCTAGTGGGTTGAGCTTGCCTGTGCATCTCATGGCTCAATAGTATCTTGCACATTCACCACATCCTGGTGCAAATGCTCGACATGATCGCCATGTAAACAAATAAACAACAACGAAAACAAGCAAACAATTAAAAAAAAAAAAAAAAGATTACGAGGAATTACAATAACATGACTACATGTCAAATGTAAATCAAATGTTATATGAAATAAATGAGTTAATTCCTGTTGGCACAAAACCTTGTCAAGAAATGAGGTAGAGGAGAGGAATAGAAGAATGACAGACAGACAGAAAAATGAGAGTAGAATAGAAATAAAGAAAGTAGGAGAGAAGAACCCTATGGAACGCTTGACAATAAATGGAATCCGCTTGTGAGAGGGGGGAAAAATAAAATCATTAAATAAAACTCAATTTGGCCCTGGCTCACCTAAAAGTACAGATTTGGTGAACATAGCTTTGGTATCATTCATCATTTTCTTATGCACGATGAACTCTACATATTGAATTCATTGCAGTTTACTGTCTGAACACTTTACTGATACATCGTCTGAGGAAAATGAAAACAGATTGTTTTTTGTTAGCTACAGACCAAAATGCTTTGAAAGGAATGGGGGAGGGGATTCAAATTTATTCCTGTATGCATTTAACGTAATTCCATGACCATAATAAGGTCTTTTTAATTCAAACCCTGGACAATTAGCCACACCTATATGGCCTGTAATTTTATGGAGACAGGATCAAGTTCAGCCGGATCGATATTCCTCTTAGGCCTAATGTCAGCGTAAATTAAATTAAGGGCCAAGGAAACCAGATGTGGGCCCACAAATGAGTATATGTTGTCAAGTACCACAACATTTACTGTGATTGACAAACAAAGCCTTGCTTGCTGCTGAGTGTCTGTGGGCGAGCGTCTGTGTATGAGTAAGCTGGGCTGCTGTGCCATTGTTTTCAGTAATGTTTTGTTTTGCAACCTGTGTGATTATTTTCTCCTCTTCACCGGTAATTTCATTGTTTACACTCCAGTGTTCTGGTAAGATAACTGAATTTGTTATGTCAATGGAACAAATGCTATTGAAATGAAAAACGAGAATGATCCGGAAGGGGGGAGTAAGCAGACTGACAGACAGAAATGAGAAATAATGCATGCGCAAAATTAGACAACAACAAAAGCAAAGTGGTAATGCATCTCATGATCAAATTGTTTTCTTTTTCATATCATGTTTAATTTCCTTTTCTGCTGTTTTAGTATGATATATTGAAATTCGAATATGGACAAATTGTGATAGGTCCTCATAATATTTCATAAATTATTCTTTTTCTGAGGTCAAAACAAACCTACAGGTCTCTCCCATTTAAAATATTTCAGTATGTTGGATAGTTTATTTATTATGCTGAATTTTTTGCTTATTTAAAGCTGCATGTCTGTGACATCCAATTAAATGAGATACAAAACACAGAATAAGACCCAGGATAACAGCATGCTGCAACAGGGTAGAGGCATAGCGTAACATGAGACAAATGCACCACTGATGACATTTATATGCATTATTTCTGCTGAATATTTGTATATAGTTATAAACACTGTCATAACTAGAAAAGCGCTCAGAGAGCGCAGACCTCCGCCAAGACAATGTGGTCAAGGAATGTGTTCTGGGTCACCGATCGCCACCAAAATCGAATCAGTTCTTCCTTGTCCCAATACACACGTCGTCCAAAAATTTCATCCAAATCCGTGCAGTACTTTTCGAGTTACGTATGTTGTACACAGACAGACACACACGCAGACAAACACATGCTGGTGAAAACATTAACCTCCTTGGCGGAGGCAATAATGCTGTTTCAAGGCAGTCAATTAAAATCAGACATCCAGGCTCATTGCTTTAGCTTGTTGATATCTGTATAGGCAAACATTACATGGTATATTTGCTCATGTCTCTCCTGTCATTTGTACAAATCATACAGATATGCCTGAGTATCCCTGTGTTAACAAACCTGAAGTTCATTGAAGACCTTGGGAAAAAAATGGCTTCATCAATGTGGGAATGCTAAATTACTTTTCCTGTTACAGTCTTCTCTGCATGACCGGAGTTGACAGCTGTTGCTGAATAAACACTGTTTACCCCTGTAATCGATTTGAGGAATCTCTAAGGTTCTAAACTATGTTTGGTGGATTTCCTTATTACATAAACCAAATTCCATGGGCATTCTAGAAGTCTATTATCCTACAGACTTTGGAGAAAAGGTAACTCTGTTTACTTGAGTGAGAGAAATGAGAAAGGCAAAAGGAGAGAGAGAGAGAGAGAGAGAGAGAGAGAGAGAGAGAGAGAGAGAGAGAGAGAGAGAGAGAGAGAGAGAGAGAGTCTCTCACTCACATCACATCAATTCACTGTCAGTGTCACTGAAGTTCACTGGGCCTATTAAGTATTGCTGAATAACAGTGAGGAACAGTAAAATGTGTGTGTAAACGGGAAGGCTAAGCAGATTCAGGCCAGTTAAAGGCCATAGCCTCAGTCTGGACACAGGATGATGGGAAGTGTATCTTCAATCCAGCATGAGGTCTTACTTTCACAGCAGGGGAGGAGGAAACTTGGAAATGCTTCAAATAGTAGGACATGCCAATGTTGTAGAAAGTGGCCAGGGACAAGGACCATCACAAGGACAAACAGACTGACACACACACACACACACACACACACACACACACACACACACACACACACACACACACACACACACACACACACAGTAGTAAGCCTATGCCTATTTCATGGTGTTTAATGACAAAAAAAGTATAATGTTGCTATACAAACTGGAAAGTTATGAAGAGAAAAGAATGTGCATAAAAAGATACTGATCAATAGCACCTGTGGCTAGGGAAGGCCTGCTGCTCCGGAGCCATTAGCCATGCGTTCCTCAGCTTTTGTTCGAATGGGCCGCACAAAGCATAACAGCTGGTCACTACCCTGAATAGTGTCCAACTCAGCACGTGTTTACTGTGCGGTGGCCTCTCTCTTTTAGCCGTTGCCCTGATTTGGGTGCGCGCTTTAGCCCCTTAGGCATGCCGTCGCACAGCTTTTAACCTAGTGTGGGCACACACACACTTTGGCCACAAGCAATTAACGTCCAGTGGGGCCACTGGGCCTGTGTGGGCCGAGACATGTGCGCGTGCTGGGCCTGTGTTCCCTCATGCGGTAATCATCCCCCGGAGGCCTGCCAGAAGATGACAAAGGTTAACGTTCCCCCGAGGAGGAGGAGGAGGAGGAAGGGAGGGAGAGAGGGAGGAAGGGAGAGAGAGGGAGGGAGGGAGGGAGGGACTGCAAATGAGGCGAAGGTGATGAGGAGCCATAAAGGCAGAAAGATAAAGGAAATGTGTGGAAAAAAGGAGCTTAACCTTCTCTGACATGAGAGGTGGGGGATGGTGGGTTAGAGGTTGGCCCGCCACAACATGCTACTCCCCACCGCCAGCCACAACACCAACACCACACACACATATACACGCACACGCTTTATAAATGGAATACATATATGCACAGCATACTTTTATATTTTCTAGAATAGAAGGATACCTGCATATTTATTAATATCCATTTTCTCTCCCGTCTAATTTGTATATATATAAAGTTCTGTTGTAAACACAATATTAAAAACATGTCTATTTCCAAGTCTATAAAGAACTTCATCAAGATACAAATAATGCAGCTAAGACAGTATTCCGATTTTTCACCAAGTAATTATTGGATTGTGTTAGCTAGCAGTGAACAAACAATTCTACATAATTCTACATAATTCAAAACTGTCTAAACAAAACCTAATGCAACCTTTTGCTTGGATAACATGTTAAGTGTTATTAATGACTAATTGATGATGTGATGTCCAGCAAAAAGCTCCCCAGTACAAACTACAACACCAGACTGTAGACTGCAGACTGCAGATTTGCCTCAAATATCCAACCCAGTTATAGCTTACGGTTCGCTTGTCTTTTATGAAGAAACATTCTTCCATTCTCAGGGACTCAGCTAGTGAATATTAACCAGCCATCTTTACCAAATATCTTTATCAGACAGTACTGTAAAAGGATGTAACATGACCTTGAAATTGTCAGAGACTATTGAGTAGCAGTTTACTGTGTGATTACATTTGGCACCAAAGCAGACAATGCTAGCGATGTTTAATGCATTTTAAATATGACTGGACAAGATTGTAGATCAGACAGATACGCCTGATGTTCCATGCTCCAGCAAGGGAGAAGGGATTTATTAGGTCTCGTAAATCATATGAAATAATTTCCAAGTGTCTTTATATTCATTTCTAAGCTACATTATGTGTAAATTCACCATTTCAACTTTGAAGTTGCTCTTGGAGTTTAACTTTAAGTTTAAGTGCCTAATCCACGACCATCATCCAGTTCACCTGTTGAGGACCATTGTTCTGCACAGTAGACACACTGAGCATGCAACAGAAACTAGGCCAACAGTGTTGTTAATGGACAATGCCTTCATCACATCCAAAAGAGGAGTGCCAGTCTGACTTTGGCTAGGCTGACTGTGTTATTTACATTTTATTTATTATATATTTTTTTTATTTGTACTCTATGCTGATTCATAAATGTAGCCTACATTTAGTCACCATTCATATATACTTTACGGATTCTGTATCTGGACTGTCTGTTACACGTCAGTATCATCATTTTGCCTAAATCCAGGTCGTATTCCATTTTACTAAATATTGTTGCGACCAACCACCAATTTTCTTTTCCAGTACGGATTCCATGCATGGTGAAACAAACTGTACCTCCCCCACACCCCCACAAATGAACCAAAATGATTAACCTCGGGCATAGCTCATTTCCACTGTTTACACCCTAGTCTTTGGAAGCACCACCCCTGGCTTCAAACTGCCCCTTAAGCATTTCCTGTGTCCCCTGATGCCTAATATTTCAGGTCTCATATCAGTTGCTTGCCTCCACCAAAGCTGATTAAGGGAGAAGGGCCTTTGCTTGATGGTTGCCCACGGCAGAAAACCTGTGTTGTATGTGTATCCTTACACATACTCAGACATGTACACACACACACACACACACACACACACACACACACACACACACACACACACACACACAAAGATCTAGACAGAGAGAGAGAGAGAGAGAGAGAGAGAGAGAGAGAGAGAGAGAGAGAGAGAGAGAAGGAGGGAGGGAGGAAGGGAGGAAGAGAGAGAGAAAATATCTCTGGTGTCCTACTTCTGCTTCATTGAATCATTCACTCTCCAAATACAAAAAACATTTAGTGCCAAAGCAGGCCCTTTTCTCCCACAAACTCTCACACACTTTTTCAAGCAGTGCACTTAGTGCCTGGCACACCTGAGGGACAGACAGGGACAGCCATAGGAGACTGAAACATTGATCCATTAATGTGGAAATAAAAGTGATCAAACCTGGTCAGAAACAGATTCAATATAATGCCATAAACACTGAATGATGAAATACAAAAGCATTGTTTGGAAATGAAGTCATCATGAAACCCTGTTAACTAGCACCACCACTTGGAGTCCCTGCTTACAGTTGAGTGCTTCATTACTCTGCATTGTGTAACTGCAGAACCGATTAGATTGAAAATTAGACATAATGTACGTATGTAGTTATTTAAAGTTTTAAACAATGTTACAGTAGTTATGCCATGTTTACCTCCCCTTCCTATGTTATTGGACATGGACATGGAGGAGTGAGTCCATAGTATTTGTCAAGTTTGAATTGATAGCCTTGCCATTTTCTAGCTGAAATTGAGCATAATGCATGTCAGGAAAGTGGAAGCATATCAATCAGGATTTAAAAAAAAAAAAAAGTTAATCCTTTTGGATTAATCACTTGAGTTAAAGTGTTCATTTTGCCAGCACTAATATATAGGCCTACAATATACACACCTACATGGCATGACTTTTAACACATGCTTCCAGACTTAAACTTTCACCTCTATGAGGGTGCAGATGCCAGAGGAGAGAAAAATATGCTGCACTATTGTCCTTGTTAAGCTTCTCATCCACATTCTTGGGCCCCGGGCCCTTCACTGCCACCCCCTCCCCTCCTCTCCCCCTCCTCTTCCCTTCCCCCAAGCACCACCACCTTCAGTGACTCCAGCACCCACTCTTTGAGCACAAGCTAGTTTACATTCACCGCTGAGCTTTTCTTCAGTCGGGATGCCTGCGAGACCTTCCAGCTGAGCCCACACAAATGCTAAAAAATAACAAAATAACAACAGGAAGACAAAACAACACAATTATTTCCCTCATGCCTGCTTAGTGAATGGTCACTCACCTGGAACGTCAGAAGGGTATAAGGGCCACAGTAAGAGTCATCCAGGAATGCCCATGTCATCTCAAACCGTTACCTATTATTCAGGCGCTACTTTTTGGGGGGACAGAGTAAAAATGACATTTTTGTAAAAAAAAAAAAAAAAAAAAAAAAAGATTAACGAAACCATTGAGATCATTGAAAGACTAAAGTCAATAAGCAACCTAGCATGACTGAGAGTAGGCCTGTCTATTGTTGTGTATGAGAGCAGCTCTGATGACACAAATTAATTACAAATTGAGAGGATGTCTGCAATTGTATCTCTCATTGAACAATTTTAATGATCTTGTCAAAGCTCATTTGTCATACGTGTGGTTGAGTGTGCACTGAAATATTGTGGTAATGATCATTTTCTATGGTTGGGCCTCTGTTAAACCTCAAAAACTACAGGACCGTGGTGGAGTATGCAAGGACTTATCAATGTCCACATGCTAACCAGTGGCAGAAGTTCAAAAAGGTGATTCAAATGACCAGACTAGTAATTAGTATGCATAAAGTGGGTCAAAATGCCATACAACAAGGCTGTCATTAAAAGGCATAACGGGGTAGACGAGGGTAGACGAACACCACACAATCATCTGACGACAAGGGCCCCTTTGTACTGCTGTGTGTGTTTTTGAGCTGAGGCTCGAGGGTACTACGAATGGGTACAACAACAGGGTCATACCATTAAAGCTCCGTTTATGACCTCCCCCCCACAAGGACAGCAAAATCATAAGGCAGGCATGTGACTGCATGGAACAAAACCCCATTTGTCATCCCATGCACTTTAAATTACTTCAAACTTTTTTGAAGGTCAAGTTAAGATAAAGAGGCTCATAGAAAAATAAATAAATAAATATGTAAAAATGGAACACTCGAAATAAATTAATAAAGCCACCATGCCTGTGAGCCAAGCATTGTTAATAAATATATATAAATAAATGAAATAAACAGAAAAATGTTTGAAAGTGGCATGCCAAATAAATGAAAATATCATTAGAGTCTGAGAATAGCTCAGATCATCAGAGAATTTTAATTTGTCTCCAAATGATTGTGAATGATAATGGAATAAGTAAATTCTGATAAGCAGCAGCAGTGTGGCAGTGGCAGTGCATTCCATTCCGCTAACCTCCTTAAACTAAATTGAAATGGGTTATCAAGTCAAAGTCGACAATTAAGCCTCCCGTACATCGGGCCGATTAGAACAGTGGCACACAAATGGGTTATCCAGGCAGGAATGAAATTACATTCTCACACGGAGGTGTCAGGAGCTTAGTAAATATTAAGATAAAACACATTTGATTCATCAACCAGATGCC